>CM067380.1:79867287-80407508 GCA_034510155.1 Eucriotettix oculatus
GAACATAAATTATTTGCAATAGTTTTCATTTAATTGATTTTGTTTGTACCATAAGATTCATTAATCACTTTTTAGTATGTAAATAATTTTAAATTTATTTCTTTGTATACTTTTCTACTAAAGTGTATTGTGACGTATTTTATAAATATATTAAATAATTTAGAGTATATATTTAAATGCATGGGTGCCAATAAATTGACATTTCATTATTAAAATTAAAATATTAGACAAATTACAAATATTTAGAAATTAATTAATTTTAATGAATTTTATTTGCCCAGCTGAGCTCTAACCAAAGAAATAACATAGAAAAATACTTAAGTTAATTTAATCTACTCAAGGTAGTATGACGTGTTTATACGCATAGCAGAAATAGAGATTATTGGCTTTTGTTTCTTACTTTGCATTCATCCTCCGCTAGCTGACCATCAATCCTGGATTTAACACAAAAACAGCTTCCGGGTCGGCATGTGAAGTAGGCAGGCCTCTGCTGTGGTTCAGGAAACGTGCTATCCGTTCTCTTCGCAAACGCCTTACAGAATGCCTAATGTGTAAATTAATTTGAATAAATATACAAAGAAATATTAATCGCGTTACACTATTACTCAATAATAATAATAATGATTCAAAAATAGTATATTATATTTTGGTTTCCAACTTGCATTAATTATTAAGAGATAAAAAATTAAATAAATATTACAAGATCAGGAGCGATTGAATGAGGATTGACTGTGTGCAAATACGGATGAGATTAATGAACATTCGATATCTGAAATAACAAACTGATAACAGATGATTGAAGTTCTAAACGTGATGGTTAATACCAAACTAAACCGTTGAGAGAGGAAACTGTCATTAATTGAGATTAATAAGACGTCGGGTACCAAATAGCATTAAAGCTGTCAGATGTGAATAAAGATAATTTTAATTTATCAATATCATAGGAAACAAGGGTGAAAACGGCAGCCAGATAAATAAAAATTAAAAGTATCCTGGAATCAGGTTGACCAAAGGTCAACGGGTCGAGTAGCGACAGTAATATGATACTAAAAATCACGTGACCCATATTGTAACTTCGTTTATTCACCTGATATGAACAATTTCTGGCGGTCGCCTTCAAAGCAGGACACCGCTAACTCTCTCTCTCTCTCTATATATATATATAATTCAACTCTTCCCACAGTTTGTTTAACAGCCTCTTCGATTCTTGTGCCTCAACTCTGACAAATTATCAGGTAGTGTCGGAACTGAGACACGTTCCTTTATAAAGTCCCAAAAGGAAAATAAACATTGTGAAAAGAGTAATTTTGGGAAACGAAACTTGATGTTTGTTGTCTGCTGCCTCACCAGGTGACGTCGTCACGTACTCTTTAAAAGTCCACGGTGCGATGAATAACTTTGTTACTCGCGCATGTGCTCATCTAAAATTGTTTGTGTTATCTTTAACTATGGTCTCTGAATAACACACCACAACACAACCTGTATATCCTTATGCTAAAGGAAAACATCGACACAGGAAACTGTAATTAAACTTACAAATGTTCCTTTGTTAAACTTACGCCAATTCCTTTGCTGCGCCGAGTAGATTTTGGGGAATAGATATAAATCCTTCAATGTTAAATTCAGAACGCTTTTTTCTAACACGTTCATACAATTTTTCGAAAAATTGTTATTTTGTATAAATTCGATTTTGTATTATGTAGTACATCGGATAATACGTCAGTGGTATTTTAGTAATTGAAGAAATTTTAATGAAGTAATATATAAATTGATTTATGCGTAAATAAAATAGGGACAAGAATTTAAAAAATGAGATATATACCAAAATTAATAATACTTATAGATTTTAATTTATTTCATACCAATCGTCATACATTAACGTTTATAGGATGAAATAGGTAAAAATAATTTGGTTTCCAACGAATACAAATCCTGATAGCAAGCAGTTGATACGTTTTTAAACAATATTTGCATTGTATAATTTTACAGATAAAGTTAACTAATAATTTTTTTAAATAATGGATCGCCGCATTATGCATTCTTACATATTCCTTTTCTCGGTGATTCTATTTAAAACATATTTAATCTGCAGTATTGTCCGTAAACCGCAGTTCCTTTCTACGGTCGCCCACGGATCATTACCATAAAGTTATGAGCTCAATTTGTAAACATTTATGCTTGTTATTTAAAACTCCGATCGTTACTTCAAAGACTGTTTTTCGGGGAAAGCACGATCTTATCTAGGAGGTCTTGTTAAATATAGGATGTCATTGTGGTGAACCCTTTTCACGGCTCCAATACCGGCTTTTTAATTAATTATAACGTAAGAAGCGTGAGCACAATTGCTTGCTACATACAAATAATGTACATAATAAAAGATAAATTAATACATGACAAATCATGACAGCAATGGCAATTTGCAACACTGCTTCAGTAGCAACGGCTGTGATCCTGATGGAATTACGATATTGCAAAGAACAATAATGTTGAGCGATTCTTTAATCGTGATTAATTGTCTCTCCAATCACCGATGTAGAAGTCACGCAGGTAAATCTGCTAAGTTGGAGGCCTCCTTGCAGCTCAACCGCTGAGATATTCTCATCTGATGAAAAAGAAAAAAGATGCAATGATGGGGTTCATCAAACTCCTGACTGAATTAAATCTTATTAACGCCAATTTCTTTATACCAAATTGAGGTCCGAGGCATCACTAAGAACTTATTTAGCCACAGTATGCACAAGTGTGCGTTTATAACATTTTTATGTATTTTTAATAATTGGATGTAACAATAAGATGGTGCGAATATGTTTGAATAAAAAATAAAACCTGTCTGAAAAAAGCGGTCGGAAATTATTTTATTTTTGAAAATATAACTATATAAAAAAATAATTAAAGTAAAGAAAAAATTAAATTTATTTTATAGATTTAACTGACAGCCTAGATATTTGTCTGGAACAGAAAAATTGATTTAAATTTCATTAAAAATACCTACAATGTCTCTGTTTGTTGCCAATTCTTTAGTATTGAGATGTCCCAGGAGTTCCTCCCTTTTTATTTTGTTTTACATTCCATTAATGTGGCACACGACTTGTTTTATTCCATTTCAACATTGACCCGGCTATATTAAAAATGTGTCAAAATGGCGGCCCGCGAAGAGGTTTTGTTTACCCTTGATTACCGACACCAATGAATAAAATTGAAGTGTCTGTCTGTAAGATATTAATATTAATATTTATTAATTCACTGAATTGCCGCTTGTAAGGCAGCGTAAAAACCAACTGCGAGTTACAAATCCTATTACCATTCTAACCCACTTACTGTGTTATTATGACATTAAAATGAAGATCAGTGAAGAATTGTTGGAAATTATCCGTCTTTATGGAATTACAACGGCTGACGCTGTATGGAACATTTTAGGAAATTATAATCTTTCTGTGTATACTTGCTTCTTTAACAACGGCGCTAAATCGATGACGGGTGAAAGTAAAGGATCTGCGTCAAGACTGATAGAAAAATTACTATATATATTCCAATAAACCGAAAATAAAGACCTTCCATTACCTTCTTCACCAAGACGTTCTCTGTTTAAAAATATTAAAAATGCATGAAGTACTAAAATCAGTAAAAAACTTTATTGGGTCAAGATTTCTCAACCATCGAAAATTCACTTCGTTCCTTCGAGATTTAACAGATATTACAGGTTATCTGAATAATCTTAATATTACATTGCCAGATAAAGATCAATTAATAACAAATATGTACGATGCAATGGCAAGTTTGTACAAAAATTGATTTTGTTTAAACATCATCTACAATAAAAAGGTTTTGACGTACTTGTGCAGTTTCTTTCTTTTTTTCTTTCTCCATGGCTCTACAGCCGATTGAGGGCCTGGGCCTACCGAGGCGACTGCGGACTGTCATATTGCATGACACACTCCTAGTTGGAAGTGACAACTTGTGCAGTTAGAAGCACAAAATCAATGTTTCTCATTTTCACAATATAGTGGTAAAATTAAAAACGAACTCGATAAACGTTATAATGATTTTTTTTAAATGCACTTCTTACTGGTCCCTTTTTCCTTTGAAGTGTAAAATGCTCCCACTTCAGTACAAATGGAGTTAATTGATTTTCAGAATGATTCTATCTTAAAATGCAAGTGTAGAGAAGTAGAAATACCCTTAATTTATTTTTATTTAGGTTAAAAATACAGACATTCAAAAATTAGCTGAACAAAATTTATGCTATTTTGGGAGTAGATACTTATGTGAGAAACTATTTTCATCCATAAAATTAAAGAAAACGGCCTTCAGATCAAGATAAACAGAAAAATGTATCTATCTGCCATATTGAAGACTGTCTGTTCTCCCTCTTTGAATCCACTTATTGGAAAACTAGTAGAAGGAAAGGGCTGGCAAGTTTTCGGTAAAAAATAATTTTACTTTATAAAGTTTAAGTAAAATCAGTGTTGAAATAAAAACAAATAATAATTACACATCAATAATAAAAATTATTAACATTCAATTCATTTAGTTACATAATGTGTTTTAATTATACTGTCCATATTCCTGAATCCTCATTATAATTTATAATTACAAGAAAATTTGTAAATGTGATTTGACCCGCGTTGCAAAAAATGGCCAGTATATTAATTAATTGGGTTTGACACAGCTGCCGTATATAAATGCAGGAAATTTTTTGGATCCTTAAAATAAGATTAACTCTCATTCCTGAACTCAGTAAGCACACGCAACTGAGTTTTTTTGCTTCTTTTCCTGGTACAGTATTTAATTCTTGGTCCACACAATGACGAAACTGACATCGAAAACGTCACAATATGAACCTCAAATATACTCCCAGTATCTCGAATGGGTCAAAAATACTCCCGGTACAATAGCAGGGCTAAAAATATTTTCAGTACTCTAACAGAATAAAATTTAAGTTTATCATTTCAAATAAATTATTCCATTTATGATTATTGGCCATTTCTTTGTATAAGTTTGGAGGTCGATATCGTCCACGTAAGATCTACTGCTTAGACATGAGTTTGAGGGGAAAATAACTCATAATAATATGAGTATAATTTGTGTGTATATTTTCTCGCAGTTTTTAACGTAGCTTATTTTGTTTCCTTGAATGTACATTATCATTATTACCGTTTACAAATGGGATATTGAACTTAATAAGACTTAATATTAAAAATACAATACAATAAATTCTGAAAAGTCATAAATATAAGAAATTTATTTCAATATAAAAGACGTTTCGTCCCAACTTTCGGGAAGTCTTCAATTACGTATAATTCGGATTGTTTTCCCTCATTTCGTCCCAGGATGTTACGGTAGCAATACAAAATTTCTGTTAAGGTAACCACATCATAAAAAGCTTATTTATTTGATTGAATTCTACTATGAATATGTAATGAAATTAATTAATTTTGTAGAATGACCTCTTCAAGGTCACGAAAAAGGGGGACGAAACGTCTTTTATTTGGAACTAAAATTTTTCTATTTTTGAATTTGGGCCGTTTTATTTAGCTCACCGCTGCTTAATATGATGAATACGAATGTCAGCTATATATTTATAGTTCAAACTGTAAAAATTTCATAAAATCAGAAATGGCCACGCGGGGATAATTCCTCAAATTATGCCACTTGACACGGAATGTAAAATGCAAATAGATCTGAATGAAAATTTTAAAAATATCCACCTCACCCCATAGTTGGGTGCTAATTGATGTAATATCCAAATCTTTACCGACAGTTGGGTGCCATACAATGTAATATTCAATTGGAAAATATTATAAGAACTATCAACAATCATCAACCAAACAGAAAATTAAAGTCATCAGTTTGTTTCGTCAATTATATGAAAATCACACTGATATCAAAGGATTTCGTCATTATGAAAAAGCTAAAAACGCACTCAAGTCCCAGGAGATTTAATCCTTTTCCGGGCATGGCCATCTGTAACACTAATAATGCAACATTCTAAGAGAAAATATTACAACAAAATAACAATCTTCATTTTCTTTGACGAATTAGACTGGTTGAATTAATATGCGTTAGTAAGACCCGCGTAAAGAGTCGGTATAAAATATTGATTTTAAACTCGACGAGCTTTCGACAATATTGTCATCTTAAAACACTTAAATAGTCGTTACATTGATGTTACGATATCTGTTATCTACACACGTCACTCGTTCAAAGTGCATCGTTTCCTCACGCTAGACAGAAAACGTGTTACCACGCTCTGATTTTGGCGCAACAAGTCAATTAATTCCTGTAGTTGAAAACAGTAATACTGTCACAACAGAGGATTGCTCCAAGAAAAGCAAAATTTGTTTTCTTTCGGCTGAAAACCTGTCGGCGTAGTCGTGGAGTGATCTTATCGATTACCTTCAAACAGGATAGAGCATTACTTGGCAATGTGAAGGTAGACATTGCTGAAAAGCGGTCACATTTACAGGGGAAAAATATTTATGTGGAAGACAAAGCGCCGCCGTGTCACACCTCAGCGGTTGCCATGGCAAAAATCCACCATTTACGGTTGTAACTGGTTGACCACACTCCTCACGCACCATAAATAGCCCAAGCTATTTTTTTTGGTTCCCTAAGCTAAAAGTCGCGCTTGGAGCACGGAGATTTTCGTCAAATGAAGAGGCTATCACCTTATTTCGCAGAGAAAGGGAGATGGGAGCATCACCGAGGGGAAGGCGACTACGTAGAAAAATAAAGATAAATTTGAAGAAAAAATGTCTTGTACCTTTCAGTGCCTAGTATATGACAAATACTGAAGCCTTCAACGTTTTAAGACGATGAAGCATAAAAGAAGTAAAGAAAATGGCATAGCCCAGTAAAAATTTTGAACGGTTCCTAACGAGTATAGGAGGTTATCAATGAACTAATTATAATATGATACGACTTTAGTCGCAAGGATCACAGCAAGTGAGAGTCTGTCTGTCGTAAGGGCAAGTTAGAGTTGTTTCGCTTCCATTGACGGCGAAAGTCCAACAAAGGAAAGATCGTGTTTGTAGTCTGCTGTAAGGAAGGTCACAGATAACCGGCTCCTGGCATACTGTTTCCTCCTGAAACGTGAATTATCCTCACAAAACACATAACCATCTGATTACAAAACTGGGTCACTGGCTGACAACATCACATTTATATTATATATTGTGCAATCCAAAGAAACATCGTTAACTTAGCCTCTGAATAACCGAGGAAAATTGACAACACACCAATAACACAGTTTAACATGATTTTTGTCTGACGAACACCAATAGTGGTATTTGATGAAGTTCTTTGTAGTGCTTTCAAGTGTGTTTTCGAAATTTCTCAACTCCCCGGAATTCAATTTTTTAAAATAAACGTTTCTTTCTCCCATTACACCCAGGGACAAATTTATTTTTTGTCTGAGAAAGAAGAAAATGTGATTCTCATAGTGTTATTTGACCTGAATCCAAATATGTTGTAGGCTTTTCCCCATCACTCAAGGTTTTCGAGACACACGCATTTATAATTTCAAACAGTGTTTTCTGGATTCTTATCTAAACAATTTTCAAACATTCTGACTGACACTATAAATTGCCTGAAGAATGTCTCTCTTCCTGGGCCAACAATAATCAGACAGCTTATTACACAAATATTTTTGGGAAATCGAAATTACAGAAACATTGCCAACCATCTTATAAACATTTTGATAGTAATTTGTCATTGAAAGTCATCGCAGTGAGCGATGATCACGGGGAACTCTTTCATTAGGAGATTTCATATATAGAAAATAGAATCGCAATATGGTTTGACCATCAAGGGGAACGGTCCAGAGGCGAAATATAGCAGAAAATTGACTGTCAATACTTTCTAGGTGAGTCATAATGATTTAATTTTTTTTAAATTATCATTATTGCAAACTTTAATCCGAAGATATTACAGTTTTTCTGATTTCTTATATACATATTTATTCGCAGAATAAATAATTGACATGAATGCTTGTATTAATTTAAAGTCCATTGACTATCAATTTAAAGGTGAGGTAAATGAGTCTTTTGGTGGAGATGGAGATTGGTGCGTTTCTGTAGAGCAGTGGATATAGTAGTTTTATTTTGGTGTTAATTTGAGATGCAAGGTGGGTAAGATGGGGTTTCCAGGAAGGTTTGGAGTCTAGCACAAGTCAGAGGTAAGTTAGGAGTTTTTATTGGGATTCGGGAGCCAAAAAGATAGAATGAATTAGTAAGGAGTTGTTTGGTTTTGAGAGTGAATGGAACTATTGCAGATTTGGAAGGGTTTATGCTGACCAACCAGTTTTTTCCCCAGGTTTCTAGGTCATTTAGAGATATTTTGACGGTGCGAATACCCGAGGTGAAGAAGGAGGTTTGGTGGAAGATAGCTATGTCATTCTAAAAAAATATTGTTTTAGTGGATGGATGACGGGGAATGTCGTAAGAGTAAATGTTAAACAGGAAAGGGGCTAATACGCTACCTTGTGGGACGCCAGAGAAGATGGGGAAGGTTTATGAGAAATGATTGTTAATTTTGACGGAGTACGAGCGGTTAGTAAGATAATTTGAAAGGAATCTGAAGAGTATGTCGTTAAGTTCATTTTTTATTTTGGATAATAGGGATGAATGGTGGACTTTGTCAAAGGCTTTCTCTATGTCAATAAATAACCCAATGCAGGAATTTAGATTATCGAAAGCATTATTGATGAAGGTGGTAGCAGAATATAGCTGGTGAATGCACGAATGTTTAGGTCTGAAGCCATATTGAGCGAATGGGATAAGTGATGATAATTGATTAGAGAGGAGGGCAAGGAAGAGTTTTTCGAATAGTTTCGAAATGGTTGGTAGAAAGCTAATGGGTCTGTAACTTTCAGGGAGCGATTTTAGTTTGTTACGTTTATTTATCATAATAATATTCGAATACTTCCAGGCGGTAGGGTAGTAGGATGTACGGAGGATGACATTACAAATTTGTGATAAGAACAGTGGTTTTCTTTAGTAGGCGTTTTAAATGAAGTGCCGATATTAGGTCGTGTCCTGGAGATGATTTACTTTTCAGTTTGTTGATTGTATTTAATATTGTGTGTAAAATATTTGAAATGTCTGATATTTTAAATTCCTGTCCTTCGGAAACCCCGAGTAAAGGGGAAAATCCGATTTCATACTTGAATTATGGAGTAAAGTTAATATCAGAATCACATATTGAAATGTCTTAGAATTTACACATATTGGTGATTCTCAGCGTTACGTTAGGCAGGCCACAGAAGAGTTAAAATACAGGGCTCAGAAAAGTGGCGAGAACGCCCAGTCGTACATCCAAAATGTTCTCGCATTGTGCCGAACGGTAAACCCAAATATGGGGGAAGATGAAAAACTGGCACATCTAATGAAAGGTGTCGCGGAGGACGTAAAATCGACGGACGAGTTCGTAAAGCACTGCCAAATCATCGAAGAGAAGAACCAAAAACGAATTCGACGAATGTTCGAGAGGCTTCCCAACGTTGTGCCGATTGCCTCAGTAGGAGAGGCGAATGATTTGTCGTCTCTCGTTCGACAGATAGTAAGGGAAGAGATTCAGCGTGCTCTATCGCTTAGAGACGACGTGGCAGAACCAGAGGCCATCCAAGAGGCCATCCGGGAGGAAGTGGAAAGCGTTTTGGCGACAATCTCCACCACGACGTCCTCCTGGCGAAAGGTCGTTCCGAGGCGGAAACCAACCTATGCGAAAGTAGTTCCACGAGAGGAGGAGCCAACCTACTCCCCAAGGAAGACAGACGTCTGGAGGACACGGGATAATAGGCCTGTGTGTTTCCATTGTGGCCGTCCTGGACATGTAGTTAGATACTGCAAGGACAGGAGACGTGTATTCGCTGAAGCAAGAACTAGGCGAGGACAGGATGCATATAACCATGGACGCCATTATGACGATGCTGAACAGACGGAGTTGTTTTGAGGAAGATACAGGTCGTCGTCACCGCATCCCGCCGCAAGGAGAGGACGCTCTCCGTCACGTCGCTCCAGATCTCCGTCGCCATTCGGTCGCTCCCCTAGCCGACGTAACCTGGAAAACTAGATGACGCGACCTTCCCTGGAGGTGAGGCCGCGGAAGAAGAAAATCCTCCGTCGACGACCGTCGCCAAGATGTCTGGAAATTATATAGAAGTAATGTTGTACCACAGGTCGGTACGAGCCCTAATAGATTCCGGCGCATCTTTTTCTGTTATCTCCGAGACGTTTCGACGACAGTTGAAGAAGACCAAGATCGCTTATAACAGGAATACTATTTTAAGGGTCGCGGATGGCAAATATGTGCAACCAGCTGGAATATGCACCATCAGGCTGAAAATTAATAACAGAATTCAGCCATTTGAATTTATCGTCCTGCCGCAATGTAGCCACGACGTTATCCTCAGATGGGACTTTTTGAAGAGCTCGCAAGCCGTAATTAACTGTGGACGTTCTGAAATTCTAGACGAATTACAAGCTTCCGAAGAAATAGGAAATAAGGATTCGTGGCGGTTATTTGTTATCGACGATGTGACCATTCCTGCGTCGAGCGCTACCAAGTTTACAGTCAAGTGCCCTAAGTTAAATGGCCACGTAGACCTTATAATTGAAGCGAAGAAGAAATTATCACAAGTCATTATTCCTGCGTCGGTCATATCGTTCAAGAATGGCACTGGAGATTTATGGGTAGTTAATGGGCAGAACGAACCTCAGTTTCTTCCGAGACATATGTGCTTAGCAAAGGCTGAGCTAATAACACAACAACATCTGACTGTCATTAAAGAAAATTCACCCAGCCGCAGACTTCCTACAGTGACGAAAAACAACGAATTCGAGTTTCATAAGTTACGGGCGCAGTTAACCATCGATTAGCAGACAAAATTTCTTGAATTGCTTCAGAAATATTCTGCGTGCTTCGACGCAGTGATCAGGGAAAAATCAACCAATGTGAAGGTTAAACATAAAATTAATACAGGAAGCTACTCACCTATCAGTCAGAGGGCGTACAGAGTATCACTAGCAGAGCTACGCATTATTCAAGAAGAAGTGGATAAGATGCTTGGCCGAGGAATTGTCCAACCATCATAGAGCCCGTGGTCATCACCCGTCGTACTTGTCACAAAGAAGGATGGAACCTGGCGAACCTGGCGATGGAACCTGGCGTTGATTATAGGAAACTTAACAAGATCACGAAGAAGGACGTTTATCCACTACCAAGAATTGACGTTACTCTGGATTGTCTAAAGGGGGCAAATTTTTTCTCCATCATGGACACTCAGGGTACTGGCAGATAGAAGTGGACGAAGCCGACCGAGAGAAAACCGCTTTCATTACACCAGACGGTCTCTACGAATTCAAAGTTATGCCGTTTGGGTTGTGTAATGCACCTGCAACATTCGAACGAATGATGGACAACTTGCTGCGCCACTTGAAATGGACTATGTGCCTCTGCTATTTGGACGACATAATAGTTTTTTCGGAAAAATTCAGCGAACATCTGCATAGACTGCGAACTGTTCTCGAGTGTCTGAGTACAGCAGGGCTGAGACTGAATCCAAAGAAGTGCCTATTCAGTGCAAAGGAAATAAAGAACCTTGGCCATCTAGTCTCACGGGAAGGCGTACGACCAGACCCGGAGAAAGTCAGGTCGATAACAAACTTTCCCCGGCCAAGAAATCTACACGACGTCAAGAGTTTTCTTGGACTCTGATCTTATTATAGGCGTTTTGTCCGAGACTTTAGTGGAAAGGCACGGCCACTACACAAACTGTTGCAAGGAGACGCCAAATTTATCTGGAGCAGAAAACAACAGGAGTCTTTCGACATTCTGCGACGAGCCCTTGTTTCCGACCCCGCTCTGGGGTTGTTCGAACAAAATGCACCGACTGAATTGCATACTGACGCCAGCGGCCACGGACTTGGTGCTGTACTCGTTCAGATGTTCGGCAAAAAAGAGAAGGTCATAGCCTACGCGTCGAGAACACTTAGCAAAGCAGAGAGGAATTATTCGACGACAGAGAGAGAATGCCTTGCTGTTGTTTGGGCCATAAATAAATTCCGACCGTATCTCTTTGGCAAACCGTTCACGGTTGTGACGGACCACCATTCCCTCTGCTGGCTGACCGGACTCAAGGATCCTTCTGGACGACTCGCTAGGTTTGACTAATATTTCTGTAGAACAGAGAAAGGATCCGAAGCTGAATGAGATTATACAAGCTTTGAACTCTTCCCAAGGTGTGAAAGAGGACTACGAAATAATTAATGACGTACTACACAAGAAGAATTACGACTCATTGGGAAGAAGATGGTTGGTAGTCATTCCCAAGCAACTGCGTCTAGAAATTCTGCGGGAGTTCCACGACGCACCCACCGCTGGTCATCTAGGAGTCGTCAGGACTTATGACAGAAACCGTCGGCGATTTTATTGGCCGCGACAACTTAAGGACGTCAGACACTATGTAAGCCACTGCAGAGAGTGTCAGAGAAGAAAGACGATTCCCCAACGACCACCTGGGCGACTACTGCCTATTCCTCCGGCCGACGCACCATTTCAACGCATCGGAATTGACCTGCTCGGAAGATTTCCAACATCATCCCGGGGAAACAAGTGGATTATTGTCTGCACCGATTACTTAACTCGGTTTGCCGTCACAAAAGCCGTAGCATCGGCGGAAGCTTCCGAGATCGCCTCCTTCGTCGTCGAAGAAATAATACTTAGGCATGGAGCTCCAAGAACCATAATCACGGACCGGGGGACGGTATTTCAGTCTAGACTAATACATGAGGTCAATAGACTGTGTGAAATAACGCACCGAATGACGACTGCTTACCATCCTCAAACAAACGGGCTTACCGAGAGGTTAAACAAAACATTGGCCGACATGTTGTCCATGTACACCGACGTCGATCAGAAGAACTGGGACGCCGTACTTCCATTTGTGACGTTCGCCTACAACACCGCTAAGCAAGAAACAACGGGATTCACACCATTTTTCCTGGTTCACGGTCGCGAGGCAGAAACGACAATGGACACGATATTACCTTTCAATCCCGACGATGTGAATGACCCTTACATTGGTCACTTAGTAACGAGGGCCGAAGAATCCCGACAACTAGCCCGAATACGTACGCTCCAAGCTCAAGAGAAGGACCGACTACGATACGACGCAAGACATCGTCCAGTTTTGTACCAGCCAGGGGATCTAGTCTGGATCTTTACTCCCATTCGCAAAGTCGGCCTCTCAGAAAAGCTCCTCAAACGGTACTTTGGTCCGTACCGTGTGCTAAAACGTTTATCCGACGTCACATATGAGGTCGAGGATTATGATCCTAATTCGAGACGCAGAAAGAGCCGCGACACCGTCCACGTACTGAGGATGAAGCCATACCATGAACCCGACGCTCAAAGGGAGGTTGAAGATCAAACACGACCCGACGACGACGCGGAATTTTACGGGGACGAATACGAAGGAATGACGACTGCCAGCCCAAGATCAGGACCACTTACGTCGGGCCAACGACGAGATCCAGAGGACTCAAGGCAGCTCAGAACTAACAGCAAGACGCTGTTTTTTCAAAGGAGGGAGAAATGCCACATCTCAAGACCTGCAGTGATGGCAGAGGACTGCAGACACGTAGACTCGGGTTCGAGTCCCAGCCGACGCAACCATTTTTATTTGTTTAATTTATTTAAATTGTTTGCCTTTAGTTTCTAGTATTTTCTGTCTCTAGAATGTTCTGCTTTTGGAATATTCCATGTATGTATAAATAGGACTCGATTCCAAATCGGAGTCAGTCTTAAGCATACGAGCTTTGTACAGCACTTCGCCGTTGATTAAACGCTTATAACCTCTACGTGTGTGTGTTATTGAATCTCACTATCCCTAAGAAACGTGACAATATTATCAGTGGTAATTGATGTACCATTTAGAAATTACATCCTTTTAAAATAGGATTATTCAATATGTTTTAAAGTTTGACTTACAATGTTTCGGTTTGGCATGCAGATAAAAATCTGAAGTTCTACATTTAATAGGTTTCTATAGTATCAAACTACAGAATAAATTTCAACCAAGAGATTTTCTATTTTTTGATTTCCAAATCAATGCAAACATGATCATGGGTACACATGAATTTTAAAAACTGTTGCAAATAAAAAGACACCAATGTGAAACAATATTAAATTTAAAAGGTATGCTGTAGTAAATTTTTTAGACCTTTAAGGAAAGTATATCAATTTCACCATTATTAACATTCTGCGAGAGACCAAGTTTTCGCAATTCATCAACATTGTTTAAATTTCATGAATGGGCCATTGTAGTATGCAACAACGTTGATTATTTAATATTTAAAAATGATTAATTATAAATCAAGTGTTGGTCCATAACAAGCTATTAGTAGTTAATAATAGTTGTAACAATCCCAGCACTTGTCATTTGTGGAAAGCTAAACCTTATGTTTCGCAGGCCGTGTGAAGAATTTGTTTGGTTAAGAAAACATTTACCCATGGCCCGTTTAAATTAAAAGAAACCGATATTTTATATATTGTTATAGAATAATCAGTTAAAGTAAATTGGTCAAGAATTTGTTTAAGTAAATTAAAAAATATTCTTTAACTTATAGTTTCTATTATTGTTTCAGGACCTTGTAAAGCGACCCGTTCAGACTGAGTTCTAATATAGCTGTGGAATGTTTATATGATTTTCATCTCTATCTAGATATTGTACATTCAATTAATAAAATATTATAATTATTAATAATAATTAACAATTTATTAAGCAGAGAAATGCTAACTTCTACAGTTGTTTAAATTTCATAATCTTAAATGTTTAACTAAACTATCCTTACATTTACTAATAGTCTTATATTACCTAATTTCTATTAATAACTCGTTAAATTATTTTATGCCTTATAAATATACTGTTTCGTTTTAAAACTAACCAAGCCCTAGTTATATCGAATTATACTTTACTTCTAACATCTTATGGCTTTGTATCATACTTATAAGTTAAACAATTATTAAATAGAACGGTAGGTAATTATTGATACATTGTTACAAAAATGTCATGGTATGAAATTTTACAAAGTCCTTGAAAAAAGCCAATTCATTTCTCTTAACATTACTGTAACACTAAATATTTTATTCTTACATAAGATAATCCTTAATGTCCTCCTCTTCAACTTGTTAAGTCCGTTCATACATTTAATTAGATATCCCATATAACACAGAAACGAGAATTAAAAAGTGGAAGTATAATCTCCATAATAAAATTGTCTGAATGTGTGTCTCTTCTGTGTATATGTTCCGTATACAAATCTAAACGAGTGGCCAATTTCGAGAAAATAACCAGAAAACATTCGAGATTGGGCTCTAAACCGGTGCATTGTGAGCCACTGGGTTTAATTATGGCATAATAAATGCAATTTAAATTACAGTTCATCCCCTAAGTGGGGTTGGAAGGCGGTAAATCAGACTTCCTCGTACTATCTCTAACGGATGGAACAATTTCGACCAAATTTTGAACAGGTGTTCTTGGGGAAACTCAACACAATTAGGGTAATGCACGGCTAACTAGGAGAGGGGGTAAAGGGGTTGTAATTTTTAAAAACCTATCAAATAGCTTTTGGGTCAGCTAATTTCATAGTGTTTCAGTGCAATTTTTTGTGTTTTCGTGGGGCTGTAGGGGGTGTCATATAAAAATAATAGTCACCTATGTATCGAAATCGGTTTTGATTCTGACTTATAGAATGGGAATTAAGTTGCAGTTCATAACCTAACAGGGGGATGGGGGGGTAAAACACATTTCTGCATAATGCATTTAAAAGGACCGATCAATTTTGATAAAATTTTGTATCCGTATTCCTCCCCCTGGAGGGGCGGGGGTGGTATTAGCCGAATTTTTATATGTAATAAACCCTGAGGGAGTCAGGTCGGGTCAATAGTTTTCTATCTTCTGTATTTATACATCTATGAAGTGTTTGGCAGGAAACCTGCCTCTATATCCTCTGTTTAATCATGTTTTAATTGTTGGCGAGATTTCCTGAGTGTAGGTTCATTGTTTACCAAGTTACCTGATACTTTGACCCGAGGTGAATGCTTGTGTCAGTGCAAGTTTCAGATAAACTACAAAACAACAAAGATCTATCTACACGTTTATTTGGGCTTGGAGGCTAAAAAAGGGGACCTCAATGCTAAAAAAACTGAAAATTGAGAGACGATCGTACGTAAAAAATTCAGTAAGTCAGTTGGTGCTTGCTCACATTATAAGCAGATCTCAAAGCACTGTTGAACCTCGTCCACTAAAATTACGTTTAAAATCCTATTTGGAAGAACATGTTGTACGTATAGTTATTTTAGATTCTACAAGCACTCCGCCAGCAGAAACATCAAGTTCAAATAAAAAACGAAGAAGATGTCACACATGCCCAAGCACAAATGACGAAAAACTATTCCACAATGTATTGCACTTGCACAGAAATATATATGCAAAAATCACACAAAAAACATTTGTACAAATTGTCAGGAGTAATATGAGACTGATTTCTTTTTTAAAAAATTACTTTGTAGGAGCGAAGATGTGTAATACAAAAATCGTGAATTAGAGGAAGAGAATTATCTGTAATCATTTTTTTCATGTAATAAAATAATTATATTCGTACTCTATATTTTGTTATGTTCATTGTATATTATAGTTTTCGTATAAACTTTAACATGTGTATTTATTTAATTTTGTACACTTTTTTACTAATTAATATTTCGGTCATATTGACCCGAGGTGACCTTGGGTTAAGGCTCATATGTGAGCCAAAAAGTCCTGGAGGTCAATTAGGTTTATAGTGTTTCCCCGGCAATATTTGTGTATAATTTCAACCCCTACCATCACGTGACGGGTGGGGGTGGAAATAAATCATATGAAATGACAAGGAAACTAACGAGTTTGGTGTCGAAACCGGTGTAATGTGAGTCGCTGTGTTACATTATCACCTTTAATATGCGATTTAAGTAAAAATTCATCAGTTAATTGGGGGAGAATTTATAGTGTTAGAGTACTGAAAATCTCTTTAGCCCTGCTATTGTACCGGGAGTATTTTTGACTCTCTCGAGATACTGAGGTTCATACTGTGAAGTTTTCGGTACCAGTTGAATCACGTGTTGACCAAGAATTCAATAATGTACCGGGATAATATAAATAAATACCCGGGCAAACGCCGGGTCACCAGCTTGTACAATTATAAATTACAGTTAATATTCCTTAGTTAAAAAGTTCCTACTCAATCGAAAAACCCTAACCTTGTATAAAATAAGAAACTTTTGTTTTTATTTAGTCAACTTGTAATTAATTAATAAGGCTGGGATAAATTAAATTTTACAAAATCAATTAAAACATCAAATTACAGTCAAATAATACACGTCTTCGTGTAATCCACTGCAAACTAACAGAAGAACACACCTTGTGCAAAAATACACCGATAGTGCAAATTCTGTTAGAGCCCGCTAATCATCAAGCATATATTTGAATGTAATTCAGCAGGATTCCACAGAAATACAAATCAAAAACGTCATACTCAAACGAATAAATTTTATTACCGACTTATAGTTCCGGAACAAAATATATCAGTCGCTAATAACGACAAGGTTCATCTCACTTTAAATTAAAGCAATTAAAGAAAGTCATCAGTTTATTTCTTCAATGATAAGAAAAGAAAACCACTGATACCACAGCATTTGGTATTAAAAATAAATGCACACTCATCACAGCAGCACAAATAATCCAAAATTATAGAGAAAATATCCCAAGAAAATGATTTTGTGCGTTAGGGAGAACCGTGTACTGTGTCAGTATAAAAAAATTATTTTAAATTCTAGGAGCTTTCGACTATCCTGTCATTATAAACCACTTACAAATTTAGTCGATTAGACTTAGGAACGGACGATGCACTTTTAACATGTGACGTGTGTAGATAACAAACATCGTAACATCAATGTCAGTTGGGATCTGGGTTTACGTCCTTACAAAACTTCATGAGTTGTTTTCCATACAGTTTACTTCAACCAATTTCCCCGTCTGCGTAGTGGAATTCACTATTATTTCGTGCTGGAGGATAAAGTACCGTGGCAAAATAGAATAAATTGTGCTATTAGTGTGTTCATTTATCTACATTATTCTTTCCAATAAAAATATTATGACACTTTAAAAGTAAAAGACTTCTGTTCGTTTGTATAGAAATTTTCCAAAAAATTTGAATCATTTATTCCCAGGAATAACTCTCTGTTCCTGTAGTCCACAATTTGCATATTTAATACAGCTGGTCGGTTTTTGTATTTTATCAATTAACAAATCGATATCAATGTGTGACACAGAAACGCGCACTCAAATAATGCCACGTCTTGATGAATACAATTTGTAGAAGAAAAGAAAAACAATTTAAACACTGCACGGTCAAAATTATTTATTTCTAAAATTCGAACATACAGGAGCTTTTAATCTGTAGTCAGATGATACTAATCAATTCTGTGGACCGTCATACGTCCGTTTTACGGTCTCACTTTATAAAGCTAGATTTATAATGTATGACGGAACTCGGTGTGGGTATGAATAGATTTTAATCCAGAGAATCCATTAATATCATCTGAGTACCGATCGAAATCTCCGCTATGTTCAAAGTTTAGAAATAATTGGGGTTGAACAAATGTTGAATTAATTATTTTTCTTCAAAATATTGTCTGTCCTCGTTCAATATACAGCAGCAACAAATATAGTCAGTGCTGTCAGGATTCCCTGTATTTTCCTAGTGGAATTCTCATATTACATTAATTAATTAGAAGAATTGATTTGTATAAATTCAATTTTGCCCGTAACATCATTGTCAGTATAATATCCTGAATATACCCAACGAGGACCGCCGATAGTAATAGAAACGCGTATATATTTAATTAAACTTTATGTTATTTATGACATTTCATTACTTTTTCAGAATTATTTGGCTATTAATTTTAAATTAAGTCAGAGCAATATAGATATATAAATTAAAAGTCCACATGATACAGCTGGGCTGTTTTGTATTTCGTCGTTAAACAAACCGAGAGCATTGTTGTTTCAGGTAAAACGCGCGACACATAAGAAACAATGCACTTGAGTCTAGCGAGTAGAAATTTGTATTTTCCGCTACCAATCATCCCATTGTTTGGAATTTCGTACGCGTTGTGAATTATAATTACGTAATGCTGATACATTGTTCAACAAGTATTTATTCAAAAAATGATTATTATCTGTTAATTTAATATTTAACTGATTATAAAAGATTTAAATGAAATTGACTGAAATGATTTTTCAAGTTGGATTAATTATTATACTAATCACATATAAAGTTTAGAAAACTTTTCTCCAAAGATAGGTATGTATATGCGCTACTCCTTATTGTCTCCGTAATTTACAAATCTGCCAACTCTGTCTTATTTTGCCTACATACATAAATATGTTCTTAATACTGTTGATTCCCTTAAGGTTGTTCATAAAATTAGTTGCAATAATTGCTCATATGGTTATATTGGTCTGTTTAAACGATCTTCGTTACGTAGAAATAATAGTGAAAAATCTCCTGGTAGTGAACATTGTTTGTAACTCAAATATTCTTGTAATTTTGACAGTACTTTTATTCCAACTAAGGAAGTGAATTTCATAAAAAGGTTAATCTAAGAAAATTTTCTTATAAAGTCCAACCAATTTTCTGTAAATGTAAAACCAGACACTTCCCACTTAAATTCTATTTATGACGGTTTATTAAATAATATGTTTTAGTTTGTATCTATATGTTTATATTGTTTGTAGTGTTACTACCTTTGGTCTATTATTTCAGTCTTTAATAAACAGGACAACTGTTGATCGATTACCAAATTTTAGGTTGTTCAAAATTATTTTTATGGAATTATGGGCTATTTAGTTCCAACATTTGTTTTTTGCACGCGACAGCTTTCAAAATCATACCTATTGATTTTTTCGCTATTGTTCGTTAAGTTTACTGAAAAGTGTGTGCTTTGCTTTGTATTGACTACTGTTGTGATTTGATAGTGTTAAAACAGAAGCAGTTAAAACTTTTATTACAAAAATTATTTCGTCTCCCAAAAATATTTTTGTTATTGTTATTTACACAGTTATAAACTGAAGACTGAGATTTATTAATTTTTGCATAGTGTGATTCAACTTCGTATCCCGCCTTCCTGATACCAACTAAATATTCCCTATGTATGATAATAAGTTTAAGACTTCTAATAAAAAGAATCAAAACAGACCTGAGACTATCATCAATTATACCGGACCAACAATTCGGCTTCCGTGAAAATCATTCGACAGTACAGCAGTCACATAGAATCATAAATAGCGTCAACAAAAGTCTTGAGGAAAAGAAATTATGTAACGCCGTCTTCCTGGATGTCGCCCAGGCTTTTTATAAGGTCTGGCACAAAGGACTCCTATTAAAGATTAAAAAAGCTTTCTCTAATTCATACTGCTGAGATCATACTTGACAGAACGACTCTTCCAAGTAAAGCTCAACTCTAGCTACTCGTACAATCAGGGGTTCCTCAGGGTACTGTGTTGGGTCCTTTGCTACGGACAATACTTCCATTGCAACATTTTGTGGATCATACAGCCTTATTATCTGTAAATGCTGACAAAACCTGCAAAACCATCTGGACCTATTACTTACCTGGACCAAGAAATGGAAAATGAAGATAGACGAGAGCAAATCAACAGATCGATGTAAATAAGCTCATTTTCACTTTTAAACATAATAATCATATTAGAAAGCTATTAACTAAACTGAAAGATAATATTACAAATGTAGTATATAAAATACCATGTAAAAACTGCGATAAATCATACATTGGCTATACCAAAACTAATATTAAAACCAGAATGTACAATCATAAACAAACATTGAAAGCCAAATCGAAAAATAGTACAGCATTATCATACCATGTAAAAACTAATAATCATGAATTCACATTAGACAAAACACGTATTTTATACATGAACAATTTTAAAAGCAAACTCAGATTCCGAGAATAAATTTTTATAAATATTCTTAGAGATCAAATAATTAATTTCAGAAATGAAGGAAGTGAAATAGGAAACTATTACATTGAGACCATCAATAAATTAGAATAATACTCAATATTATACGGTAATACATATATACAAGTCATTATGCTACTATCCATGTATATATATATATATATATATATATTTCTGATTACATACAAAAATAAATAATCAATGTTAATCATACACTATCGATAGTGCATAACGTATAACCTCGCTTATACTGAAGTTTTCCGCCAGTTTGTAACGGACGACGTGTAGAAAAACACAAATATTGTATATATTAACAACGTACTTTGTACGGAAAAAGGATATTATATAATAGTGTATAAGTACAAGGTATGTAAAAATGTTTATATCCTTTTTAAGAGTTTTTAGAAGTGATATTGTATAAAGCTTTTTAACAATTGAATTATAAACAATATATTGATTTGTATATTATTGGATGAATAAGGCAGTATAACTGCCGAAATCTACCTCTTTTAAAATATAATAACTCGCAAAACAGTGACCGTAAAGGAGTTTTTATTACCCATTACATCAACATTAAAATGTTATTATAAAAATGCATCATTGACTTACGGCATAGAATTGTGGGGATGCACCAAGCCATCAAATCAAAAAATAGCTCAAAGGATACAGTCAAAATACTCCGCACAATCACCGACGCACCATGGTTTGTTTCCAATTCCACATTACTGAGGAAATCAAAAGACTAACGACACACTAACTTCAGCGAATGGAAGGAAACCAAAATAGGCTAATAGCCGAAATAATCTACCCTCCTGAAACACAGGGAGGACTTAGAAGATCGGGGTCCACAGGTTTCATTCAGCAAGACAGAAACTAGTCAAAAAATATACACCGTTGAACTTCTAGGGAATCGTCATTGGACGGTTACCCTACTCACGTTTTAAAGCATACTTTACTTATTGCATTGTACTGCAGATGGTAAATTAATAAATTAAATAAACAAAAAATAATCTCGATCGAACTTTATGGAGGATAACGGCATTTTCAATTGATGATTGAAGGATTTTACATGTGACGACAGAGGAGTGTTATTCTTTGCCTTTATTCTGGTACAATCTTGTCTATAACCAGTTTGTCATCAAACAAATACGATGTTTTACATAATTTTTAAACTTAATTCTATGTACAACACTAGCCGGGTACCCGGCGTTGCCCCGGGTATTTATTTATATTATCCCGGTACATTATATAATTCCTCGTCAACACATGACTAAACCAGCATCGAAAACGTCAAATATACTCCTAGTGTCTCGAGAGAGAAAAAATACTCCCGGTACAATAGTAAGGTTAAAACTAATGTCGGTTTTCTAACAGAATTAAAATTCTCCCCCACTTGAGGGATGAATTTTTACTTAAATCGCATATTAAAGGTCATAAAGCGACTCACATTACACGGGTTTCGACACCAAACTCAATAGTTTACTTTTTATTTTTATATGATTCATTTCCACCCCCACCCTTCACATGCTGGAAGTTGTTGAAATTATACACAAATATTGTCGGGGAAACACTATAAAAGAAATTTACCTCAAGAATATTTTTCGATATAAGTAAGAGCCTTTATTATATATAGGAATTCGGCTTATTCCGCCCTTCCCTTAAGGGTGGTAACCCTGTCTTGTCCCCAAACTATTTGCTTTCAGAGTCGCAAGGAATATGGAAACAAAATTTCATCAAAATTGTCGTTTAAATGTATTACACAGAAGTGTGTTTTACCCTGTCCCATCCCCCTGTTAGGGGATGAACTGTAATTTAATTCACATTCTAAATGTCATAATTGAACGCAGTGGCTCATATTACTCCTGTTTAAAGCCCAGTTTCGATTGTTTTCTGTTTATTTTATGTTTTCCCCTCCACCCCCACCCCTATGAATTCTCCCCTCGATTATGGATGGGGTTGAAATTATACGCTAGCAGTATCAGAGGATACACTATCAAATTGATCCAATTATGTATTTATATGTTAAAAATATGGCCGTTTTTACTAATTAAAATTTTTGCACCTCTCAACCCCCGCTCCTAGGGGTGGTAGCCGTGAATTACCCCCAAAGTGCTTACTCCGGTTTCCAAATAATACGTTTACCAAATTTGGTCGAAATTGGTCCACTCGTTTACATATGTATGCGGAACATACATACAGACTAGCAGACACACACACACACACTGACACACATACAGGAAATTTTATGTGACATATTATTCACATCACATATAATAATTCTATATTTAAGTTTCGTTCATAGGTTTTTAGTATGACTCACAGGTTTAAAAGTAAAACTGAATTCGCCAATAATGAATTGTTTAAATAATTTGATGACCATACTAATAAATCCCTTTATATATGTTTGTGTGTGACTGTAAAATTGTTAATTAGTTTTTGAGATAACCGTAATAGCATTCTCATATTCAATAAATCGTGATTGTAGTAATACTTGGTGAGTGAATTGAATAGAAATATAATCTGATATTTTTTTGGGTGGTGGTTAAAATTTTTTATCTTGGTGTTAATTGGGGTTCCAGTTATTCGGCCGTTTTTTGTATCGTAGTTTTCTATCCTTAATAACTACATTTCTGAATTTTTAATGGTAATTTCCCAACACATTTTTAATAAAATTTGAGGGGGGGGGGTAAAAACTGTTTTGTAGAATTTGAAACAGTGTTGATTGTTAATTCTCTAATATACTTATTTTCAGTAACGGACAAGGCTTTCAGTACTAAACTCTTTGCAACATTATAACCGTCACAGGACGCAAATTTATTTACTTATAGATACACGTTAAAATTTTACCTGATGAAGTCCACAAGTATGGACGAAACTAGGTAGAAGTATTAAATAATTATAAAAATGTTTTGTGACTAATTAGCTGTATTGATTATTTATTATTTCTTAATGTCAGATTATTTATTTAAAGTTGGGGAAATTCCTAATAATGTCTTGTGGGTGGTTAGAGAAAAAATGTAGAACTGCAATAACAACAATTACTTTGTATACAAACTGATACAAAATTTTCTTTTGTCTATAATTATAGTTTTATTCTTTTGAGTTTCCATAGCAAACTTAATTTTCCGGGCCATGGAGTTTAATTCATTTTTGAAAAGTATTTGTTCGTCGTTTTCAAGAATAACGAATCTTTTATATATTAAAGAAACACTTTAGATTAAATTTGAAGTTGCTAAGACCTTCGTCAAAATACGGTTCACAACAATACATGTTAAGCTAATTCTTAAATAACCGCCAATATACAAGCCATGCTTACCCCATTGTTAATTATAAATATAATAATTATTCCCTAAAATTAATTTTAAACCCTCCATGTAGAATTATTTTGACTTAATAAGGACTTAGTGAGGATCAATTGAATCGCAGTTGCTGTTTATAAGTTTGAAAGCCAGTTCAATCTTGCCATTCCTATAATTTCTTGGTTAAATAATTTTTTCCATGTCCGGTATTCGGTTACTTATTATACATCTACATAAATAATTTGTTTGTCAATAAGGTATCCATTTTGATGAGATAAAAAGTCCAGTACAATATGACTTTTTCCCGCTTTGGTTAGGAGAAAACTTTTATTGTTGAAAAATATCTTACATTAGTTACTATCAATAAATCTTTTATGATGCATTTCTTTATCCGTAAATGTGAAACGTTTTTGTAAGTCATAAAATTCTTAATTATATTAGAGTATATTGTCGACAATACTCCTAATATTGTTGCTAGTGGCGGTTTTGTAGTGTATCCTCAATATCTATCATTACATTAGTAACGTCAAGATTATAATTCACATTTTAATGATTAAAATTATTGACTTGTTAATTTCGTAACTCTCTCTTCCTTCTTCTGAATTCAACAATTACAACACTTAAATTTTAATTTTATTTATGACATTGTAGGAATTTAAGCATCGTGCCAGATTTTTTGTTTGTTGTCCTAATCCTCAAGTCGATCAGTTTGTATTTAATGTTTACTGGTATTGATTTTTACCTATAAATAAGTTAAAGAAAATAGGTTTACAGCAGCTCTATTCTATATCGTTCATGAACTCCCCTCCTTTAGATCCACTTTAAGAAATTTCTAATTCAGCAAGACAGAAACTAGTAAAAAAACACATATACATAATTGAACTTTCAGGGAATCGTCATTGGACGATTGCCCTACTCAGGTTTTAAAACATACTTTTATAAAATTTGCTTATTGCATTGTACTGCAGATTATAAATTAACATTTTAAATAAACCAAATAAAAAATTCTAAATGTATTAAAATTGTTAGTTTTTGCATGCCTTGTAATAAATGTTTTAGTAAAATTATTTTGGTGATAGTTTAGGTTGTCAGGTAGGTGTACAGCGATACTTCTTTCAGCAAGGCATAAGTCTATACCAATTAATATAATTGAATAAGAAAAGAAAGAGGCCTACATTCATGGCATTTGTATATTTAAAAAAAAGCCTTTGACAACTGTAAACTGAGACACACTACTAACGATTTTGAAGGAGACAGGGAATATCGAGAAAGAAGCCAGTCAGCAGTAATTAGAATTGAAGGGCACATTTATTTTTCCTGGTTTTATTAACCCGCCAATCGCGAATGTTTTTTTTTCCGTTGGTGGAGGGCCAAAATGCCTGTCAGTTGATCTGTTTCCATGTTCTTCTGCAAATGATATAAATTTCAATTTATAGCCCGCATCATATGAACACCTTTTATTTATTTTTTTCATTATTAGCTACTAACAAAAATATTGTATTGTTACGGAGAACAGAAATCACTTTGAATTCAAGTTGACTTGCACCCCAGACTGGAATGACTTTGTTGTGTATTGGTGATGGGAGACGGAGTTGGCAAGCTTGTGAATCTTCATCGCATCTGTGCACTGCTGCTGCCAGTTAAACACCATGAGATAAGTTTCCATTTTTAAGGCTGGCGGGAATTTTAAATCAAACGCTGAACATTGTTATATTGATTTCTAATATAAGTCGCATCTGATCATCGAAGAAAAAGAAGCGCGTTCTTATAGTCCGTAAAATGCGGTATGTACAGAACAGGCGATGAAGAAAGTTAAAAAGGACATGGAAAAGGTATCATACTGCAAGGACAACAAATAAAACCCTAAGGTTTTCCGATGATATTGCAGTATCAGGGGAGTCAGAAGTAGACTTGGGGAACATAATAAATGGCTTGAACGTGATCCTGGAGGAAGAGTACAACAGGAGGATTAAGTGAGGGAAAACCGAGGTAGTATGGGAAACAGTGGAATAACAAAGGCTGTTAGATTGGGAAGGGATTTTTTTTAAGGAATAATAACTAGGGGGGTACGAGCACAGTAGACAAAAAGAGTAGGATTGTACAGGAAAGAAAGGTTAACGCAAAGAAGAGGCCAATATAAGTATGAATATTAGGAAATCATTGTTAAAAATATTCATATGGAGTGTGGCGTTATATAGGTGCGGAACGTGAACGGTAGGGGTTGCAGAAAGGAAAAGAATAGAAGCTTTGGAAATGTGGTGCTATAGAAGAATGAGATGGGTGGATAGAGTAACTAACCAGGAAGTTCTAATCAGAATAAGTAAGAAGGGAAAAATATGGAAGACCTTGACTAAGAGAAGGGATAGATTAATAGGCCACGTTTCGAGACATGAGAGTTTTATAAAATGAGTAATAGAGGGAAGTGTGAGGGGTAAGAACAGAAGAAGGTTAGCATGGAGGATTGCATCAGACTACAACAACAAACCTCTTCGAGATTGACAAATTTAATTTCATTACCCAGTTTATTAAATAAAGTGGGTAATTTTCGCAATCTTTCAATGTACTGAGATAAATCGTCCATTAACGTTATGTAGGCGAAAAGTGCACGTTTCTCATTTTTTTTTGTATTCACCACGTGGGCCAGAACAACTGGACGAGAATGTGGTAGTAAAAACTCTGATGATCGGCCTCTGAGGCCCCAAAGCAGTATATTACAATAATATCGAATTAACACGCCAGACAAGTTGAAGTACACTTTATTGAAGATATCAGTATTAATTTTAGTTTACATTATAAATAAAACATGTTTTTCAAGCATAGAGAACTCATGCTCGTCGACACAGGAAGGAGCGTTTTCTTTTTCCAATTTTGGGCACGTCTAACTTGTCGTTTGAATCAAGTAAGTAATCCCAAAGTTTGGCTTTTATTTTTCCTGGAACATAATTGCAGCTGATTCGTTCTCGAAGAAGAGGTTCAGCAAGTTCTGTTGCAAGTTGTTTTAGAAATTCTCTCCGTTCTCGTGACATGTCAGGGTTAGTTGTTTTGCAAATAACAAAGGGATTAATAGCACAGACAGATGTTAAAATAGTGCTAGTGGCCACCGCCTTGTTCGTCATTTGTATCTGCGCCACCTTTCTTCAAGTTATAAAATGTCAATAATTAAGGTTTCATTTTCTCACCTGAATCTTTGCCAATGAAATTATCGTGGTGCATTGTTGATAATATTAATTGTATTGCATTTATTATTACTAGATGTGGGCTGGTATTTGCCCGGTGGCAGTATTCATATAACTGAAGTACAAAGATAAATTGTTGATAAACTCAAAAACCAAAGATAAATTACAGAAAAAAAATTAAAAATTTAATGTTAAAATATTGCAGGTCCTTTTTTTTTTACAAAATATACACTTAACGTTTCAGTGTTTCTAGCTTCTTTTTGAAAACATTAGTAACGTTAGGGAAAGCCTCTAGTAGCCTTTCAGGCAAAGAATTCCAGTCCCTTATCATCCATTTTACGAAGGAATATTTGCCAACATCCGTTCTTTGGTCCCTTTCCTTTATTTTATAACTGTGGTAGTTTTTAGAGAAAAAATTAGGTATAGTTAGCCGCTCCCTTACTTATGACCAGCTTTGTAGAGTCTAATTATTCTCCTCCTATCACCGAGTGGTTCCCATTTAGTTTCGCCCCCACACAAGACCCACCCCTAGCCCGTTCCTGAATTTTATCCAGGGCATTGATGTGCTCCTCTCTAAGGATCCCAACTTGCTGCCCCGTATTCTATCATAGGTCTAACTAGAGCAGTGTAAGCTTTGTTTCTTTTTGGTACATCCGATAACAAAGAGATCGATTTTGTGAAAAAAAATGCATGTCTGCGGAAGTCGTTCTTTCTTTGGCAAAAATTTTGCTCGTACCTCCTTTTTTTTACGTAGTGTTCCTACAAGCGTTAGGCGCAATCATGGTCACTTTCATGACCTGTCAATCCCTCACAAGTCGGAATCAATATCAACGTTAAGAATTTCACTATCATCTTCATTTACGAGTCGTTCAAGTTCAGCAAAGGAGAGAAGCTTTTTGCTAACACAACTTGAAGAAAGCGGTGTTCTGAAATAAACTAAAATATTCTGAACGAAAAAAGAGGAATCCTGCAGTTGCAAACAACTGGGTAATAGAAAACATCCGTTAAATTCAAGGAAAAGAACAAAATCCTCCCTGATTGAGTAGTCTCGTGGGGCCTGGCCGCCCGGCCACAACCGCGCAAGGCGTAGGGAAATGTAATTTTAAATTTGATCAAAGAGAGTAAAGCCAGATTATTTCATCAGAAATTCTAAAGAAGCATATTGATGGAATTATATTATAAATTATGCTGCTTTGAATGAAGAGCGATGGTTAACAAGTGATTTTGGGTGCGCGGTGAATAAAAATTATCGAGTGAGCCAGTGTCGTCGGAGAGTAGTCGTGACTGTACAGCTCGACAGTCACGCGAAGGCTTTCTTGTACGGGCTACATGAGGCAAGCGAGAATTCTTTATCGTCGGAGAACTCGATCAAAAACAATTAAAGAAACACGCTTGTCTACTGCATTCCCGCTGTACTTGATGTTCTATCTGTGGTTGCTGTCGCCTCCGGACATTGCGTGTGGCTTCACTAAATTGGATTGCATAAACGAAACCAACAATTTCAAGATTCATACTGTTGCCGACAAAGACACGAGTTCTACCACTTTACCTATTAACCATTCAAAACTAATGAGATGAGGCGTTATAAGGATTGTGCAAATAGACGCTGACCTTGACGTACAAGGAACTGAGTTTCCCTATTGTTGTGGGAAGGGTGGGGAACTATCATTCTTGCTCACGAGACAGCTGATTTTTATATTAAATTCTTATTTTAAGCCGCATTAACAACCAGGGAATTAGCGACCATACATCGACATTACATTGAAATTACGAGCCGACCTCCTGTGGTGTAGTGGTGTAGTGGCTAGCCTCTAGTTGCTGCCTCACAACCCACAGGTCCCTGGCATGGGCTTGGATGTTTCTGTCGTCATGGTCGCGAGGACCGCGCGAACATTTCCGATTTTGATGAAATTTTGATAGTTTGTACTGTGAAGCCTTAGATGGATATATGCAAAATGATCTTTTTCGTCGAAACCTGCGGTTCGTCGGAGTCAACGTCGTTTCAAAATTGCCGTTTTTGATCTTCAATATTGTGCCAGTTAATAGAGAATATACCCTGAAAAGTCGTTTCTAAGATAAGCCCTGCATGTGTACATTACGAAGATAACTAAAAATTACACAAATATCATCCCTGGCCAAAATGGACTCACAAACTTGCCCAAAAAATTTCGCCTTTTTTTCGTATTTTCAAGGAATCGTACCGGGATAAATAAAGTAGGTACAGCATTCATATTTTGTTACTGCCGATTAGTCAGAGGATTTACAGCTGTATAGGCAATATATTTTGTTGAATGTTTGAGAAATGTTTTTAAAAAATAACATTTTTACGATTTTTATTATGTGATTGAAAGCTAGACTAAAAATGTTCTCTGTTTATAAAACCAACCGACATTTAAAATTTCTAAATGTGTCATGCAAGTTGACAGTCCGCTGTCGACTCGGTAGGCCGAGACCCTCAATAGGTTGTAGAACCACGGAGGAAAGGAAAAGGACATTTAAAATCCCTAAAAATCGTTATCTGAACTCTCTTATTCTTTCTCTTCGTCGTCATCGCCGTCCTCTTCATATGTAAGATGGTCTTCACTGCCATCCAGAGCGTTACTTGTGCGGCACTTCTTAAAAGATTTATAAATAATTTTTCCTCTCGCTCTAGACCACGACTGTTTTATCCACTGACACACTTCTCTGATTGTAGATCGTTTTAAAACTCCCTTCGGTGTGAATTCATGTTGTGTTTCATCCATTTGTTCCACTCCTCTCTCATATACCCTTTAAATGGTTGCTTTATCGAGACGTAAAGAGGTTGCAATTGTGACGTAACAGCAAGCTCTGTATTTCCCGGTCTCAATTTCTCTTTCACAGAATTTTTCAAATTACTACTTAACTAATCTAGCACAAGAAGAGGGAACTTCCTCAATGAAGCGTCTTATCTTCAGTCCTTCACTCTGTTAATCCATAATGCCTCGTCCAGCCAACCCTTGTCAAGTACGTGAACATCGTCATCTGGTGGTATTTCAGAAAGATTTTTGGCATTGTTTTGCGCTTGAAAGTGATCACCGTCAACACAACATGAAAGGACAACACTGTGATGCACATTTTACATGGTTACAGTTTTAGCACCTTTCATGGCAACACTTCTGTTGCTCGGCACATCAAATGTCAGAGGATTATCAACCATATTCGCCATTTGGTTTAATTACATGCTGCTATTTTTTCGTTGTATAAAAATCGATGTATAAAAAATATTTCGAAAATAATAACTAAAAATTACACAAATATCATCCCTGGCAATAATGGATTACCAAAATTGCCCAAAAACTTTCGCCTTTTTTTCTCGTATTTTCAAGGAATCCTACCGGGTTAAGTTAAATGGGTACCTCATTCATATTTTGTAGTTGGTAAGTCTACATAACTGTCTACTAGTCAGAGGATTTACAGCTTTGCAGGGAATATGCTTTGTTGAATTTAGTGCAGCAAACCTGGCGCCAAAGTGAACTTTTCTGTAATAGAAAACTTATTATTAGTTTCGGCGTCTCGACAAATAAGCATTTAAAACTACGTTACACAATAAAACACGATGAGACGATATTTGTCGACAGCGAACTATAGTTGATTTTGACCCGAAATTTTAGACCTTATTCTCGTCTTTGTAATGGTGCCAACTAGAAATCGATATCGGGTGTACTCCTGAACTATTTCTACGTCTGAAAAGGCTCAGTTTTTGGCGTGTTTTAGTTGGGCGCCAGGTTTGCTGCACGAAATTCACTAAAGTATATTGCCTGCAAAGCTGTAAATCCTATGACTAGCAGACATACGAACTACAAAATGCACCTACTTTATTTATCCTGGTAGAATTACTTGAAAATACGAAAAAATTGAGGTGAATTTTTTTTTGTCGAACTTGGGGATTTTGTTGGTAATTTTTAGTTATTATTTTCGTAATCGACGCATGCGGTTGATCTGAGAAACGAATTTTCAGGGTCTCTTCTCCAATAACTACCACAATATTGAAGCTCAAAAATGGCAGTTTTGAAAAGCCAGTATCTCTGCCTGAAATGCATATTTCGAACTGAAATTTCTCATACGTTCATCCAAGGTTTCGTAGTACAAACTGTCAAAATTTCATCAAAATCGGAAATGGTCGCGCCTAGAGTTCACTTGATACGGAAAGACCCATTACTGTTTTTAAAAAAATTGCTTTACTTAAACTGGGAGATAATTTTTTTGAATATTTTTAAATCGCATTAACTACAGTCGTTATTAGGTGCTTTGAGTAGAGACTAAGTTAACAATAATTAGTATTTCGTAATTAGAATGAATATCGGTCAACAACTCCAAACAATACAACAATTGTTATCCGAAAATATTGTTCAGTTATTGATAATTCTTTGGCCGCTTGAGAGTTTTGATACCTGTATAATTTATTAGTTTAACTGATTAACAACCAAACGGTTGTCCACGTTGCTATATAATTTACGGAATAAACCAATACAACAACGACCGCCAAATTGTGGCGTTATTCAGTACATAAATAATCCATTTTTGTATCTTCAACGGAGAAACGATATTGAAATACTTACCTTAATATCTCAATTTTAATTATCACTAATAATCATAAAATCAAGATCATCGCGAAAGTTGTTAGTTTGTTTTTAATAATATCAATTCTCCCACAAAATGCATTAATTTTTGAACAATTAGTTTGCCTCCTGGATTCGCCATTAATATAACTCTATTATTTTTATAATTTAAATTCTATGCATTGATGTTGTAACGAAATGCTGTCTGCTCTTATAATATTTCAATCAGTATTTAACTTATGTTTGAAATTAATTACTGCTTTTACAGTACTTGACGAAATCCAAAAACTGGACTGAACGTCATAGAGAGCCTTAATAAACAGTGTTAAAAAGGCCATAGTCTTTAACAATCACTAAGTAGTTTTTATTATTATTAGATTAGACTTTTTATACATCCATGAATACTTTAATACGCAATAGTACAGTTATGGGCTACAGGATACGTCAATGACTAAAAACTATGTAAATCTAATAATATTTATTTAAGAGCTTTATATTACAAAGGAGAGATGAATAAATGTTATAATTAATTTAACTAGTAAAATCAGTTCATCAACAGATCCAATCCTCAATTTATTTCAGTTTCACTCTTTAACTACTTTGAGGAGATTGTAACATATTACTGATCCGGTTTTTCAACACACGTCTTTTGTGAGCTGTGGTTTTATTAATGTTTTGTAGCTGTGCATTCCTTTACTTATTTGTATAGAATTTTTAAGTATATTTTCTACAGTAAAAAAGATTTTCTTGGAGAGATTCGTAACAACTATTTTGACAAAATGTTCTACATTATTGAGTTAAATGGTGCTTAATACGCTCTGAGAATAATAAGTTTCACTTGTCGTCGTAGTGACTTCTTAATAAATACAGACCCTTGATAACTTCTTTGTTAAATAATTAATTTGAGTGGTCTAATTGGAGAGATAACAGATTTTTTCACGAACATACGTTGTTTCTTTGTTTAAATAAATTTAAAGATTTTGTTTCTTTAAAATTAAAGTAATTTCGGCCCCGTACGTAGCAGCAGCAACATGAAATTTCGTAATATTTTCATTAATGAACAGACAATTGTGAGACGAAACGTATTCAAATTTAATTATTCTATTTCTGACTTCTGGCTGTTCTTTGTATTTTATTTTAACTGTTTGTTGGGGAATGCTTCGTGCAATTGGTTTTATCTATATTTAAACACGAGTTCATTTTCTTGGAACCAGTTTGTTACCTCGTCACAAATGCAGCTAGAATTATGACTATTGAGACACCAATCAGGGAACAAAGGACTCTGACCGTATGAAAATTATTCTTCCTTCGTCTACTTATATTTCTAGCAAGATCATCAGTATATGAAAGTAAAAGAATAGGTCGGAGCATTGATCCTTGCGTTACACCCTGCATTATTGTTTCTTACAAAGGCACAATTATTTTTGCTAAACGTAACATTTCCGTCTGTTATTTCACTTTCTGACTTCTATCTTCAAAATAAGAATTTAACCCATTATTTGCCACGCTATTAATTTTATCCCTGTTAGATTTTTGAAGAAGTATTTTGTGGTTTAATACATCAAATGCCTTTTATAAATCTAAACAAATCTACCAGTGGCATATTCGTCTTAATTGTGGACCTATCATGCTAACCCCAGGTGTTTAAATGTTACCATGTTGGTCATCAGACAGTAAGAAGCACTCGTTACTGAACTTTATAATTTTAACATAACAAAATTCAAGTATATTTGAGAATCCACTAAGATTTAGCATTGCTATTTAGTTATTTTCAATGTATTTTGGGTCCTTTTTAAAGAATGGTAGAACCTTGGAAACTGGGAGAGATTCTCAATTTATACGAAACATTGAAGATATTGGTCAATTAATTTAATAATGAAGTCCTGTATCCCACCTACTCCACACGAAAATTTGTTCCTTATAGAATTATTATTTTTAACTTCCTTGGGGAAAATTTCGTGCAAGAATAGAGAAGATATTGTTGTATTAAGCAATGTTACATTACATCAGGACTATTTCATAATTTTTCGTTAGGTCTTCTTTAACTTTGGCAACAAAAAAAATCTGATTGAATTTGTTTGCTACTGAATTGTTGTCTATTACGATGATTGATTTGAACCTGTTGCACAATTTCCATGAAACTTTGCTTTGGTTTTATGAATTTTCAAAAAGTATTAATGATAGAATAAATAGTCTGATATATTAACTACCAAAATAGTATAATATATCCCTGAATAAGTATAATAATAACAATCCGTATGGAATAAAATACCCACACTTAAAAAATAAAAATGAAACAAATTAGTCACAGCACCCGGTCTTAATTAAACTGCTGGCCAAACACAGACTAAATTATTATTTAAAATTTATACATTACAATTCTTTCCACCGTTTCATAAAACATTTTGTGGACCTCATCAAGAGGTCAGAGGTGTCAGTACGAATTGCAAATGGCAGCGCATTTAAGAACACAGCAGCACATCAAAAATGTTTCTGAGACATTAATAATATGGTTATTGAATTTTTAAATGAAACAAAATCATTTCAGATAACTTTCACAAAATGTAAGGGGACTTCTCCAGCAGTCTTTATTCATAACAATACTTTAACCCAAGTAACAGAAATTAAATACTTAGGACTACACCTAGATAAGGGTCTAAAGTGGAAGCCCCACATTTGGAAAAAGCGTTAACAACTCGATTTGAAACTCCGGAAATACTACTGGCTGCTCGGTCGAAAATCTAAATTATCCTTAGACAACAAGCTCCAGTCTTAAAACCCATCTCGACATAAGGCGTTCAGCAGCAAACTCCAACACCCAAATTTTAGAAAGATTTCAATGTACAAGTGCTACGTGCTACGTGTGATGCACCATATTTTGTAAGAAACATTTTGAGTAACCTTAAAATTGATACGTGATCACGAAGTATGGGGGAAAATACTTAAGTAACATTTAACATCATTCTAATGAGTTAATTCAAAATCTATTAGACAATAGTGCAAACATTCAAAGACTCATCAGACTTTCACCGCTCCACTAATTTAGTAATTATTATCACAAGAAAGACTGCAAAAGTAACTACTGTACAGTCATTGTATCATAGGTTTTGCATTCAGATTGCAAAAAGAAATATAATTAAGAATAATTTAAGATATCATAAGTATTAATTTAATTTTCTAGCAGATATACTATCTGCATTTGGCCATCGATTTACATCATAACTTATACCAGAAAGAACTGCTGAATGTAGCTGATAATATGATAATTCACAGTATAAATAAAGGATACCATTTATAAAACGCTATTCAACCCATTTTTTTTCAGTAGTGTCATCAACCTATCCCACTTCGGAAACAATTTAAGATAAATTCCTACAATGGAAACATCTAAATTAACAAAAATGCAGTCTAATTGTTAATCTAAAGTTATTAAATTATTGTCACGCGTAATCTAAAGCAATGCTGTACGTACCTAAAACGTCAATTTAAACTATTCCATTCATTTCTCCGGCGATGATAATATTTACTATCGGAATTTCCAGCATGTAATTAACATTAGCTTTCCTGACTTCTTGAATAAAATAGAAAGTCATTTTAATTTTTAAGTAATTTTTTGCGATGCTGTAAAACACTGACAGTGAGTCTTCTGGATGTCCGGAGAGTTTAAATTCATACATTCTGGACATGCCAAAGTATTAAATTTTATCATTGTCGAAAATAATGATTGATTAATTATGAAAAACTGCTAAGGAAAAGGGAGATGATGCAGAAAGCTTCTGGGACAAAAAAAATTATAACTTGTACTGTGAGTGGTGAATTCGACTGATTGTTAAAATGATGAGAAGGAGGGAATTCCAAAGTTCATTGATTATTAAATTCTTTCACAAGCTTTCGACTTTTCAGACATCCTACAAACACTTGTTAAAAATTCAAATAATTCAAATCAATGACACAGTAGAACGTTCCGACTCTAAATTTCATTCCCCATAAAAATATCAGACACTAAATTAAAAATCAAAGTTGAAAATCCCATACACCTCAATACATCACCATTTTACAGTATTTAGGTATATGCTTCCATGAAAGTATCCTGTTTCTTTAGAAATGTAAAAGAATACAATTGTAGAACTTTCCAGTTGAAGGATTCGCGTCCATCTGTCGTATTAAACTACATATTTTGTTGATTCAGTTTCCACTATGTACGTATTCAACTGTGGCGGTTATAATTTTGAAAAAAAAAATCATTTTAATTTTACATGTTGTTGTAGTATTCAATCCTTCTTAGTCTGGTCTGATGCAACCCTCCATACCTTCCTTTTACACTCGGAGAAAAACCATATTTACAACGTTTCGATAATTTTAATTTTGTAACTTTTACTACATGTAAGGATGTTGAAATGGAATAAAGCAGGCTGTGTTTGAGGTATTAACGAAATTCTTTTTTATTTAAAGGCCCATGTATGACCTTTAAAATAAAATAAAGAATTACGTTAATGCCTTACACACAGCTTGCTTTATTCCATTTCAACATTGACCCACCATTATTGAAAAACCCTTTACAGTATCATTCATTTGTGAAATTCATTACTGAATCTACGTTTATGATAGTATATATCGCTTCAGATATTTTAAGTTTATTTTTAATGAGGATCTTTTATATAATGGAAATCCAATTTATGATTTGATTCTGAGTGACATCATCAATTTTCCCCCGAAAGGAAAAAAGTATGACGTGAACAAAATGTGTTATATAAAGTACTTCGTGAGATTAGTTTCCATTTCTTGTTTATCTTTTCCTTCCCGCCTACAACTGTTCCGGTTTTTTCAGGGAAATTTTGGCCTTGCACAGGAAATGTGATGTAAGTTCACGCGAGGTGTTTGCGACAGAACTTCAGCAGCGCGCTCTGTCTCCGTTTCGCCGATCCTCTTCAAGTTTACATTCCGCTATCGCCTGCTGGACTTTTGTTTGGAAAACTGCTCTGTAATGGTGTCGTGCTATTATGAGGAATGTTGCTGACCTTTTCTTCCCAGTGATCGTTGCTGTAAGTGACCGTAGACGTGACCCGTAAGCAAGTTGACGAATAGGAAGAATTTCCACATACGTTCCGTGAAGTCTCATAGTTGTCTTCTTATTCCCATCCCATAGTTCGTCTTAAACATACACTCGGGTACTTGCACAAAACTTCCCAGGGCTTAGGAAATTTTTGTCTTCGACCTCGTCAATAACCCAACTCAAAATTGTATTTTACAGTCATTCATTGAAATTTAGTACGCCATTGCCACTTATAATATTAAAAGTATTTGTCTCGACAGCTAGATTTTATATTTTTACATTTATTTTTCTTTTATTACATCTCGAAAGAGGAAATAGGACACGCCAACTCAATATAACATTCTATAAGAACTTAGCTGTGTGAATTGTACGCAGCTATTCATCATTATAAACGTAATTAAACACTGGCCATAGTATTACTAAACACTGATCCTGTGTTTCCTGCAGCAGCGTCATCTTCCAGAAGCTATTCTTGAGTCAACGCAAGACGTACATGGAAAGAGAAAAAACAAGCGACAGTAAAATTCAGTAGAAATACAGGGCAATAAAAAGTTACTCAACTATTATGGAATTCCAGCAAGCTCTAAGTATATTTATGCATATTTGTTCGAGGAACTCTTATACTTCATAAAAAGTTTCAATAGTTACCTACTTTTTACAGTATTTTATAAATAATTTCTGAGCTTTTATGTGTCTTATATCATTTGGGAAACTGCAGCAATGTTGTTGCGGTTATCTTGTCCGATGCAAGCCTCCGTCCTAACCTCTTCTGCACAAGCATTTTTATTTCTACACATCTACCACATCCTACTTAATCTCCTTAGCGTATTGCATCCTTGCCTCCCCTTCTGTTCTTACCCCACACACCCCCCTCTAATGATAATTCTACGAGACCCTCATGTCTCAAAACGTGGCATATTAATCTATCCCTTCTCTGGGCCCAAGTCCTTCAAATTGTTCTCTCTTCCGCTATTCTGCTTAGAACTTCCTGGTTAGTTACCCTATCCACCCATCTGATTTTCAGCATTCTCCTACAGCACCACATTTCAAAAGGGTTTATTCATTTTCTGTCGGCAACTCCTGTCGTCCACGTTTCGCGCCTATGTAACGCCACACTACATGCGAACAGTTTTAATAATTATTTCCTAACACTCATACTTATCTTAACCGTAAGTAGATTCCTCTTTCTCGTGAAAGCCTTTCTTGCCTGTGCTATCCTACTCTAGTTATAGTAGAATTCCTTAACTTCTTTCAAAATATCCTTTCCCAATCTAACATCTTTAGTATTCCACTAAATCCCATACTACATTTCATCACCATCCTCTTGTTGAGCTCTTCCTCCAGGATCACGTTCATGCCATTTATTATTGTTTCCTAGTCTTCTTCTGACTCCCGTAATACTACAATATCATCGGCAAAGCGAAGGGTTTTTATTTATTCTCCTTGCAGTTTCATTCCCCCTCCATTTTCCTTTTCAACTTTCTTCATCGCCTGTTCTATATATAAGTTGAAGAGCATGGGCGACAGACTGCATCCTTGGCTTACTTATTTCTTGACCTTCAATCCTAATTACTGCTGACTTCCTTCTGTATAGATTATGGATAACTCTTCTTTCTCGATATTTTAATCCTGATATCTTCAAAGCTTTGGAAATCATCCACATCTCTGTCAACATTTAGCAGCACAATGCGTTTGTCATAGTTAGAAACGAATAAAACCGTCGTAAATTTGGGCACATCCAAGCCTTCAATTAAAGCATTGGCCAACAATCCCAGCACGTAAGATAATAATTTTCCCTATGTTAATCAGTCACATTAATAGCCAAAAACTATAATTTAATTTTGATTTCAAATTTATTCTGCAGGAACTTTCGGTATTGCTATAGTCATCTACATAATTCAAATATAATTTTGCTTGAAACATTAAATTTTTTTATGGAATTTCTTTAAAATTATAACACTATAAATCAAATTTGTTTTTTCCCCTTTTTCAATGATTGAAAGTTAAAAATACTGTACATTCCCTCAGGTAATGAATTATATATATATATATATATAATGTCTAAATTTCTTTATGGATTGTACGTGATTCCAGGCTGTGCTGGCCTTCGGAGTTCCAGACGTTCAATAATTATTTTGTTCATGTGCTAAAAAAGCACAATCGGCAACATACAACCATGAATTGTCGAAAATTTTAATTGAAAATCTTTTTTTAATGAGTCCTGATCTTGTAAATTTAGCCACATCGAAAATTTAAAACATCAAAAGTGTCAATATTAATCTTAATATTCAAATCGACTTATCGAATCTTCTAGAACGAGATTTGATAAGTATAGGTCCAATTCAACATTTTTTTAAATTATAACTCTAAAATTTTGATTTATTCTAAAACTTTGGCGTAGTGTTTAGATATATCTTCACATTTATTTCTGGAATTCATACTATTATTGTTTTTAAAAATGTATATAGATTCCAAAATCTTTCTTTTAATTATGTTATTTTGTTTATGTATAATTTTAACATTATCAAAAATTCTATATTATGTTTCAGGTTTTAATGGTGTAGTGACAAGGCTGTATTTGTTTTAGTATTGCTCTTAGCATTATTTGTATGGTTACATAATCTAGTATTCAGTTACTTCCTGTGCGTCCGATTTAATTTTTGCTACAGTCATTACAATTGATTTTATATATTACATTATTTTGTTCTTTTACCGAACCTAAAAATGGTTCTTTCCATGCCATCTCAACCATGGCTCACAGTCAACCACCTCCAATTTTAATGAAACGTATCAAGCATGTAGTTCCTGCACGGAAACTAAAATACCCAAAACGTTAAATGTTAACTTGCATTGGTTCATAAGTTCTAGGCTCTCACGTGGAGGGTTTCTATGCGCACGACTTAAAATCTCGTCTAGGAAGCTTTAATTACTTTAAATTTCTGAAATTACGCCCACTAATACGACGTATTTTACTAAATTTACCTATATGAGTTTATAATTTGCATCTTCTTTATGTCGGCTGCAAATACTATTCAATGTAGGCAAAAAATTTAAAGCATTATTATTATTATGAATCAGCAACAAGCTTTAATTTTAAAGATATCGTGGGGAAAAATAAATTTACTTACTGAAAACAATACAAAAGAACAATAAATATTAAACTTAAGGTTGAATTAAAAAATTTAGCACGGCTAGTTCAATTGCATTTAGGAAGACTATCTACTTAAGGGTCATTTTTTTGTGGGCTTATCGTGCAGCAACAACATCAACATGACGCACTTTTCTATATTGGCACTAACACACCTGAGCTTTATTGTGGGTCGTAAACAGCTTTGACTTTGGGTCCGTCTTTCACGAATTCTGGCCGCCTCTGGATCTCGTTCCTGGGCTCTGAAAAATTACTTAGACAGGACTCCACCAGCTTGCACTTCGCCTCGTTGTAGGGACATCCTTACTTCTATTACGCCACCAAGATTCCTCGTTTTCTCTTCGCATTCTTTTGGTTGAGTTTCTCCACGATCGCCAAGCAGTGAACTCCGAATATTACTGTCAACTGCTGAACCAAACAAAAGTTGCAAATCGAAGCAAAACACGGCGTTTCCCGATCAGAAGCGTCATCCTCCTTCACAGCAATGCAAGGCCTCACACTGGGATCAGCTATAACGTCCATCATTCAGCCCAGATTTGTCACAGTGTGACTACCATCTGTGATTCGTGAATGCGGCAGAAACAGCGAGACTCACAGTGGACCAATAGAAGACCAAATACATGGAAGTAACTGAAATACCAGCAAATACAAGAAATTTAAACATTAACGGCCAAGAATTTGAAAGAGTTAAGGAATTTAAATATCTGGGAACAACCTTAACAGAAAACAATAATATAACAGCTGAGATAAAAGAAAGAATTGTGATGGCAGATAAAATTAGTTACGGTTTGACGAAAGAAGTCAGATAAAAGTATCTGTAGCGACATACAAAATGCCTTCTGTAAAAAACACTAAAAAGACCTGTACTGACTTGCGGGAGCGAGATTTGGCCCTTGACAAACCAAAATGAATATCAGATACAGATCTTTGAAAGGAGAATTTTTGGGGCAGAATGTGAAAGCGGGCAATGGAGAAAAAGATATAACCAGCTGTTTGGAGAGCCTGAGATAGTAAAAGTAATCAAACTTGGAAGACTAAGATGGCTGGGGCACATCCTTAGGATGCAAGTTCAGAACCCCTGCATGATCCAGCAGGAACACGACGCAAAGGAGGTGGATTGAATCAATGGAGGAAAATCTGAAGAATTTAGGAGTGAGGGAATGGCGGAAAAAGACACAGGACCGCGAAGTCTGGAAGGAGATCATGAGAGAGAGGCGAAGGTTCATCCTAGACTGTAAAGCCAAAAAAATAACCGTTGAAGGAAGCTCTAAGAGACCAAAGGTTCACTAGCGACGAAGAGGTTGAACTCGTTGTGCTCGATTGGTTAAAGGCTCAACCTTCAGCTTTTTATGATGGTGGAATCAAGAAGCTTCCAAAACTGTGGGTAAAATTTGTTTCTGTACAAGAAAACTATGTACAAAAACGAAAAAAAAAATTCAAATCCTTTCGCTCACAGAAAAATTATTTTTAAAAAATCGTCGTAAAATATGTTTTCCAATTTATTTTGGGATCTAGGGTTACTTTAGTACAAACTTTCATGATATTTGGAGAAGGTCGAGTGGGAAGCGTTTGTTGAGACATGGAATTGTTTGCCTACTTGATCAGTAAATAAATCAAGTATCATTTATTTCCTTCATGACTTTACTCATCGAGTCTGCATCACAAGTGAAGCTGCACGAAGTCAGTTGGCACATCCACACTTTTTTTCTTAGCAGCTTTCGCAGCGATTCGGAGTTGTAAAACTTCGACACGATTTTACCACTTGTCGAGTGCAGGTTTATGCTGGAATAACGAACGCTGGATTCAAACAGGACGTGGTGGTGATTTTTTTATTCGGTTTTAGGAACGATATGTAGTGACTTGTGCGCATGTTACGCCTAGCGAACTTTAATACTTGGAGTGTATAAAAACTGGGTTAGTGTAAATTACCAAGGTTTCGGAACAAAGGTTTAGAACTTGCACTCCAATCCGCAGAAGCTATTATTCTCACGGCTCGCTCCTGTGGTTTGATTATTTTCCACGCGTGACTGGAGCGACACCAATTTGCACATTGCACATTGCCATGTGGACGAATACTCTTTAACATTTAACAGATTGGGCTGAATTTTTCCGAAACTTGAATGATATGTTATGTTGAATTTTTTACCGTCTCTGGAGATCCACTGTCAGTTTGTTTTGTCATTTTTAAATTTTAATTGCGAAGTCATTTTCCAAATTGCTTATTTTAAAAGAATAAGATGATAACTTTTTATTTCAATTTATTTTTTTAAATATATCATAAATCTTTAAACATTCTTATTATTTATTTAATTACTTTAATGTAAAACCAAAACACCCTTAAAACGATTCAAACAATAATGGCTAGAAAATGTGACACTTTAATCGTTAATCTTTGTTCTAAATATTTCTTAGTCCATCTTTAATTTTGTATTAATTTGATTGTATAAAGTGACAATATATTCAATTCCTAAGTTGATTTCCGATTTTAACTGTCTGGAAGCCAGAACAAGCATATTAAATTTTATTGAAAATTTGTGAAATGTTTGTGGAATATATGTACTGAAAATACCTTAGCAGACGTTTCACACGTCCGAGAATGAGTTTTTTTGGTGACGTCAGCACAACGCAGCAGTGGCAGCTTTAACTAACAACTCTAAATTATTGTCAGTAAGTTGTGTGTAATGACAGTCACAATTTCATTTTGATCAGTGGCTGAGAAATTCCCCACTGGCGACACTCGGTCGGAAATAACATAAAGGTGGGACATCGGCGACCAGGGCGTGTTCTATCCACAGTTTTGCGGATTATAGAAGATTTACCTGAGCCCAGTTCATTGACACCGTGTATTTTGAAGGGCGCATCTACGTCTACAAATTAGGTAGAAAAACCGCGGGCCGAGCTGGACATATGATTGGGGCTGGGGGGTCATGTGTTCCCCAATGCACATCATGCTGGGAGTAAGGTGAAGTTGACCTGGAGAGGTGAAAAGGGAAACATTAATCAGTTGGAAATGATCATTGGACGAGGAAAAAGTCGGGGAGTAGAAATTGATGTGTCGGGAATGGAACTTGGTAAGAGTTGATCGCGAGTGAGAGAAGTTTGTCTTAAATCTCGAGGCAAACCGAGAGAAGACAGTATTAGGTTGAAGCCCGTTCACCCAATTCCCTGGAATCGTGGAAAGAAGACAGGCGGCAGGGAGCAGAAAGGTGACCACACCCATGTACGTAATCCAGGCACCAGGATTCTGGGAAGGAAGACTAGGTACTGAACGTGAACTTCGGGAGCAGCCATATTACTTGCACTGAAGGAGGAAGAAGCCGCCTCACAAACACGGAGAAGAGGTGTGTCTGAGTAACTGTCTAAAATGCATAATAACTATATTTCTGCTGTGAAAATCCCCACATCTAAGACCCTTATTAGTTTAAGTTTCATACTGAGCTAGTCGTTTAATGGACCCTAAGTTTTTGTACTTATTGTCTTTTCTGTTAATAAATTTAATATGTTTGAAATCTAACTTAATAAATTGCTCATAATTTAAATTAATATTCAATCCCCCCCAATAAAAACATTAGAAGTGGATGTGTGATCGTTGACAAAGGTGTTATGCGAATGGAGCAGCGAGCATTGATTATATTTCAGATTACCCACTGTAAAACGGCTACGGAGACATTATCTGCAGGGAATTTGTTCCCGTTGGCCCTACTGTATATTCCCAGCATTCCCTGAGTGTCATGGATAGATTGTGTAAGCGGATTCCCCCACATCTGAATGAGAAGAGGGATTTCTCCTTGGCACACGGCTAAAGTCGTAGTTCAAATAGGGAGCAAAAATCCAAATGACAGTTTTCAACCTCCCTCCGTATTCACGCGATTTGCCGCCGAGTGACTTCTTTATTCGCCAAAATAAAAATACCCATGAAAGGTCGTCTCTTTGACGACAAAACATTCAAGCCAGCAGAAAAATATCCCAAACCAGGACATTTTCGACAGTTTCATATTGGTGTATGAACGTTGTGTGCGTTGCTATCGAGTTGGAGGAAACTATGAACGATTATAACCTTCATATTAAATTTTCTCAGCTTTTTAATAATAAAGTCTTAAACGTTTTCTGACGCACTCTGTATATAGCCAAAGTATTTTACAGTATTTTCTCTTTGATGATTCACCGCTCATCCATATATTTGGATTATTCACCGCACCCAATTTACCAATATAACTCTTACCTTGTTTTCATGAATTTACACATGATTTTCTAGTGAATATATGAGTTTATAATTTTTTGACAAAAATTATATACACTTTTCCTTATTTATTAATAAATAAATAAATTGTTATAAAATTAAATAAGTGCGTCTAGGAAGGATTGTTTTTAAAGAGGAACAAAATTACTGGCAATTCATATACATATGCTTATATTGTAATTGTTATGCCACTGAATAAAAATTATTACACAACTCTACAGCTCTACTACAATAACGTTAGTAAAAGCATAATATAATGTGAAGCGATCTTGAATGGCTAAAGTGAAAAGATTTAGCCAGAATAGGTATTATATTTGCACAATCGGATAAGATAATTTAATATTAACGTTAGGTTACAATATTTTGTGCATACGCCACTTAAATAAATTTACCAAAACAATCGCCCCTCGATAATGTATCCAGAAATGAAAAGATTCTGAGTTCCGCGATCTGATTAGTGAGTGAGTGATTCAAACACTGGGATGGCTGTCCCGGCGATCTGATTCGTGAGTGAGTGGGATCACAGGCTCAGAGATGTGATTCGTGAGTGAGTGATTCAAACAGCTTGTTGCTCTCGGATCGCAGGAGCAAAGTGAATTAAAAGAGCTACCGCTCGTATTTTACGATTCAATGATCACTCACTACGCAGAAGCAGCTAATTCTTTGAATCAGATCTCGATCGGATCGCCCATCTCTTCTTTTCAGTACTCAGGAACAATACTTAAAATGTCTATTACATAAATGGAAGATTTATTATAATAAGAGCACTAAATTTTCTAACGTCACATACGTACTCGTTAGAATTTCAGCAAAACTACGGTAAAATTAATGAATTATCGATCACTGATGCAGAATAGTGTATAAAAATAATGCTTATTCCTAATCACTGAAAATGTTATGAATTTCTCCTGATGTAGATAAGAAAAAACAAGCAAAATGTTTTATCAAATACAATCATGGGAATGAGAGTAATGACGAAAAGCTCGGGGGTGGAACTTTGCAATGCGAAACCATGCGCAGCCCTTCTCTTCGTTAATGTATCGAACTAATTACACGAACCTTTAATTGAATCCCAGTTTAGCCGCTAGTGTTTGCAAAACATAATACAGACTATACGTTTAGCAATTTACAATATTGCAACAAATGCGAGCCTCTTAATACTTGTCGTTAACTCGTTATTGGCGGTACTCTTTCAAATCAAAACAGAGCGAAAACTTGGGCCAAATTTTGAGTGGTGGAATTGCAACTAACGCAACATTCACTCTAATTGAGTATATGCATGATGCTGGAGCTCCCTCTAGCAATGACCAATTAGTAATGATTTGCCATCAAATCAACAGTATTCTTTCCTTTGAAATGCCATTCAATTAATTTCTCTGGAAAACTCGCAGCAAAAAGGAATTGTCAGCTTAGAAAGATAATGCAGTGAGCCGTGAATCTTCATTATTTCGAGAAAATGCGATCTGTCGCACATGAGTGAAAATCTAAATCTTGTGGGAAACTAGGGTACCAGAGGTCCCCTACCTAAAGAAACAAAGCTTAAAAAGTGAGTTAGTGCCCAGTCTAACCGATATACGTAAAATATAAATAATATTTTTAAGACGTTTAGTAGCTTCTCCCCAACGTGAAAATACTCTCTGGAACTACCTCCTCCCAATCTTCACACTTCATCTATTCCTCGCGACCTATACAAGTCTTGGTGATTGATACAATTATTTAATTTAGTTATAATTTAATACTGTAAACTTTATGGATGATGTGAAAACATTAACGAAATAATTTATAATGAGAATTCTTGAAAATCAACAATATATCACAATAATGAACTTTTTTAATGTTATATGTCAGGATTTCGTTATTTTCTCGTTTTTTGCACGAGTGAAAAATGATTCATCCTTGAAACTTGAAATTGAATACCTTTAGGTTGAACGTGGTTGTCATGGTAACTGTACAGAATTCTATGTTCTACGTTCTGGTAAGCAAACTGTTGGCTGGGCTGATATGAATAAATACCCGGGAAACGCTGAGAACTCAGTTAGTTCAGAACATTTGTGAATTTTTTGTGTAATATTTATCAAATTTGCATTCATATCCGTGAGTTGTTTCAGAAAACAAAGGAAGGCTGATTTCTGTAGCGGTAGGTGCGAAATATGAATTCGGAAGCCTGAATTACGTTGCGGGAGATGATGTCATGAACCCGTCGACCTCCATCTTCCATTTAAAACAGTTACCTTCCATCATGCAAGAAGAAGAACCGATATGAGATGAAGAGTTGTGAGGACCACGTGTTAGAAATCACGAATTTAGCAAGGAGAGGAATAAAAGTGGACAAAGTGGAAAAATATATAGAGTACAGTATACCACGCAAAAATTGTGAAAAAGAAAAGACACGTCTATTGATTTTCATCAAGGAAATTTAAAAGAAACAGCAAAAAGAGGGACATTGTTAACAAAACATAAAAAATGCAGTCGTAAAAAGAATCATACATTTAAAATGACAATTTTTGAAGTTTTAAGTAAATATGAAAATTTAGACAGGACAATGAATGAGAGGAATGTTATATTAATAAAAGAAAATAGTAGCGTGAAATGGGTTAGGACAAAAAAGTATGTAAAGAAAATATATATACGAAATTGAATAGAGTGAATGTAATCTAAAATTAAATAATAATAGTTGAGGATACAAAATTTGTAAATAAATATAGTTTGTAATAAAAATATAATTAATAAATAAAATGCAAAAATAAATAAACAAATAAATTCATTTTGTAGAGTATAAATATAAAATAAAACCAGGAATTTGTATTTAGGAAGGAGAGGAAGAAAAGTGGACAAAGGACCTCAACAGAGTAGTCAACGAACGGGTTCAGCAAATAAGTCATCTCATACATAACTGGGTCGATATAAAATCGATTACTAAATTCTGGAGTAGGGCTATTGTTAAGGATGATGGTTCCAGAGATAGAAAAGGCTCCCTGGGTCCAGAAATCCAAGAAATGGCGGCGACCCACAGATCATTTTCCCTGGTGACCTAACTAGAAGGAAGCAGGCCATTTTATCCAGAATCCGTTCGGGTAACTCCGTGAGTACTTATTTAAAAGGGAAGCTCGACCTGTTTGTAGTAGAAGTGGAGATATACTAACGATAACGCACGTACTGTATACCTCTCACCCTGACTCAAATTATGCACCCACAGGTTCTCACCAGATCAGAGAGGGGGAACTCGCCCACTCGGAAAGAGCCATAAATTCTCTGTTTACGTTCCTGTCTCAAATTATAATAAAATATATAAATGGTTCTACAACTGCAACCTGTTAGCATCTTATCATAAATGTCCCTGACTGCAAGGTGATCGTATGGAAGTTCCTAATGACTATAATTGTTAATGGGGCGTTAAAATACACTAAAAAACTATGTAGTCAACAGAAGTTTATAAACATTTTCCAAGAGCAGAAAGTCGAAGTTTCGCAACATACGGCAAAACCGGTTATACATGAAGCTCCTCAACCTTCCTTCAGCAGTGAAGCCAAATTGTTCCCCCCTCCCCCCCAGCACCACACTACCAAAAATACATAGTCAACCTCTTCATTGTGGACCCAATAGTTGTTGCCTTGGTTCCTATCTACACCATATATACTGAATATGAAAATAAAAACGAAAATGAAGGAATACATAAGTTTTTTGGCAAGAAGGAAGATAACAGAAGAAAGGAAAACTAATAATACGACTATACTAGATAAAATTAAAAAAAGGAAGAACAACTTCAGAAAAAGTGAGAAAGATATTAAAGGACATGGGTTCAACGAAATTAAAATAGCGTATAGATTGATCAGTAAATTCATGTATATCTTCATAGTATGTAAGAGATCATAAAAAAGATATACCATCCAAAAATTGTGAAAAAAAATAGGACACACGTCCATGAACTTAAAGAGACTTGATTTTGATCAAGGAAATTTAAAAGAAACAGCCATAACAGCAACAGCGTTAACAAAACATAAAAAAGCATTCGTAAAGATAAGAATACATTAAATAGAATAATTTTTGAAAATATTTGAAAATTTGACAGGACAATGAATGAGTTATATATGCTTTAAATGATAAAATTATGAAAAGAAAATAGTAGCTGGAAATGGATTAAGACAAAAAAAGATGTAAATGAAATATATATACGAAATTAAATAGAATAAATGTAATCTAAAATTAAATAATAATGGTTGAGGATACTAAATTTGTATATAAATATAGTTTATAATAAAAATAGAATTAATAAATAAAATGCAAAATTAAATAAACAAATAAATACATATTGTAGAGTTTAAATATGAAATAGAAAATTGTAAAATAATTTTTTAAGTGTTTCCAATAGATAGTGGACGGTAACTCAAAAAATGTAAACATTCTAAGGTCAGTTGCAGCTGAAAAAGTAAAGGAACAGGTGTTGAAGTGATTTTATATTTAAAGAGGGTACGTACTTTTTTTTAAGTTTTAATATAGACGATGAATTCAAATTAAATAAATTAGACATGTTAAGCTAATTAAATTTTAATGCCTGGATTATATATTTTAATATGAATATAAATAAGTTTGAGAAATAGGGCCTGTGGAAGTTTTATGACCTAGAATATATCGAAATTAATTAATTCTGCTAACTTCATATTTAAATTTAAAAAAAACATAGATGGCCGAATAATGTTTTTAAGAATCAATCAGTTTGATAGAGTTATCCTCGGTATTATTTTGTTCATTCTCGACATTCTGACATTCAACATGCCGACTAAGCAATAGTTAAGCCCTTATAAGTGGGGTAGAAGGAGGTGATACAAAATTCCACACACTGTTAATAACGTGGAGCCATTTTTACCACATGTTGTAAATGGGTTACTTGGAGTCTAAAATGAAATAATGTAGAGGGAATAGACGAGTCACCCACCCCTAAGCCAGGGTTAGACGGATGTGGAAATGTTAAAACATGCAAAAACGGCCGATAGTTGTGTTTAAATTTCTTTTTTCGGTTCAATGAAAGTCATAGGAACTCTCCCTATGTTGTTGGTGTATAATTAACACCACATTTGGCATGGAATGAGACGAACATTAGGTGGACGGCTGTTGAGGCACGTTACATAAAAATAACGCGAGGTTATAGAAGCTGCCGAGTTTAATTCTGACGTTCAACATTCTCGTTAGGCAGTAGTTGAGCGATTATGAGATTTAAAAGCTAGGAGCAGTTACTACAAAATATTTTACGCGTGCTACTTAGGACCGAAAAACAAACACTGCGTGTGTAAAACACCCCTAGTTCTTAAAGGGGTAGGAGTGAAATTTTTAAACATTATAAAGCGGCGAATAATTCCGACGAATGAAATGTTTTTGGGGTCCCTCAGTTTTATCCTGTCATTGTTGAAGCAGTTAATGCATAATTCCAGCCCCTAATGTCACTGTAAAGGTGGGGGCGTAAGGCCATTAAGGGGTTATTGAAGACGCTCAATTAAATTTTGACGTTCACAATCTGAGTTAAGTTGCGGTTCACTTCCTAGGTCTAGTAGAAGAGGAGGAAGGATTAAAAATTATTATAGTAAAACAATCAAGAGTATCTATATGTACCGGAGGATTAAATATACCTCTTTTTAGACTTACTTTAAGTAACTATGCTGATGATTTATTACTATATGGGTCATCAAGTCGGCTATGAAGAAAATTCACATTCCCAAAGTTTAGAAATGGCAAGGGGAGTGAACACTTCACCGGGAAAATAAATAAATTCCTTGGCAACGCGGGTATTCACCTACTAATGTTGTTGTTTTCACTTCTAAGACTGGTCTGATACAACCCTCGATGCTAACATATCCTGCGAAAGCCTTTTCATTTCTACACAGCTACCACATCACACATCCTTCCTAATCTGCTAAGCACATTCCACCCTTGGCCTCCCTTTTCTATTCTTACCTCACACACTTCCCTCTAATGCTAATTTTACAATATCCTCATGTCTTAAAACGTGGCCTATTAATTTATCCCTTCTCTTGGTCAACGTTCTTCATATTTTTAGCTCTTCCCCTATTCTGTTAAGAACTTCTCGTCAGTGATTCTATCCACCCATCTCATTCTCCTATAGCACCACATTTCAAAGGCTTCTATTCTTTTCCTTTCTGCAACTTCTACGGTCCAAATTTCGCATCCATATAACGCCACCCTCCATACGAATATTATTTAGTAATGATTTACTAATATTCATACTTCAATTAGTCGAAAATTAATTCCTCATTTTCGCAAAATTCCTTAACTTCCTTCAAAATATCTCTTCCCAATCTAACTCCCTTTGCTATTCCACTGTTTCCCATATTACACACCATTATCTTGGTTTTCCCTCTATTAATCCTAATGTTGAACTCTTTCTCCGGGATCCCGATCAGGCAATTTATTATGGTTTCCAAGTCTTCTTCTGACTCCTATCATATCAAAATGTCATAGTCAAATCTTAGGGTTTTATTTCTTCTCCTTGCATTTTGGTTCCCTTTCCATATTCATTTTTAAGTTTCTTCATCGCCTGTTCTATATTTCAGTTAATGAGCATGGGATACATACTGCATCCTCACTTACTCCTTTATTGATTTCTGCCTTTTTTTCTTGCCCTTCCATTCTAATGACTGCTGACTGGCTCCTGTATAGGTTATGGATATCAGTTCTTTCCATATATTCTATTCCCGTCCTCTTCAAAATCCTTAGGAGTTTATTCCACTTAACATTACAAACGCTTTTTCTAAATCTATAAATGCCATGAACGTAGGCCTCTTTTTTCTTATCCTGTCTTCTAAAATTAGACGCAGAGTCAATATTGGTTCCCTTGTCCAAACATTCTTCCTAAAAACCAAACATCTTCTCCTAACTCGCATTCAATTTGTCGTTCCACCCTCCTATATATTATTTTGCACGCATGAGATACTAAACTAATTCTTCTTTGCTGTTCGCATCTATTATTATTGTTTCCTAAAATGTTATGGTATTCTTCCTGTTTCGTAGATTTCGAAAACTATCCTGAACAGCCATGTTATTGCTTCCTTAGTCCGATGATCTTATCATTCTATTATATATTATAAAAATATTTTAAAATTTGCTCCTGATAATTAGTCTTGTGTAGTATGAAACGTGATATTATGTACTGTATTTTCAAGATATTTGAAAACTCTCTGTAAATATACATATGCATATGTTATTCTCGATTATTAATATAATAAATTTTTTAATAAAAATTTAAGCCTTTAAGTCGTATTTTAGGGATTGTACGTAATATTCTAATATATTACGAAGCTTTATTTATCAAAAAATAACAGCAAGGAAAAGATAATTCATTTCTCTTCTTTAATTTTGAAATTACTCTTGTCTTAATTATTTATTTTTCATTATATTTGGTCTTTATTTCTTCTGTCTCGCAGTTCACGAGAATCGTAGGTACATCGTCCTCATTTTACATATTGAAATTCTTCATAGAATTGAAGTAATTTGAACGCGACTATGAAGACGAGAGCTGTGTTTGCAGGCAGATCAGTCAGATCATTGCATTGTCGACAAAGCGCAGCGTTCTTCGGGAAGATTTACGGCCAGTTGTTCTCTCAAGGAGGTTGACTCTTCAGGGGCGACAACCAACACGGCCTTCACGACACAACCGCCGAGGTATTCACCTAATTGTTCGCACAACTTACCCAACACTCCTCATAAGGCGGTCAAAATGTAGCTGGCTGGAGCTCTGCGCTACAAACATTTCTATAAGCTAATAATAATTGATCTATGCTTGTTAATTACGATTCAGCGTCACTGAATTCAAATGCCGAACTTTTCATGAATAAACTAATTAACTCAAAAATAAACTCAGCTTTTATGGTGCAGTTTTAATTATGTTTCCGCCTCTAAAACTTATATAAACAATATATTAATGGATTCATTAATCTAATAAAAGAATTTGAAAATTTTCTGATCCACAGTACTAAAAAAATTTCATTTCAATGCCATGATAGCATGTAATCCTGACTTTACGTTATAAAATATAATTAAAATATTGGAACATCTCTTTTGTGGTTTACATCTTGCCTAGAAAATAGTATTCTGCTCCTGATATTAAAGGATTCTTTCTCAGCTCAAATATGCGAATCAGTTTGTGGAATTATTAACAGTGGTGTCCCACAGGGCTCAGTATTACGGCCCCGACTTCTCCTTATATATTTAAATGAACTTCAAATACTGCAGTTTTTTATAAATATATACCTTTTGCAGTTGATACTAATATTCTAGTGAAAAACAATAGTTACTTTAATACCTACAGGGCAAAAATTACAAATCCATCTTGAACTCCCATGAATATCAAAAATACATTATTAAGTTTTGTAAGGACAATAAGATTTTTGATTGAATTTTATTGTTTTGTAATTTTTGTTTTTAAATTTAAAAATCAAATCTAATGAAGCACTAATTAATTAGTGGTTAACGAACAGAAAAATGGACATTACCAGTTACTTATTTTGTAAATTCATAATTGTAAATAATTGTAACTGAGGACGCTAATGACCAGGCGGGTCGACGGGACATTTATAAATAAATTTTAAAAATATAGTCACTTTAGAAGGGGCTAGTAATTATACTTTACACCCTCCCCTAAACTGATTCTCCGTAAATGGCTTGAAATTATCTTTGTTTTCTACGTCCCCGCTCGGTATTATATTCGTTCGTTAAATGTCCAACAATAGTCCTCAGTAATTCATTAAAAAATTCTACCAGTCTCTTTCTTTCGAAGTTTCTAATGAGCCTTTTTCCTTAAATGCAAGTCTATCCCACAACAAATCTTTCAAATTTCCCCCGAAATGGCAATACAAATACATTAATCAGTTTATGCAATTATTAAGACTGGTGTCCCACAGGGCTCAGTATTAGGGCCCCGACTTTTCGATATATATTACAATGAGCTTCCAAATTCTGCAATTATCTTCTAATGACATGCTTTTTGCAGTTGACGCTAATATTATAGTGAAAAATAATAGCCTAATTTAGAAGCGACTTGTAGTTATGCTTAAACTATTTCTCCGTAAATTGCTTAAAACTATCAGTGAAAAAAACTTTATTTTCTGCACACACCCACAACTCAATTATTAATGCACTAAATTTGAAGTTCCCCTCCTGAATATTAAATAAAACTCATCCATCATTATGAGAAATGTGCATGCACAGTACGCCTTTTGACTATCCTGCTATACCCGTACAGGTCCACAAAATGCCTTCTTTCAGTGTGTTGGACCAGTGAGTACATCACACAGGCAGGGAGGTGCCGTGCTATGATACAGAAATGCGTGTTCGTAATTGGGAAGGCATAAGCAGCAAATTCAAAATATATTTGAACCAGTCAGCTAATAAATTTCTTGAAGTAGTTTATATTTAAGAAACAAAAAAATAGTGTTAGTACATTTTGCATGGTATATTATAGAATAATTATTTTGAAAAACTTAACATTTAAGGGACAGCATTTCGAAGGATTGCCTCTAACTGATTAAAAGAGTTAAGAGTGTGTATTAACTTGAAGCGCTTTTAAAATTTATACCCTATGGGAAACTTTGTAGACCGGGTCACTGAGGCTGTTGTTGTATTTTTAATATTTTACATATTTACCATATTAAAATGGTTTGCTGGAGTGATGTATCACATTATTCAAAATAGAAGACTCATCTCAAGTTTAATCGGAACTAAAGATTATTCCTTACTTATTATTTACTCTAATGGAAAATTATCTCCCATTTATTCTAGAGTTTCTCGACCTCATCCGAAAAGTGGAATGGCCACAATTTATGAAAGGACTATGCTGATCTCCGGAATGACGACCAACTGAGGTTTGTAAAGCGACGAAGTTTTTTCGTTAAGGCCCGTCCCTGTTCCTATTCAAATAACGTTGAACATTCAATTGAAGACCGATATCGCTTAAAAACCTGGCTACTAATTGAAAACAACCTTTCTACGGACCTGCGGTCTATCACTCCAAATGAAAACGGGCTTTTCAAAGCTCTCTCGTATCTCCACTGAGTACCGATATGTATGCCATGCTTACTCGTTTTACACGTGCTATTCCTTCATTAAATTTCCAATAACAGTCTTCACTAATTCATTAAAAATATTCTACCAGTCTCTTTGTTTCTTTGTTTTCCTTACAATCCTCTCCCACAGCAAGTTTTTTCAAGTTTCCTCCGAAATGGCAATACAAATACCATCTTTGAGTTTGTCATTTTCAAAAATTCTAGATTATGATAGTAATTTTGCCCCATGTTTATCAGTCACATTAATAACCAAAACTATACTGTAATATTGATTTAAAATTTATTCAGCAGGAGCTTTCGGCATCTATAAAAATTCAAATGCAATTTTTTTGAAACATTACAATTTTTTATGGAATTTGCTTAAAATTATAACAATACAAATACAAAATTGTCTTTTTCATGATTTAGTGTTAAAACATATATTGTACATACCTCACGTAATTTAGTATATATATATATATAATTTCTAAATTTCTTCATATATTGCATATGATTCCAGACTGTACTGGCCTACACAGAGAATTTATTGAACTTCAAAGTTACAGAAGTTCAATAATATTTTTGCTCAGCTCACGTGCTAACCAAGCACAGTCGGCAACAAAAAACCACGAGTTGTCGATAATTTACATTGAAAATATTTTTTCCAACGAGTCCTGATCTTGTAAATTTAGCCTCGTCGAAAATTTCAAACGTCAAACGTGTCGATATTAATCGTAATATTCAAATCGACTTATCGAATTTTGCAGAGCGAGATTTGAAAAGTTTAAGTCCAAATCAATAAATTTTGAAATTATATCCTTAAAAAACATTGATTTACTCTAAATCTTTGGAGTAGTGTCTATATACATATACATATCTTCATTTTCATTTCTGGAATTCATACCATAATTGTTTTTGAAAATATATATAGATTCTAAAATCTTTCTTTTAATTATATTATTATTTTTTGTGTAATTTTAACATTATTAAAATCTATCTATGTTTTAAATTTAAATGGTGTAGTGGCAAGGCTGTATTTTTTTTAGTATTTCTCTTAGCATTATTTGTATGTATCTAGTATTTAGGTGAGTTCCTGTGGGTCCGATATAATTTTTGTTACAGTCATCATAATTAAATTAGTATATTACACTATTCTGTTCTTCTACAGGAATTTTTTATACTAGTTTAGGTAAAAAAATTTTTTATCTTAATGAACGTAGACTTTCCCGGTGAATAATTCGGATGAAATCTTCACGGTTAACCAACCGAATCAGGTTTTTAAAAGAAAACAACGTTTCTGCGGCCATTTTCTGCCGCCGTCTTCAGGCTATCTTGTTTTGTGGCTTCAATCAAAATTTTATTTCATTAATACCAATATTTTTAAAAACTTTTACTATTTTGTGTCTTAAGGTTTCAATGTATGTTAAGGAGCAATACCTTGTATTATTATCTGTGTTATTGTTTCTTTCTAATCCATCATTATCATATGGATTATTTAACTTAGGTATTTTATTATTTATTGGTTTCATATAATGTGTGATTTTCCGTTTGTTTTTGTTTTGATAAAAATGAGTCTTTCAGCAAATTTTAAATAAATTCCTTGAAGAAATTTTCTATCATATTTGTTTTCATTCTTTATTTGAATGAATGAATGAGTTTATTACTCGTGAAACCGAGTTACACTCGGTGGCAGTTACAAACTGCAAAAATTCAAATATGACGAAGAAAATAAATGAAACACTTATACATAGTAAATTACTTTATTGAAATAAAATAAATTAAATCCTTCTTTAGATTCACTTCACTAACATAGTTCTTTTGAATATTGAATTTGTTTATTAATAACACTGTAAAGTCCTCAGCAGGGCGTGGTTGTCTCAGAAAAGAAAAAAATATATGCAAAATAATTAATTTATGAATTAACTAGCTGAGAAACCCGGCGTTACCAGGGTATTAATTTATGTTATCCCGGTACGTTATTTAATTCTTGGTCAACACATGATTAAAGCGGCATCGAAAACGTCAAAGCGTGAACCTCTAATATACTCCCAGTATCTCGAGACAGTCAAAAATACTCATTGGTACAATAGGAGAACTAAAATAATTTCAGTACTCTCACCCAATAAAGGGTTGAAATTTTACTTAAATGAAACACAGCGACTCGCATTACATCGGTTTGGACACCAAACTCGAAAGTTTCCTTGTTATTTTCTTGTGGCTCATTTCTAACCCCCACCATTCACATGCTGACTGACAGGGGTTGAAATTATACACAAATATTGTCCAGGAAACACTAATAATTATTGACCTCAAGAATTTTTTTCGACTCACATCTAATTCTATATTACTTATTAAAATTCCGCTAATTCCACACCCTCGCCGTAAGGATGGTAGCCGTGTCTTGGTTTTGGGTCACGAGGAATATGGAAACAAAATTTTATCAAAATTGTTATGTCGTTTCAATTATATTGCGCAGAGGTGTGTTTTACCCTGTCCCATCCCCCTGTTACGGGATGAGCTGCAATTTAATTTGCATTCTTCATGTCAGAATCAAACTCAAAGGAAAAATAAAGCACCGATATTGATGCCAAACTTGACTGTTCTATTTCTGTTTTCATATGACGCCCCCTACATCCACACGATGAATGGGGTTGAACTTATACGCAATTTCAACGAAAACCCTATCAAATTATACCGAGACCAAAAATATATTGGCGACCTCCTGTGATGCAGTGGCTCGCCTCTAGTTGCTGCGTCACAACCCAGAGGTCCCGGGTTCGAATCCTGGCAAGGGCTTGGATGTTTGTGTCGTCATGGTCACGAAGACCGGGATTAAGACTGCTGGAGGATCGATACGCTGATCACGTGTCACTCCAAATTCGGAATGTGTCATGCAAGATGACAGTCCGCAGTCGATTCGGTAGGCCCAGGCCCTCAATGGGCTGTAGAGCCAATGAAAAAGAAAGAAATATATATATTAGAAAGAAATAACGGCATTTTATGGGTTATTAATAATTACCGCCCCTCCACCCCCGCCCCAAGTGGTTATAGCCGTGTATTACCCTAATTGCGTCGAATTCGGTTCGCCAGGAACACCTGTTTAAAATTAGGTCAAAATTGTTGCATCCGTTAAAGGCAGTATGCGGAAGTCTGCTTAATTCCATTCAAGCCCCTCTCAGGGAGTAAACGGTAGCTTATATTATATTTCTTTATTTCAGAATTAAATTCAGCAGCTCATACTACACCCGTTTAGAGCCCAATATCGATTGTTTTCGGTTATTTTTAAGTTTTCCCCTTCACCCCCACCCCTAAGCATACACTCCCCTTTGATTATGAATGGGGTTGAAATTATAGGCTAGCAGTATCAGAGGACACACTATCAAACTAATTGATCCAAGGACGTATTTACATGCCGTTTTTTGCTTATTTAAAATTTTCCACCCTCTCCTGGTGGTTTTAGCCGAGTCTTATCCCGACAGAACTGATTTTCAGTTCGCAAAGAACACGTATATTAAATTTGGTCTAAATTGGTCCACTCGTTTATAGTTTATACATAAATACAGGACACACCCACAAACAAACATACAGACAATTTTGTTGTAGAAATAATGAGGGGTTAATTGAGGCTTTTTCTTACACAAGTTTTTCTCTTGAGGCAGATGACGTCGACTCCTCTCGTTGACCGGGACTACTATTAGCGCCTTCCACATATTTGATTAAAAACAAAAGTATCAGTCTTTTTAAATGTCCACACTCCACTGTTCCACCCACTTCCCCCAGTTGTTCCTCTCCCCCCCTCCCCTTGGGAAAGGGTGACCTTTAGACGTCAAGAATGTGTGCATTTTCGTCAAGTTTAGGTTCCAAGCAGGTGATACCGTATTCCTTATTCTTCCTTCGAAAGGTAAATAAAACTTGTGCATGTATATTGATCTCATCTCTTATAATCCGGTTTAAAATGTATTATTTCGCGACATCAGTTGTAAAGTTCTTTTGCCTTAGTTTGCAATTATGATCCCCTCTACTGTGATAATTTGCTTTTAAGAAACATTGATGCATTATCGTCCCAAACCTTTGTAAATTTCGCCGAAGTTTTTCTAACATTTCCCGGGAACTTTTTCATTTCAACCTGATATTTTATGAACGGATCCCAACAAATATAGCCTTACTCTAACAAAGGAAACACGAAAGATTTATATGCAAGTTCGCGTGTTTCGGAGTTTGCCCTTTTCAAAATTCGCATAACTAAATGTAGTGGCTTTCACGCTTTTCTAGTCATATTTTCGATGTTCCCAATACAAGAATTTACAGTTACTATTTTCACTATTTCATTGTCACTGAGTATATTTAAATACTATTTCAACGTGTCGACTACAAAACTTATTTCCTTACTCTTGTTATAATTTAGTTTAATTTGGGGGGACGGAGGAATAACAGGCTACATGAGGGTGATCCTGAAACAGGCGACTCCCCTTTAATAGCATAATAAAAGAATTGAAAAGGGGGTACGTGGAAGTTCGAGCCCCCCGGCTATAGTTTAAGGCTCCTACCTGGTGTTTCACCTAAAGAGATGCAGGGAAAACCCTAGAAAGCCTGCTTCAGGAAGGTCGGGCATTGGGCACTATCCTCACGCCCTTCCGAACGACGGGAGGCGAGACTGCTGTGGGGTCGCAGCATTCCCTTCTCCGTGTCTCCACAAACTTCTTCATTAATATCAACTTTTCGATGCGTTACGCAATCGTCATCTGGATAATTAATGTCACAAACTAAGTTATTTACTTAGACCGGAAAGAATAAGGGACCAATTACGGAACATTGTGGGACTCTCGATTTAACAATTCGTTTCCTATTGAAACTATTATTTGTCGGACTTGTAAAAACTGCCCTATACATAAAATCACTCAGTTGTCAGGATATTTTATGTAATAATATGTCATGAGGTGCAATGTTGAAGAACTGTGCCAAATCTATGATTCCGCATCTACTCCGCCTCCTTTGTCTACCTCATCACCAATGACCTGCCACAACGAAGTGATTTGGCTTCACACGAGAAACTTTCTCTGAATCTCTGTTGCCCCTAAAAAAACAAGCTGTTATTTTGAAGCTCATTACGAATGTACTCAGCGTCTAGATGCTCCAATCACCGGTGTAAGACTTATTGGTCTATGATTATTAACGTCACTTTTGTTTCCCCTTACATGAATTGTTACACCTATAGATATCATCCAGCCACGTGCAATACTGGATTTGATAATTTAAATACGGGACAACCACGTTAGGCATGAAATAATTGCCTCCCCTGATATTTTTATAATTTCGCAGGAATGTCGTTTATACCACGCAACGTTCTACTTTCTAATGTTGATATTGCTTTTCTTTAACATTTCACCGAGATTTGGAATGTATTGCGTTGATTCTGTTCAATATGTTGTAATGAGCCTCATTTGTGTTAAAAAGCCTAATTGTTGATGGCTAGCATTTGAATCCTTTTTTAATTTCTTGGTGAACTTTACCTGAACAATACAGTTGTGATGAGGCATATTGGTTGGGTAGATTCACCTCATACGTGCATGACACGGGGGAACTCATTAGCAGGCCCCAGCTCTATGTATTAACTGCTAACAATCAATTCATTGTGACTAATTGTATTTTATAACATAAACTTATGAGTAGCTCATGCTTGTTATTTACAGTCATATACGGTAATAATGATAATAGAAATACGAAGAGGATTCTGATTAATAGTTCATGCTGACTATTTACATAATAACTTACTTGCACATCTCAGTATGTTCTATAAATTCTTTTCCTGAATAAGACTCAGAATTTATTCACTTAAGTTATTGGGCAACTGTTTAATTATTTGTAGCAGTCTGTTGAAGATGGAGATGCTAGAATAATGTTCACCTTACTGTATTCTATTCTTTTATCTTGCATTGAAGCCGTGAACATCAGAATTACTCATAAATAAGTTTCTATTTGCAGCCACAAATAACATTAATGAGCAAATGTGCTGGCACGCCATTTTATTTTAAAGATTTCCACCTGACGAGGACAACGCCGATCTGGGCTATAAAAACCCTGTCTATACCTGTTGAGTTGCCTCACAATATAACCGCGTTTGTCAAAACAGAATGAAAGTATGCAATGTAAATTAATTATCCTGTTTTTAAATCACTGAAGGTGGACATAAGTCTTAGAGCACGTGTGGCTGAGCTGAATTTCTTAAGTAACTGATTAATCTGATACGTCAAATTTTATTTATTTCGTTTAAGGACACATAGAAATTAAATAGATGATATTGTAGTATTAGAGGAGCCAGAAGAAGACATGGAAACCATAATAAATGGCATGAACGTGGGCATGGAGGAAGAGGATTAATAGTGGAAAACCAATGTAATGGAGTGTAGTATAGGAAACAGTGGAATAATAAAAGGTGTTACATTGGGAAGGGATATTTTGACGAAAGTTAAGGAATTCTGCTACTTGGGAAGCGTAATAACTAGAGTAGGATAGCACAGGCAAGGAAGGCTTTCGCGAAAAAGAGGAATTAACTTACGGGTAATATAAGTGTAAATATTAGGAAATCGTTGCTAAAAATGTTAGTATGGAGTGTGGCGGTACATGGGTGCGAAACGTGGACGGTAGGAGTTGCAGAAAGGAAAAGAATAGAAGCTTTTGAAATATGGAGCTATAGAAGATTGCTGATAATCAGATGGGTGGATGGAATCACTAACCAGAAAGCTGTAAGCAGAATAAGGGAAGAGAGAACAATATGGAGAACTTTGACAAATAGAAGGGATAGATTAATATGCCACGTTTCGAGACATGAGGGTCTTGTTAAATTAGCTTTAGAGGGAAGTGTGTGGGGTAAAAACAGAAGAGGGGGACCAAGGATGGATAACGCTAAGCAGATTAGGCAGGAAGTGGTATGTGCTAGTTTTGCGATAATCAAAAGGCTTGCGAAAGATAGATCAGCATGGAGGGTTGCATCATACCAGTCTTCGGACTGATTACCAGAACAAAAACAATGGTATTAATTGATAAATGATAAATTGAAAGTCATCCTCAGAAGGTTGAAAGTTCATAATCATATTATATTATATTTTCTAACAGCAGTTATTTGACATTTTATATATGTCGACCTTGCTGTCGTCATTCGCATTGGAATGTTAGTACAATGGCTCTAGTCGACGTTACCTTGGTGCAGAACTGTAAGTTACGGCTTTAACCCCGTTAATATATATTAGAGACTGTAGCAGGAGGTTCTATTTTATGATATTTACGTTTGAATGTGTGCTTCATTCACAAGGATGGGAGTAGTTTTGAATCGACGATCAACATAATAAATTCCTCCAGATTGGCGACGCAGGAATTCTCAGCGTCACGTAGAACTTCTCTGGCTTTGAACCACGAATTTTGAAAGGCGTATTTTCAATGATGGCTTCGACCTTGAAGTTAAGTTTTCATGGTTGGTACTTGTCACAGGTAATTGGTATCGAGCGCACGTAGATCCAGACCTGGAGTCTCAAGAGCTTCAAACGGTCGGTACTTCTCTCTCTCTTTCTCTCTCCCTCTGTACGAACACTATCATTCTTGTGCAACACACTGCATCACAGTTATCAATACCTTAAAAAATTAAAACAATATATAAATTGTAATAATGTTTAATATTGCATAGGAAAATACAGGCAATGACGCTGGTTTGCCCCCACAATCGTGGGAATTATGAATTCCGACCATGAAATAATCTAGATCCACCATATTGGTTGAAAAATGTCAAGGAATTCCATAAACTATTATTTATTTATATTAAAAATACACGAGGGTTATTTTTTACTAAATTTATTTTAATTCATCTCTGAAATGTATGGAGTCTTATAATCCTGACCTGACTGCATGCGATTACCATCTCTTTGATAAATTGAAGGAATCTCTTCATGGAACTTTCTTAATGTTCCGGGAGTATTTTTATTCTTTAAAGCTGCCGGGATTATTTCAAACTCTATTAATGTACTGGAAGTATTCTTGAATCCGTTGGTGTACCGGGAGTATCTTAGATTATCTCCAGGTATCGAGAATATATTTGACTCTCTTTGGATATCATGAGTATTTTCGCCTCTCTTAAGGTACCGGGGAATTAATGTTCCTGTTTCCTAGACATTATTTTAAAAGTGGTGTACTTATTTAATGTAGGTCCGATTTCATGAATATATACGCCAGGTAAAGTAAGCATTTGCAAGATTTTGGGGAATGGCTTGCAACTCCATCTAAAATCCGTACTAGAAAGTTAAGTTATGACGAATTAACATTAGGTTGGCTTATGTAGGGTAGGGACAGTGGAACGGCGACACTCTCCATGCCGGTTTATTTTTTGTTATATCACAGAGATTATTGACGGATTAAATAAGCTAGGATGAAGTTATTTCGTTTTCGTAATAGCCTACATTTATTTTTCACATCAAGGGTTGGACAAAATAATATGAACAACTGCACAATATTTATTTATTAATAAGGAGTTGGAACTCCATTTGCATATTCGAAGCGGAATAGATTAGTATAGTGTCTGAATAGTTTCCAACAAAATGTCCTCCCACTCTTGTAGCAAAACATCCGCCAATTGCCGCAGCGATGTTGGAGGTGGCAATCTGCTCCCCACTCTCTGCTTCAAACTTCCTATAATGGTTCAATGATGAGGTCTGGTCTGGTTTGATAACATTCTGATGCTCTGTAAACCACACCTGAACTCTTTTGGCTGTGTGTATGGGCGCATTATCATCTTGAAATATAGCAGTGTCTACCATCAATATGCTAGTAATAGTGAGCACTTCATTCTTGAGGATGTCGCCGTAATTCCGGCCAGTGAAGATAATGATCGGGCCAGCTGAATACCTCATATAGCCGGAACCTCCCCCGTGCTTGACTGTAGGAAGTAGGCAGGCCGGATCGTAGGCTTCTTTTGGTGTTCTCCATACTTAAACCCGACCCTTTGTAGGAAACAATGTAAACGATTATTCATCGGACCATACCACACTCTTCCAGCCATCCAGTGTCCACTTCTCTCATAGATTTGCGTTGGATTCCGTTATGAAGGCTTTCTAAATTGCAGCCCTTCCACGAATGTTAGCTTTTCGAAGCTCCCGCCGTTGTTTTTGTCGATACAGTATTGCTCAAGTGAGTGTTGAGTTCTGCAGTCACTTTTGTCGCGGAAGTTTTATGTCGTTTGGTCTCAATCCTTTTTAATGTTCATTAGTCTTTGTCGGTTAACTTCGGCTTTCGCCCACTATTCCTCTTCGCTGATGATGTTTTAGCATGATTTTTGAATGTTGTCATTAAAGTGGATACTGTCGCTCGTGAAACGTTAAACAGTTGAACCGTTTTCGTCGTCATAGATGCTCCCGCTAACCGCGCACCAACGATTTCTCCTCTTCTGAAATCTAACAGATCACAAGATAACCTCAAAACGAGGCACAGAAGCAGCCTGCAGCAGGCTGTATCCTATTGCATGGTGTTGTTATTTTTTTCCATCCCGTGAATACTATGATTAAGTATTAATATAAAATTTTTATGGAGCAATAGTTGTATCCGGAACTGCATTTTCTGCCGATGGGTTGTTAAAGGTACGCTAACTGTATTAAGTAACGCCGAGTTATGTGCTGACGTAGCAGATAACCTTGAAGGCTTCCAATTAACAATATATTAAATAACATTAAAAGAAACAGTATTCCTACAGATAAACATCACTTGTGTAAATAAAGCTTTATTTTAAATGGAAATTTTAGATGCATACAAAGTACTAAAACTCAGGTCTAAAAGTTAACCAACAAATATATCATGTAAATGATGTACGTAATGAATAATAATTTCTTTCTTTCTCCATGGCTCTACAGCCCATTGAGGGCCTGGGCCTACCGAGTCGACTGCGGAGTCATCTTGCATGACACGTTCCCAATTTGGAGTGACACTTGGTCAGTGTAATGAATAATACATTTTCCATTTCGTGCAAATCTATTGAACGAAACAGTACTTATATTTATAACTGAAACCAAGAAATTAATTTTCACATTAAACTAAAATGAACACTTGTGAATTATATTTAATGAAATTATGCGCCAAACCCATAATTCCAATATCACAATAAGCTTGTAAATATTTTCGTGGATTATAATTTATGCATCATTACCTACTGCTAGCCTATAAAACGCTTTAACCCACTGCTATGCCTGTAGGGTTACAATAAGCAAATTCTCAAGATGACCAAGGCTAATTTCATAATCATACTAAATTGTCCCCATATTAAAAAATCATATTTTAATGCGTTATTAAGATTTTTACTCAATCAACTGCTGTTTCTCACATTGTATTGCATACTGTACTCACAACGTATAGTCATGGATAAGTTTCAAACAGATGTTAAGACAAATATTTACTTCTCTAATACAGAGAATCAAATATCAGTATCCTATCCATACAGATGTGCACATGAGTCTACATAAATTACACTACGGGATAATAAAATTGCTAAACCACGAAGGAATGCAAATAATAATATTTATAGCGGGGGCGAACAAGTAATTAACTTTCAGGAGATTTGGAGGTCTATATCCTGTAAAGTCTGTATCGAGAGGATTCAACTCCGGCAGCAATAATTATATTTATCCACGATCGCATGGAGCCGAATCGAGATTGAATAGCTCCAATACTATGCCATACTTCATCGACAGTAGTGACTGGGGAGCGGTGGCTGATTAATCGCTCGGTAACCATTGACTACTTCTTTTAAATTAATGAGAGATGAGGAGGAGGTGGTGACCAGGGCCATAGTAGAACATGTTCTGTAGAAATGAAGGTCACGGCAGTGCGGGCATTGTACTGCTGGAACGTAGCGTTGAAGAGGCTTCAATTTTAAAAGTAGGGGGCCCTTTTCGAAAAGTTCCCCAATCAGGTTTAATTTCCAAGGCGCAAGTTTTTAGACTCCACCCATTTCTGCTTGTACACGAGTAATTACAGGTCCACCACCGGCAATTCCACATTCATGTCGCCTGAATGCACCCTGGAATTTTAAGCCCCTTTGCCGTGCTCCACCTTACCGTTACACGCGCAAGACATCAGTAGGCTGGGCATTTCCGCATCTTTACCAGCCAGGCCATGCTACGACCAAGAACGCTATTGCAAATAATATACACCCCCTCCACATTTTTATTAAATCATTACAGATGACTAACTTAATTTATTCGATTGGAATCAATTCTTAGACCATTACTTTTTACTCTATACGTAAATGATCGTCCGGGATACGTACATCCTCCAACGCAAATATAGTTATAGCAAAAAAAAATCGATTCTATTGTTGATAAAGTGGACAACAGTCTGGACGGTCTAAAGGTCTGCTTTAAGGTGAATAAATTATCGCTGACCCTAGGTAAGACTAAGTTAGTTCAGTTTAGAGCTGATGCTTTTAACAAACCCTTATATAAATCTTTAGTCAATGCGCCTTTCCCGGGCCTTCAGATTGATGATAAACTAAAGTGTGATGACCATATAGATCTGCTTGATGGGGAACTAAGTTCAGATTTTTTATCTCTCAGAACATTAATGCAACATGTTGACACTAATTACGTAAAAATGGTGGCCTTTGCGTTTCTTCCATTCAATGATATGCTATGACATCGCTAATTGGGGAAATTGCTCCAGGAACAATGAAACATTTAAGTTTCAAAAACGTGACATTAAAATACTTTCTAGTACGTATTTTACATCAAGTTGCAAGCCATTATCCAAAATCTTGAAAATACTTACTTAACCTTGCGTAAATATTCATAAAATATAAAGTTTCTAAAAGGGAACCTTAATTTGTTTCAAAAGAATGGCGAATTTTACGAATACGGGACCAGATGTCGCTCAACTCTACGGTCGCGTTCTCAAGCATCACCTGGTTCTATATCAGAAAAGTATTCACCACACGTTGTTATCTATATATAATAACTTTCCTCTAGTGGTTAAGAACAAAAATAGAGTTTCTTGATCGTTCCCCTAATAGTTCAAATCAATGTTCCTGCAAAAGTATTATAAAACTTCCTATAACGTAAACTTTCTGTATAGTTCTTTCTGCTACTTTGTTTATTTCATGTATTGCCTGAAGCTACTACGGAAGGTCAGATTCCTCGTCATACAGATCCAATAAGTGACATTTACATTGTTTACGCGTGTTATAATGGGACGTGGAGAAGGTTAATTTTCAATTTACATAAGGAAAAATTACTTTGCCATTGTTGTTGTTGCTGTGGTATACATTCCTCAGACTGGTCTGATGCATCCCTCCATGCTACGCTATCCAGCGCAAGCCTTTTCATTTCCTCATAAATAACACAACCAATATCCTTCCTAATCTACTTAGCTTATTCTATCCATGGCTTCCCTCTTTTGTTCTTACTCCACACGCTTCCCTCTCATGCTAATTTTACAAGATCCTCGTGCCTTAAAACGTGGCCTATTGATCCATTCCTTCTGTTCGTCAACGTCCTCCATATTGTTCGCTTTTCCCCTATTATGTTCAGAACTTCCTCGTTATTTACTCTATCAGCATTCGCCTATACCACTACATTTCAAAATCGTCTATTCTTTTCCTTTCCGCAACTCCTATCGTCCACGTTTCGCACTCATATAACGCCACTCTCCATTCAAACATTTTGCAACGATTTCGTAATATTCACACTTATATTACCCGTAAGTATATTCGCGAAAGTGTTACTTGCTGTGGCTACTATACTTCTATCATGCATAGTTATTACGCTTCCCAAGTAGCAGAATTCCTTAACTTCCGTCAAAATATCCCTTCCCAATCTAACGGCCTTTGTTATTACACTTTTTCACAAACTACACTCCATTACCTTCCATTTCCCTCTATTAATCCTCATATTGAACTCATTCTCCAGGACTCCGTTCATGCCATTTATTATGGTTTCCAAGTCTTCTTCTGACTCCACTAATACTACAATATCGTCGGCAAAGCGTAAGAGTTTTATTTCTTCTCCTTGCAGTATGATTCATTTTCCAAATTTCGTTTTAACATTCTTCACCGCCTGTTCTATACATAAGTTAAACAATATGGCGACAGACTGCACCCTTATTTACTCCTTTCCTGATTATAGCTTTCTTTTCTTGATCTTCTATTCTAATTACTGTTGCCTGTCTCCTGTAGTGGTTATGTATAAGCAAGCCTCCTTTCTCGACATTTTATTACAGTGCTCTTCAAAATACTTAATAGTTTGTTCGAGTTCACATTATCAAACGTTTTTTTCTAAATATACAAATGGCATGAACGTAGGGCGGTATTTTCTTATCCTGTCTTCTAAAATGAGTTCCAAAGTTAATATTGCTTCTCTTGTCCCTACATTCTTCCTGAAAACAAATTGATCGTCTCCTAACTAGCATGGCCTTTAACATTAAACAAATAACAATTTTTATCACAAATTTCTGCAAATACAAAATTTGTTGTCCACAACTAACTCAGAAAGAGACTCAATCTAATGCAGGGTCATGAATGTGGGGATTGTTGCGCAGCAGAAAGACAGTCATTACGTATTGTGGTGTATTAATTGGTACTGACATACCTGGGTTCCATATATCTGTGTTTCCTCCGTCAGCTCTGGCTGGGTTACCTTGGCTGACTTCCCAATACGTGACTCTTCCTTCCAAGAATTATGGTACCGCAATTACGTTTTCGGGCGACGTCACCTTGTTGCACTCTGCCGTCAGTCTTCTTTCCTTCTCGTACGCCAGCAAGAGTACTATTTGTCGTGTCTCTATCACTACAACAAGACTCACTTGTCCGGTTTCATCTCCTCTGACTTCCTCCTCATTCAAAATGCAACTCCATCCTCGCTACTTCAAAGTTCGTCCTTACAAATTTCTTTTCTCATTCGACTTCCTTCTTCTTCGAAGCTTCTTTCCCAACTGCCCAATTTCCGTCTCTTTTCCTCTCCATGTCGACCTTACACATGCCCCCACCATGGGGGTGGATGGTGGATTACATGACCCCCAGCTCCAATCAAATTTCCAGCTTCGGCCACGGTTCTCTTCATATTTCGTGGAGTGAGAAAGCGGTGTTTTAAATTCCCGTGGCTCTGGGCCAGGCAGCGTCTCCTAATCCCCAAAACTGAGAATTTCACAAGCCTGGCTCGCTGATGTTTCGCCTTGCTGGCGTCTTTCTTTCTGTTGGACTTGGTTGTGGGGAATTTTTCAACCATAGTGTGTTTTTGAGTATCGCCACTGATGAAATAAAATATCAATCGTACCCTTAATTCATTACAGCGTGTTTGTGCTTCTCAGTGTACGTCTCGTGGTTTTCAGTTATGTTATACTATAACTGTTTTACTCTAGTTACGTATTTAAGACGTTTGGCAGGTAATTATAACTTATTTTAATTTGGTCTTATAATTCCTTCTTGGCTGATTTAATGTCTGACCTATCCTACTTCCTCAACCGGTGACTGATGAAAATAAAATAAAATTTATTGGATCCATTTGTCCTCTATTGAGGAAATAGGACAAGTCAAAGAATGTGTTACATATCACACTAAGAATACGAATATAAGAAACAAAATATGGATACAACATATGAGTAAAGAATATTATGTATACAATGATAAATAAATAAAACAAAGCAGACCAAATAAAATATGAATACAACATATCAAGAATATGAGTACAAAACAATAAGAGAGATAGTAAAAGAAACTATGTATACAATGATAGACAAATAAAAGAAAGTATACATAACATATACAAAAGATATAATTTCTAGAGAAACAATGTCAATTTGGAACACTATAGCGGTATAATAGAGATCCACGCACTTCACAATACACTACACTTTGAAACACACGTGTGTAGATCCGTGGGAAATCAGGCTCCAGCAGATCTCGTCAATTTAGGTCATGAAACAAAGAAGAAAAGACCGTTAATGAGAGGATAACGTATAATATACACCTGATATTGTTTGCATATGATGAACACTGATTCAGCACTTTTGCAAAAATAGACTTTAATTACTTTCAGACCGATTGATAAATTCAGGAATAGAATAATAAACTCCTTCTAGCAGGAGATTCTTGCATGCTTTAGTGAACTGATTATAACTGTTTAATTTTTTTATGTTGTCCGAAGGCTGTTGTAGAGTTTTATTCGGAGCAGTGGATACTAAGGTGAAGGCGATGTTTATCAGCTCTGAGGACTGATCGGTTTCTAGTACCGTGTTGATGATAATGCCCGTTGCTTTGGAATAGGCTGAAATTACGTTTTACAAATTTTAGAATTTCTAGTATGTAGACGCACGGGAATGTTAGGATTCCTAAGCTTTTAAATAGAGGTTTGCAATGTTCCCTACAATCTTTCGCGCATAGTATTCTTATAACTCTTTTTTGTAACTTGAAAACGTCAGAACTTGGAGGGCAATTACCCCAACTCGTTATTCCGTAGCACATATTTGAGTGGAAATAGGCATAATAGACCATAATCGCGGTTTTAGGATCAACTTGCTGCATTAGTAATTTTATTGAGTAGCACGCGGAACTAAGTTTGCCTGTGAGTATTTCGACATGACGATTCCACCGTAGGTTATCGTCAACTTGAAGGCCAAGAAACGACGCGTCATTAGCGAATCTCTTGTCTTCCACAGAAGAATTAACAGTTGACGAAAACTGTAGTAGTTTAGTCTTTTCGGTATTAAGAGTTAACTTATTTGCAGTGAACCATTGCTTTAACATTCCTAAAGTGTTTTCAACTTTGACATTGAGAGCGTTTATATCACTATCGGAAACAATTACGTTAGTGTCATCCGCATACAACACTGTTTTAAAAGGATGAATGTTTCGAGGAAGGTCATTAATATACAAAATAAACAAAAGCGGCCCTAGTATTGATCCTTGTGGTACACCACAAGATATTTCCTTCCAGTCTGAAAGAGTAATTCTACCGTTTTGGTTCTGTATAGCCACTATTTGCTTTCTATTATTCAAGTATGAATGGATGAGTGAAAATGCGTTTCCTCTGATACCGTAATATTTGAGTTTATTGAGTAATATATTGTGATCGACTAAGTCAAACGCTTTAGATAGATCCTGTCACTTTTAATTTTTGATCAATTGAATTCTGGACGTCTTGTACAAATTCGTACGTGGCGGTACTAGTGGATTTGCCTTTGAGAAATCCATGTTGAGCCGGGTCTATAATAGAATGTTTTTCCATAAAATTTACTATTCGTGATTGTACAGCTTTTTCTATTATTTTAGAGAAGATGGGGAGTAATGAAATGGGTCTGTAGTTCGATACATCTGAGCGTGACCCTTTCTTATAGATTGGAATAACTTTCGCTAGTTTAAGAGAATCGGGAAATTTCCCCATGGAAAAATATGCATTAATAATTATTTGCATTGGAAAGGCAATTGCCTCGGAGGTTTACAATGTTCCCTACAATTATTGGGAATAACAATAAATCTAACTAATGAAGTATGTTCGATCTTTCATATAATCCCGTATTGGAGTGAAGTTGATCGTGAACTTTTGCCTGATCCCCGTTGAAATAGCTACATTTCTTGGTCCCACCGTCAGCGCATTAATAATAAGCGCTTAGCACCACGGATAATTGATATTTAGTTTTGGAGATGAGAATTAATGATAAAAATACTGTTAAGTAGATAGAGGGCTCATTCAAATTTTTCTGACATGACAGTAATTATCAGGAAAATGTTCAAATAGTAAATCAAGTGTAGGCTACGTTACGTATTAGAAAACGATCTTTCTAAATACAGGAAAGAAAATTATGAATCTAGTAAACAAATTGTCTTTTGTAAAACATTTCCGACGAATTAGCAAAACATGATGGCGATAACTCGTATAGTACTAGAGCATGGAACTTTAAAAATCTAAAAACTACAAATAATTCATTTTGGTAAAAATTAAACTCACTGTTTGAACCACTATCATTATACTTGTTTTTTCACGTCTATTTACGAAACTAGAATATGAATTCTTCGAAGATTAAGATCACTTGGCAAAGAAAAAATACCTTTTAAATTTCCTTACAAGTCTATTATTGGAAACTTCGCCAGCTAATTTGACCCAATTTCTGCTTCATTGCCTTGACACGTTCCATTCTTCCGTGCATTAAAATGTCACTGGACCTGCATATTCATTCAACCATTTGTATTGTCATAATGAATAAATTTTGTTATACTGATGCGATCGCAAATGCGATGAATATTTCATGAGTCTCGCGTCCAGTAGAACACGAACCAGGACGGTACGTTTCGTATGTTATTTCTAACAACCCAAGTTAAATCAGTCGCCTTTTAAAATACTTGCTCTAATTTCCAAGCATTTATTCAAAATGGCTTCTTCAGATATTAAATTTGAATCAATGCGTCGAGAATAGAACAAGTGTTTCAAGATTAGAAGAAATCCATACAAGGCGGTGAAACTGAATACACGGATCAGAATGGGAAGAACTTGACTCGAATCCGGGACCTCCACTTCTTCGACCATAATATTTTAATACTACAGCAAGTTTATATAAATTTAACTTAAAACGACACATTTACAGACAAAATAGAAGTTTAATTCAATTTGTACTAATTTTCGTCCTTGTATTTGGGACTTCATCTGGCACAAATAAATTATTGTCAAAAAGGACTAAAACTACTGAACAAAAAGTCAGGAAATTTAAGATAACAATATTTTGTGAAAATAATTAAATAATATTACTTACAATTTTAAGTATGCACTTAAATATTAACCATAACCAAAAACAATGCTCCAAACGTATAATTTTTCATCATGGACTATACCCATAGACAGTTACAGCCATAAGTTGAAAAACAATTGTCCTATTTACATAAAAAACGAATAGAAAACATACACTTACAGACAGAACGGAAATTATTATCAATTGCTACTTCATTTCGTTCTCATATTTGTTGAGGTCTTGACCACAAAAATTAGAAAATTTTATGTACCAATTTTTTGTTGAAAACAACTTATTCAGATTTCCATTTTGAAGTTAACAAAACATAATGATGTAAATATAAAATTTCCCATCCAGGACGGTATTTATGGCGGTTAATATTATTTATTTATTTTAAGTAAATTATTTGAGAAACTGGAGATTTATTTATTTCTCAGCGGAATATTGTTACGTTAAATTTTATATATTTTTTGCACAATTTTTTTTGCATTCAAAATACAGTTTATTTGTACCTGACGAAATACCCAATTCGAGGACGGAACTTAGTTGTAATTAATTAAAACTTCTGTTTTGTCTGTAAATTGGTTTGTTTGAATTAGTTTTATATAATTTAGAAAACGCAGGGTAAGTGGAATATTGTAAATTGAACATAATAATTATATCTGGGGTGTTAAATTTAAATAAATCGGTGATAAATAATTTTCAATTATCTAAAGAAATTAAATATTAATTTGGAAGATGATTATTAGAATGCAGATTAAGTTAAGGGGATTACTTTATCCTGAATAACCTCAAGAATAACTGAATATAGTAATCCTTTCAGCGGATAAAATTTTATTGATTTTAATACATATAATTTCAGTTTAAAAAGGCATAATTTCTGAGCCTATCTTCCTATTTCAGGAAATCAGATAACCAACTATAACAGTTGTGACATGGACATTTAGTGGGGATAGGTCGAAGCTCACTTTAACACTAAAATTTGTATCAATCAACTTGGTCATCAACCGATGACGTGTACCCTGGAGAATTTATTCCCTGAAATACTCGTAGCAGCACGAGACTAACCAGAACCTTTGGCGAAAAATTCTGGTACACGGGATCCAGCATCACTCTACTGGGTGTCAAGCTTGATGGTATATACCTGTCATAAATCTCGAAAACCAATCATCAGAGTCAATAATACTGTCAGTACAGTTAAGATAATAAAAATACTGTGCGTCCTTATGACATTAATAAATTCACCCAGAAATGGAAAATACTACCGGGACCTAGAAACAAGAAAAACTGCTCCCGGTCCCTTAAGAGACTCAAAAACGTTTCGTGGTAATTTCTCAATATGCTTATCATTGTCCTCGTAACTTTATTTTTCCCCTTTCCACCTTCACTCTTACTGGCTGAACTACAACTTAATCGGCACGTTGTATGTCAGAATTAAAACCATAGAGTTCCATTCAACTGGATTTGACACCGATCACGGTTGTTTTCGCTTTATTTTAATGTAACATTTCTCCCCACTATTCCCCGTAAAAGTGATCCTGTCCCATCCTCAAAGGGGTTGTAACTATTCACTAAGACTCATACTCCCCCAATAATAATTATTCAAATATCGGCCTTTGATCAGTATTTTAAAATTTCCATATAGTCTACCCCTGTCACTAGGGGTTCTAGACGTCTCCTCTTCCCTATAGCGTTTGTTTTCCGGTCGTGAGGAACACGTTTACACTATTTATACGAAATTACTCCAAGTCTTTATATTTGTTTGCGGAACATAGTCTCAAACATTTAATTTTATTCAAAGAGAGAAGAATTGCTTCGAATTGAAACTGAGCTAAATGCCATGTCACCAAATTTAAAAGACCAGAATGGAAATTTTGTGAACAACTGCACGTTAGTGTCTGTTTAAATTAAATAAAATCGTGAAACTTATTACCACAGCGGCTATCATTGTTTGAACTTTGCCCTAAGGGCTCCCAGGATCACCTGCAAGGTGCACCGCGGAAATTAACAAGCAGCTCGAGTGAGATGTGTAATAAAGGGTATAGAGGGAACTTTATTGAGTAAAAATAACATATTAAAATAACAACGGTGAAAACACACATATATCACAATTTAATTCGAACTTTACTATTTACATGGTAAGCGCCACCAAGGTTTTGACATGAAAACCTATAAAAATAAATATAAAGACAACAAAGAAACAGTACACTTGAAATACGACGACAGAGTAATATACGTTCGTATTGAGAACACACAACAGTATGGCAATAGTTTTGGATTTAATTGAGTTCTATAATAATCCCGTAAAATCTTAAGGTTAATAAGAACACGTTTTGTTTTATTAAACAGCGGATTGTTTAAATATTCTTTTAGCCAGGATCAGCTGTCTCCGATCCAGAGATCAACACTGGAAATGGCATATCTTTCAGTGCGTATTACAACAACGAAAATAAGTTATCTCAACCGCTATAACTACAACTAATTCTAATGCACAAACGGAGCGAGAGTTGAAAAAAATATATAGATAAGGTATTTACAGATGTAACTAATAAAACAACAAACGAAGAAAATAACGTATAAGAAGAAGATGAAAGAGATAGGAATTAAACCAGCAAAGCGAAGTGCAGATATTTTATAGAGCGGTGAATAGAATGAGAAAAAGATTTGAGCCCAAAGTGGAAGGATGTAAGAAGGTGGGAAATATACTGAAGAAGGCCAAATTATTAATAGATGAGTTGAAAATTTTCAGGCAATATTGAGTATATAAAGGGAAGGATAACAGTATAACTTAAATGTATAAGATAAAGAAGATGATGGAGCAGTACAGAAACCAACATTAGAAGAAGTTGAATGTGTTGTAAAGAAAATGAATAAAAATAAAGCCCCAGGAGAGGACGATATAACTATAGAGCTTACTAAGAAGGGAGGAAAAGCTATTATTATAGAAATATATAGACTGATAGTAAGGAAACAATGCCACGAACTTGGAAGTCTGGAATAATTTTCCCAATTTACAAGAAAGGGGAAACGTTTAAGTGTGAAAACTATAGGGGCAATACGCTACTTAGTGTGACACATAAAATCTTATCTGGACTGATTAGTAAGAGGTTAAGAAGAGATACTTGGAGAGTATCAGTGCCTGGCAGAAGCACTGCTGATCAGCTATTTACTATTAGGCAGATCATGGAAAAATTTTACGAACATGACATAGCCTTGCATTTTATTTTTATTGACTTCAGGCAGGAATTTGACAGTGATAACCGGATGGCACTTGAAGGGATACTTAAAGCGTATAATATTCCCCCAAAATTAATATAGCTGATAAAAATGACTAAAGTAAGGGTGAAAGCGGGTAACAAGCTCAGTGACGAATTTGAATTTAATGCAGGAGTAAAACAAAGAGATGGACTTTCAGCAGTGTTATTTGATCTAGCGCTACATTAGGCGAGAAGCTTAATTGACCAAAAAGGGACAACATTTGTAAATTCAAGCCAAATCTGTGCTTACGCAGATGATGTGGCAAGTATAAGCAGGACAGTAAGCTTCCTTAAACAAATGTATAGTGATATGGAGAGAGAAGCCTTCAAAATAGGACTTGCAATAAATGAGAAACAGACTAAGTATATGAGAATGTCTAGGACGGAGAACAGAAGAAGTCCTCAGGAGTTAGTAATTGGGAATGTGAAATTTGAAGGAGTATCAGGTAATGCTGGACAATGACAACTCCATTAAAGAGAGATTAGGGAAAGAGTACAGGCTGGTAATCGAGCATATTATGCAAATAAACAGTTATTTACTAAAACAATCATCACAAGAAAAACAAAACTGAAAATATATAACACTATGGTGCGACCGGTGGTGACTGAAGGATAAGAAACTTGCACCCTAAAGAATTCAGATGTAAATATCTTCAGAGCGTTTGAACAACGTAAATTAAGGAAGATATTCGGACCAGTGAAGACAGAGGAAGGATGGAGAACAAAGTATAACGTGGAGTTAGATGAGCTGATTCAAGGAAAGGATGTGGTTTGATTTATGAAGGCGTGGAAGATCGACTAGATGGGTCATGTGGAGAGAATGGCAGAAGAACGGATAACAAAGAGAATAGTGAAAGAAATGCATCATCATAACAGGTCAAAGGGAAGACCAATACATAGGTGGATGTAATTTCAGACTTGAGAAAGATGGGGATAAGAGGATGGAAGAGAAGAGATCATGACCGCAGAGATTGGAGGCTGATTGTAGAGGAGGCTAAGACTCACAAAGGACTGTAGTGCCAACAGAGGGAGAGAGGGGGAGAGGGAGAGAAAGAGAGAGAGCTTATAAAATACTTATAAACAATGTTCGAGTTAATATTATATTGTAATATATTACTTAGAGCCAGGCCAATACAAAATGGAATCGCATTTTTGACATTAAATATGTAACGTCTGTGATGAGTAATGGAGGTACAGTCGTCCATCGTATATGAAGCAATGGTTAGCCCCCAAAACAACAAAAAACTGATATAACTCGGGACGTCGAAGGGTAAATAAAATAAATTAGAGGCCACAGATGATGCTAATATGAGAAAGAAACGTGAAATATCGCAGGGAATAGAAGGGCCCGTTACAACTGAAATCTCAAATCCTCTCATTGAATAATCATAAAAGTGGAATATTAGTGTTGTGAAAATTGGAACTGTTGTAAAATAAAAACTGGTCAAGAATTTGGTAAATTATTGTTGCGCAGGAGGACCCCTCCATAATTTTATTCGAACTTTTTGATAATTAAAGGATTGAAAATTTAACAAGAACATTGTAACTGGTGACAGGCAGGTAAGAAGTGGTTTTTCCCGGCTCCAGGCTGCCGGACGGGGGACATGCCTCTCTGCAGATTTATAATACTGAGCTAGTTTTGCTGAAGGAACATTCACCCTTCAAAATTTCCGAAGAACACTGTTCCCTTAGTCATGGAAAATTTCCCGCGCTGGACGAAGAACTCATGAGGATTGTCGGAACAAACATCACGTTGGATAGCGTTATCCCTTGGGGAAGGGATATACGAATTTAGCTTGGAAGCGAGAAACCGAAAAATAGTTGAATAGTTCTAGACGTTGAGAAGACGAGGTGGAAGGGAGGAGGGTTTATCAGGACGTGGAAGTCAGGAGAAAGCTGAGAATGGAACGGATGTTGAAAGGGAGGAGGAAACTGGAGGGTGCAACAAGTGTTGAAAGTGAGGAGTAAATACTTGCTCTTTAGTGAGAAAGTCTTGAGGACAAAGAAGGCCAGAGGAAAGAAGGGGAAAAACTCTGTTTTCCTTAATCACCTGCAGTACGAGGTTCATCCCACTTTCCACCGGCAGAGGTAAAATCTACAATTCAACCCAAAGGAAGTTCCGGTCTTCTAGTAACCTGCATCAAGACTCGAATGAAGATAAATCAGGTTCGTTAAGTGAACGAAATCTCTGCTGCACCTGGTTACCCCAAGGAGTAATTAACCCTGATATTGAAAACTCGTCCGCATGAATTTATTTATTTATCTGTATTAGCGCGCAGGACCCCTCAAAGTGATTGTTTTTTATGTAAATGAAATTATTATATCATACCCTTAAAGTTGTATCATTGAATAAAATAGTTATCCCAATAATCATTTACGTTATTTTTTATTAAAGTTAAACGTCGGGTCAACTAGTATGCCATTGCCGACGGTACAAATTACTAAATATTGCATAGTAAATCTCAAACAACTTAGACCATTTTAAGTGATATATTGAATTATATCGTATTGAAAATGCTAGTGTTCCGAAGGAAATTTATAAGATTAATTATTTTTATTGATCTTCATTTAATGATTTAGGCTGCCATATGTTGAGAAATTCTATGTTGTGTGAATGCAAGTGTCACATCTAGGTGGCTCCTCTCTAGAAAATAAATAATAATGTGTGAGCTTAGTATGTAACAGATAGGACCACTTGTTTCTTTCTCGTAGGGCTTTTAGGAAATAGGTATGGGCTAGACAGATTTCTTCCTTCATATCCAGTCTCTAATTAAATATGAAGGAAGTGTTTGGCCATAAGTTGGTTAAAACTTTAAGCGATTATTTTAAATGTTTACCCTGCTCTGACAACCGTGCTCAATAGTGAATCGAAAATAATAGGACATCAAGCTCATTTTTTGTAAGATGATGAAGGAAATCAGATACTGTGAATTTAGAACGCTACAATAATCTAATGACTGATTCCTTTGGTGGTCAAAAACTAGTAAATGTTGACGAGATAAGTGTTTCCTTCCTATGGGACGGTGCCAGTTTTCATACATTACGAAAGACAATGGCACAATAGCACAAAAATTCTTGAAGGGTCAGTTCACGCAACGCTGATGACAACTGGCTTTTACGTTGTTGCTCCATGCCACTAATTTCTATTGTTTGCTGCTGTGAAATTATGTTTAACCCTTTAACTGCTAAGGCTCACGCTGCGTAGTGCTGAGGTTTCTGACACCGCATGAGCTTTGTGCGATTTGGTGGAATTCAAATACACTTCGGGATCTTAAGGATCCGATATATTGTTTGCTATGTCTCCGCTAAAGTGAACCAATCATAAAGAAATTTGAGATCCAAACGTCAAGGCGGTATTAGCATACGGGGTTCGAGTTTTCGCCGTAGCCTAGCGGCGGCGTTAGCACACCGGGCACGGCTTTGTACGTAATAATAGCGTCGTTAACTACGAAATGGTTAAGAGAATATCCCAAAAACGATGCATGACTCTCAACAGAAGGTCAATCCCAAGCGGAAAATGCGAAAAGCAAATAATATATTCAGTCTCAAGAATCCGTTGAATAAATCAAAATAGAAGAGACATTTGTACGATATTATCTAATAAACCCAAACGTTTTATTACATAATAAATTAAGATTAATAGCAAGGTATCGGCCCAGGACGCTCTGGTGAACCTTTAATTAAACTGTTATTAGATAATTCATGAAGACATACAACGAATTTCTATTATAGTTATTATTATATATTGTCTATCTTAGCGTCTATATTGTTCTGAGAACTAATTAAGAAAAAATTAAAACAAAATAAATCTTTTTTGAATATATTTTAAAAAGATTTATGATACATAATTCCTTTCTTCCTCCATGGCTGTACAGCCCATTGAGGGCCTGGGCCTACCGAGTCGACTGCAGACTGTCATCTTGCATGACACGTTCCGAATTTGGAGTGACACGTGGTCAGCGTATCGATCCTCCAACAGTATGATACATAATAACAAATAATAATAAAAATACGTATTTTATTCGATAAAAGAAGCAGAAGCTTTCGATAACACCCATATTCATATAAAAAATAATACGTATCTCACATATTTTGAGAAAGCTCCACATAAGAAACATAACAACTGGTCGTATGCCAGTAAACAGCCTGGATGGGCTTAGGTTAGGCCGCGCGTGACGTGATGTAAGGCCTGGAGCTTTCCGCATTAATTGATTGGGCGATTGGGGCGGAGTGATGACGAAATTTAATTGTAAATTAGTGAGTATTCAAGGTAAATTGTACTGTTTATGAGCTGTAGGAGCGTGTCACATGTTTATTGCTGGCGCATCTTAACCATAACAACTTTACATATGTAAGGCAGGAAGAAGTTACAACCAAAATGCCAAGTACAAAGTTAACTAATATAGTAGTACATGACATTTTTGTAACCAGTGTTACGTTAAAACGATGAATGTTGGGCATGATAACTGCATACCTTGGTGCATAAATATCGATATGAAGTATAACTAACACTGACTTACAACAAATAATTTTTAAAATTAAAATAAACATGAATAATCTGAAGAGTCCGGAGGCCACGATATCAATAGCCTGCATTTACCAACGAACTTTATATTAGAAAAGTATTAACATACTAAATAAAGTTCATTTTTTTCTATATGGTACTTGGGACACAGAGCCGTTTACGTATTAACCATACAGGGTCTACAAAAATTTTAAAGGGCAAGCACTAATTTTAAATGACCTATATTTAATGCTCGTTCTTTTACATAAAATAACCTCAAAAATTAAATAAAATTTCCTTTCCTTTTAAAAAAGTATTTAGATATAATTTAAGTGAATAATAATTGTATTATTAGTTTTGATAGTCAGTTTTAAAAACTATTAAAATTGACGTAATTCACACGGGTTACTTAATGCTGCTATTGGGCATTTGGACGGTGGCAGATATATACAAAGTAAGCACATATGATTACAAAAAAAATACAATTTACACTGACGAGGTTTTCACCTGCAAAAGAAAAGTCAGGAGTCACACAGAAATCACTTCACTGCACTTCACTGATTCTCAAAGCTGCTCACTTTAGTTTCCTAAGCATATTCCTAAACTGATTTACGCTACCCGGAAAAGTCATCAGTATTTCTGCAGGCAAGGAATTAAAATCGCATATTGATCTATTTTACAAATGAAAATTTTCGTATGTCTGTGCGTTGCCCGTTTTTTTTAATTTTGAACGCGTGATCATTTTTAGAGATATAATTCGGCGCCGTAAGATGATTTGTTGTTTCTTTCCAGGTCCTGTGGTTCTCCCTTATGAGCTTCATATATTGCGCACAACCTCTCATGTGTCCTTCTATTAATAAGAGCTTCTAAATTCTTGTGAGGATTGTTCGCGAATCCACCCCCAAACATCTTTTCAGCCCGTTTTTGTATTTTTTCCAACGCTAGAGTGTGTTTATTAGGATATGGATCCAAGTATGTTACCCTAAAATTGGCCAACCAGCGTTTTGTAAGCAGAATCTTCGTTTTTCTCCGCACAGGTTAGTGCTTTGGAACCTTTCTACATCATAGCTTTTCTATGTACACAGCGTCACAGTGTTGCCGCTAGAGGGCGAGGTAGCTATAAAATGGGAATGAAGAAGAAGTAAATCATTAGTTGTCCTGTGTTTTTTGCGAACATATGGGCGAAAGACGTGATTTAACTGAGTTTGAACACGGGATGTTCGTAGGCGCTCGAAGCGTCGGAACCTGTATCAGCAAAACGAGAGCTGCAGTTATTAATTTTTACAGACTGTGGACTAGCAAGCAAAATACTGGGTCTCAGCGTCAGGGTGTGTGGTCGTCACAGGCTACTCAATTCTCGAACTGAATAGAGACTTTCCAGAGTTCTTCGCCACACAAACAAACCGTACGGGTTATGGAACCCGACGACCTGTTCGAATGCCTCTACCGTTTGCCTTGAACAAGGGAGCACAAAGATTTGACAGTAGATGACTGGGAAAGGGCCATGGGATCTGATGAATCGCGATTTCAAATGTACCATGCAGATGGCAGGGTCCGAATATGGAGAAAGGTATTTGAGTATTATCGGAGATCAGGTACGTCTTGTTATGTTAATGGTGTACTCTGCCAGCAGGACAATGCTCCTTGTCATAAAGCTGGCATTGTCCTCAAATGGTTCGAAGAGCATGATGGAAATTTTACCGTGCTTCGTTGGCCTGCACAAGCACCAGATCTCAATCCAATTGAGAATTTGTGGGATGAGATCAAACGGACCATCAGGCAGCTTGATCCAGCACCATCAAATAATAAGGAATTGGAAAATGCTGTTCATCAGATTTGGTCTGACACTCGCCCTACCACCAATCACCATCTCATAAAATCCATGCTAGAAGAATTCAAGCAGTATTAAGAACAAAATATGGCCCAACATTGTACTGAGAGTGTGGTCATAATATTATGGTCACTCAGTGTACGGACTAATTACGTTGAGGAACGAAAAAGGATGTTTTAGTATCTCAGGAAGTTAAATCTGATATGATATTTTCCCCTTTATTCAAATATAAAATCATATTTTCCTCACGCAAGTCTTTGGAGAGACAGGCTTTTATAATATCAAACATTTGTAAATAGTTTATACACAATATTCAAACATTCTGACTCTCTTAGAAAGTAAAATATTACTATTTCTGCTATAATTCTCCTCTGGAACATCCCTCTTGATGGACCAACAAATATCGGCTAGCATATTAGGATTCCATATACCGTGATACCTTATTTCATCGCTCACTGAGATGAGTGGAATTTGGATATCATTGTGAATTACAGAGTTTCGAAGGTACCATGGAGAGTTGGAAATGATTCTTTTTGCTTGGTTTGAATTTTATTTGAATTGGAATCAGCAGTTGATCCCCAAATGGAGCATGTGTATGGCCATATGGGGCGGATTAGGGACAGGTAAATGAGTCTTTTGGCGGAGATGGAGATTGGTGCGTTTCTGTTGAGGAGTGGATAGAGTAGTTTTATTTAAGTGTTATTTTTGTATGAAAGATGGGTAAGATGGGGTTTCCAGGAAAGTTTGCAGTCTAAAATAAGTCCAAGGTTTGTGATGGAGTTTTTATTGGGATTTAGGAGCCAAAAAGATAGAATCACTGAGTAAGGAGTTGTTTGGTTTTGAGGGTGAATGGAACTATTGCAGATTTGGAAGGGTTTATGCAGTTTTTTGCCCAGATTTATAGGTCATTTAGAGCTATTTGGACGGTGTGAGAACCCAAGGTGAAGGATAGCTATGTCATCGGCAAAAAATAATGTTTTAGTGGATGGATGTCATGCAGGGAGGAGGTTAATACGCTACCTTGTGGGACGCCAGAGGAGATGGGGCAGGTTTTGGAGAAATGATTGTGAATTTTGACCGAGTACGAGCGGTTAGTAAGGTAATTTGAAAGGATTCTGAATATTGTGTCGTTAAGTTCATTTTTTATTTTATAATGAAATAATTATAATATTATCTCGTAATAAATACATATAATTCATATATTTATATAATATATAGTTTTATTTATATATAATGTCCATTTTCAAAATTGATCTTCGAATAATATTATTCTTTATATACCCTTCAAAACCAAAAACTGCCCACACATCGAATCTAAATATTTATTTAAAGTAATTGCATTTATTTAAATTTACTGTAATTTCGTGTATCTGTCACCGGAAAAACTTCCCATTTGCAGGCTAAATAAATACATACATACCATAGTCGTTGTATGATGGCTTTTATTGGTGAGTTATTCCTTTCAACACACTTTGTCGAAAACAGCTGTAAAATTATATTTCTGTGTGTAAACGAAAACATGTCACAGAAACAAATAAATGCTGTCACTTGTTATGTCAAAGCATAAGATCAAATAAAACGAGTTCATACTTGTTGATGACGGTTCTGCCAATAAAACCTCGAAATGGCATGTGGCGCTCCAATACACATACTGCTCCGCTATCGATTTGCGGCAAATAAAGTAATTCTCCGATTGGCAAATGCTTACGTACGACATGCCGCATTATTTACCGAGCCGAATATGTGTATACAATATACATCATTCTAACTCATTGCGGGCGATTTTACGGAGCTCATACATCCGCTTAATTTTTGCCGTTTGGATGACATTCTGTGGATATTATTTAAAAACAATTTCATTTGAGTGGAAAAGCAAACCGACGTGGCAATCAACAAGAACCAGCTGTGTTTTTAAGGCTTTTTTTGATATTCTTGTGAAACTGAATCACCGATAGTAAATAGCTTGAGAGCAAATTTTCTGGAAAACGTTCCATGAAAATGTACTACATTCACGACTCATTTCAAAAGAAAATTATTCACTAAATATTCAGTTCTAATACTGTGAAGACTGATGATTCAATAGTTTAGAACTTTAAATTATAATTAACCCACAAGCTTTCAGTCTTGGGCCATCGTCAACTTATACTCAAGTTTTAAAAATATTAATTTTAATTAAGGTCCTAAAGTCGTGATTTACAATCTGAAACATTTATATTTAAATTTTATACATTACTAGGTGGAGACCCGGCGTTTCCCGGATATTTATTTATATTATCCCGGCACAACGAGTCGAGTATTATGATGTACCTAGCTAAAACTTAGACGAATCAAAATAAGTAGGATATTAATTCTTTGAAGTTCCATCTTAGGTAAGGAATGGATCAAACTGAGTTGAATATAAATAATGACTCAAGAAGTTGTAAGAAGGTAATAGAACAAATAGAATACTGGGGCTGCAGGACCCAGGAGCTAAGCGGTGTATCTAGAAGGATCATCAAACTTTGGCTGATTTACTCTCACTGAGATTTTCTTAGAGTTTGATCCCAATCTCAAGGTAGGGTCCAATAATGAGTTTACAGAGGAGCTCCTCAAAACCAGTTTGACCTAGAAATAGGTCAATTCATTAATGAAATCTAACACGATCTGAAAATGTCGTTTTCCAGTAACTCGAAGCTGCCGGTGCTTCATGTCCACTAAATTTTCACAGAGCTTCATGCGGATGGATCTCAAGAAGACCGTATGAAAACATTGAATATTACTGAAGATAAAATACCACTAATATCCTTCAATAAGTTTTTTCGTTCCCTGCTTTTAAGTAGTGTGGTTTAAATCTATACATTTGCATATTCGTAAATAAATATATTGTAACGCTCTCCCGCGCCACTGCATACGCAGAAGTAATATATCTATCATCAAAGAAGCCAGGCAATCACGAACCGCGTGATCCAGAGCATCGAATCAAGACACGTGTGTTTTTGAATCGAGCATGAGACTCTCAAGAGTCTTTGGCTTTAATTAATTAATTACAGGAGGAGAAGGTTTATTTAATAATTAAAATTCAAACAATTTAATTTATCAGTTAAATCCTTGCCAAAGCCCACTCCTACGGCCACACAGTCATTAAATGTTGCTTTTATCCTCTCACGCTCGCATTTACACTCACTTAAGCTATAATGCCTAACCTAACTACAAAATAATTATAAATGTTTCAAAATTTTCTAAATATTAAATTGTTCAACAGCACCTCCGAAATTACCGAAATGCTATTGCTGGTTCGGCTGGTTCAATCACTCCGCTGGTCATCCTCGCGCGGACACTCGCTCCAAGTCGCAATACGCGATCTCATTGACCGTCACTCAATTCCACTCCAACTCCTCCCCACAAAAACGGCACTGTTCTCTCTCTTTCACTGGCCGCTTACAACATCTCCTCCTACATCCAAATCTGTACTATCTTTCTCTCTCTCTTTCTCAAACTGAACACTGTTCTCTCTCGCCGCTCACAGCAAACATCTTATTTTACTGCTTACAATCTCTCAAACTTTACTGTGATGATGGGTGTACAGCCTCTCATCCTCAAGACGGAGACCGAAACTTATCGAGGTGCCCCTGTTTTAACTAATCGATCACGGCGGAAAGGGGAGCAGCGTGCATTTCTCATGTGCCTTGGTGTCGGATCCCGCCAGGTCATTCCTGGGGATGTGAAACCTAATAGTAGGGGGTGGACCAGGGTGGCTCGCTGGGAACTAGTATACTCTATGAGCACGGGTCGCGGTCATCGCGCGTTGACACTGAGTCCATCTCAAGACAGTCATTAAGCCTCCAGGCTAAGGTGTCGAGTATGGAAATTACTAGCCATACTTAGTTATCCGATGACGAAACTGTCTGGATGTAATTTCTGTATTATTGGGTGGTTGCGCAGATCATCCATAGGGGATAGGTTGCTAGCTTCTACTTCCGAAGGGGTTGCGTCTGGCCTCGGAAACCAGGCGCTGCAATCCGGAGGAAGCCGGAAGCTTCAAATGCAAGTTGTAGGGTGGTACTCGCCGTTAGCGGGGTGTAGCGGGGCCCTTCTGGGGGAAATATTCTACCCTTGGCTGGACTGGAAGTGCCAGCTCTACCGTAAAGGATGAACCCGGCCAGTTGTGGGGGGGGGGGTTCTCGCCCTTTTCAGGGTGGAGCAGTCACTCTTATAGGGGAAAGAGGCTACCCTTGACTGGCTTAAAGAGCGGCACAAGGTTGACCTGAGCCTTCAGCAGACAGGGGTGAGCTTTATCTCAGCTGTCGTTCTACTGGGCGGTATCCTGGCTCACAATTGGGTTGGACTCTGTCGGGAAGTGATATGTGCTCAAGAGGTGCGTGAGCACCTTCGGCGAGGAGTCCTTCGGGGCTCCATACGCCATAAAGACACATTCACCCTGTAAAGCCTAACGGCATACACGGGGTCAGGTGCTGGTCCCATCCAGTATTCCAGTAATCTAACTACTAACTGTCCTCTCTCGCCGTTCACAACTATCTTTTTTTCCCGCCGCTAATAGCCATCTCCTTCGCTTCCCCAATCTGTACTATCTCTCCTTCCATAGATCTGCTTCTCATCTCTTTCTCCCAAAACACACTGACCATTGTTCTCTATTGCCGCTCACAGCAGGAATCTTATTTCACCGCTTTCAACCATCGCTTCCTCTCTCCCACATTACACTAAATCTCTTTCCAAAAACACACTGTCGTCACTCACTGCTCACGCCAATTTTTCTCTCCCCGCCGCTAACAACCATCTCCTTCTCTCCCTCAAACTGTACTAATATTTTTCACATCGGAAACTTTCCCCACTTCCTGAGCGGCTTCAAATAAAATTTTATTGTCCGTTCTGACCACTGCTTTAGCGGCCGTGGACCGCTCCCAACTCAACAGATCAAAACATTTGACCTGTTTTTGGGGATCCACCGACACACAATACCGAGGATCACCGCCGTTACCCGCGGATTGCTACAATGATCGACCGCGAGCACATTTAAGAAACGAAAATTCACAAAACGCCTGAAGAGCGAAATCAGTTTTACAATATACATTAAATATAGGTGAAAAGCAACATTCTTGTTTCAGTCCTGAGACAGACACTTAATAACCTTTATCATATGGAAGATTTTTTTATAAAATATTTTATTCTGACTTATTTTCCTATTAATATTTTTGTGATAATTTAAAGAATTTCAAATGATTTTCAATTCTCTTTCGTTTGTGTTCATCATGGGAACATTCACAGTTTTCCCCTTTGCGTTTCCGTAATTTCATACAAATCTATCTCAGGGAAGCGCGAGTGTTGGAATTTAATGAGAAGTACAACTGCTAGTGCAGTCAATAAGACGCATGTTGAAGTCTTCATCGAGCTAAATCTGAAATGCAAATAAATGCAATTCGTGCTGTAAAAAATCGCGGTTACCTGCTTTATACATCGCGAGGAAAACTGTATAAATTGAAGTGATTGTTTCTGCATCTCGAGGACACACAACACTCCCAGTATTTATTCAAATAAATTATTTAACATATTAAGATATTTCATAGGTTAATAAATTTAAAAAAGTTGAATACTTAAATAACGTGTTCATACATTATGCATGTTGACAATAAGAAATGTCTAAATGCATTTGTACGTGTTGGATATTTTTAATGTGCTGCGTAAATGAATTTAAATCCATCAAGGAAGTAAATAGAAACTCATAAGGAGTCATAGCGTTACATATCTTTGGTTTCTAACTGATTCTTTTTGGATTTACGTGGCCCCGCGTGACTTTTATCGAAACTAATGTGTGAGCCTTTGTACACCTTAGAATTTAGTCGTCGAGTGTTAATTTACCTTCCACGGATTCGTACCCTCCCAAAACAATGAAAAGGATTTCCCCGAATCTGAATCCCTCACCGTCCTATTTGGAGCAAGGTTGGAAAAACACGGGACCTCTTCATATCCTGTGTATTATTCTAATTGATTCATGAATATTCCATTTTTTAGCAGAGCATGGTGTCCTTGGGAAAACAGCGCTGATATTTCTGGACTTTTTAGGTTAATAGGGCAAATGCGTTACTGCTGCCTCTTTATTGCTTGAAGATTATTTTCCTATTCGTTAATCTTCAGTTACTTTCAAAAAAAATTATTTAATTCGATCAAGACTGAACTATTTCGTGAGCTTGATTTTCTTTTTTGTACGTTCTTCATGAATCAAAACACAATCCAGTGGTTTTTTCGTCATGCACGCACGTGAACGTGAATACTATTGGGAAATCTCAACGGCAGTAGAGTCTGCTCGAATCTCAAACAACAAAACATCTCAGTCGGATTGAGATATCGACAGGCACACGCATCTCAACTGAACTGTTCACACAGACAAATTTATCGCATTAAGCAAAGCCCGAAGACAATATATATACAAATTTACAAGTTTTAAAAGCAAATCACAAATAATGAATGCAGTGTGACACACTGAATTTAGGAGTGCCCTGATGCAAGAATGATGGTCAGGCTCCGATCATCTTTAATAAGATTTTAATTGCAAAATTTGTAGATTACTATATTGAACTACATTTTCTCACATGGATAATATATATTATCCATACGAAAAAATAAAATTGAACTGTCTGCCTGGAAGTTTGTCTCAAAAGGCTCCGAAACGGCTCAACGGATTTCAATGAAAATTTGAAGGATTAAATCAGGAAGTTTAAATAAAATTTTCGTAAGTTTAATTTTGACAACATAATAGAGGGCAAGCATTCTCTATCCATCTATTGTTGCAACAGGAGTTTTGTATGAGGTCACGGCATTGGTACTTCAGATACAGGACTGTCGACATTTCTTCGTTTTTAGTTTCAGGTGCACGCAAATTTTATAAATCACTAATCAAATAAAATTAATGGTTTTAATAATAGATTGTTACACGTAGCCTAAATATCCATCCTTAAAGAATTCCCGGGCATTCCGCGATAACGAAGTCGCGGACTGTACTGATTATAATATTTTATACAACGAAAGATACCGAAAGCTATCCATGATTTATAAAGAAAAATATATAATGTGACTTCATAACATAAAGTTTATATGTAAACGACGCTAAGAAATTGTTCTATTTTGTTTGTTTCTATAATCATAGAAGACAAACTGAGGAAAAAGTGAAAGTATTTACGAAACTGATTTCATAACGGGCTACTGGGAGCTTCGGACTAGCTGGGAGATAAAAAGAAGGAATTTGCTGGGTGACGAGTATCAACTATATGAAACTAAACTAAGAAACGATAAGGATGATTTGACAGCCGAATTAAGTGGTCCGTCGGTACGTCGTAGACAGGATATCTGAATTTCTCTAGCTTGAGCCCTTACAGCAACGAAAGGAGCTATAACAGGTGACACTGGAGACGGTCGTTGGAGAATTAGCTTCGTCGGAGATCGCCGGAAAACATAGGTATTCCTTCCTTATGAATCATTACAGCAGAAGCTTAATATTAATAATAATAAGATCAATAAGACGGCCATTATAACAGGCATTATAATTAAAAATATATATCTAGCTTAAAACATTAAACTTTTTTGTAATTAATTATAGACAGGTGTGGCCAACCTTGTGCAGACGACAGACGAGCCATATGACTCGAGTATAGCGTCATATGTTTATGGTAAGGGGTTGGTAAATACATATGAGGATTGAATCTGCTACCATAAGGGGACGAAAGGGAATAACTTTGACGAAGTTAAAATAACTAATTTACGCCAGTTTAATGAAGCACCAGTCTACAAAAGTCAAGAATGATGGTGATAGCTCCATGATGCTGCTACGCTTGCCGAAGATAACTCTGGACTACAGTTGTTGGCACTGAGACCGAGATCTGCTTGGAACTTAAAATTGTCTGATCTCTCTGTTGCCAGAAGACCTGTTATTAATTTATTCTAATTCTGACTTTTGGCCATTCATTGCATTTATTTATGATACATGTCTTATTAAAAAATGTCTTTTAGCAATGTGAAGGGTCTTCTCAAAGAAGCAATACGCCACTTTTAGTCGTCCAAATCGCCGCGTTTGGTGCATGCGCCACGGTTTGGCCACCTCTGATCTACATAGAGATCTATATAGAGAGTATTAGGTAAGTTGGCTGTAAGGTATTAAACGTGTAAGAAGAAACATCCTTTCGTCAAACTTCCTTCTTACATTATTTTACTTTCAGTCTTTTCTGTAGTCTTTCCGTCATACTTATTGCAGTCGTCGGGTTGTAGGACTCTTCTGCAATTTTATTTTTACGGTCAGAGATGTTTTCGTTAATGTTTTCAGATATTCTCTGTATTTCCATTCTTTAAAAAAGAATCTTAAAATATTCTGTAGTATACTCAGAGATGATTGTTTTGCACAGCCCCACAGTTGAAGCCCATTGGTCCACAAGGATTTCCAAGATCGTTTTGTAGACAAGTATTTTTTTTCTGAGAGATACTTTTCACCTACGATCAAGTGTCTGAATTTTAGGTCAACTCGACTTCCTTGATTTATTAAATCATGAAGCTCCAAAATTGAAAGAGGTGAAGGGAACAATACAATATTTTAAATTACTAACAGTTGTGAAGCACAAGAGGTAAAAAATGATACCATTCAGAAATTCATATAACCTTTTTTCTTCTAAAAATTTATCTTATAAGAAAATAACAATTATCTTCTATCCTTAATTTATAAAATAAGTGTAAATAACAACAGTTAATTATATTAAGTTCATCGTTATTTAAAATACATATCTATCTTATCTTATGGGTTTTTCTTAATATTTTATCAAATAATGAAAACCAACCACATAAAAACAGTCTCACAAATTTATTATTTAAACAGTTTCAAAGCTTTCGACATTTTCATATTCATTCTGTAGGGCTCAAGTAAACAGCTTTTTCCGTCACAACCAGTATTCAGTTTTTAAAAAAGAGGTGTGTAAAGTATAAGTTTTTTACTCAACGAAATTACTGACATAATAATTTTAATTCATGTACTTACTATACAAGTTGTTTACTTGAACTCAACAGAATAAATATGACAATAGTCGAAAGCTATCAAACTGTTTAAATAATAAATTTGTGAGACTGTTTTTATGTGGTTGGTTTTCATTATTGGATAAAATATACACAGTCTAATAATACGAAATTAATTTTTTTTAAAACAGTGAGTCTCAAGATTTATCAGTAACGAATTAAAAAGAAATAGGAGATATAGGAGATCGTTCCATTTGTTCATAATATTTATCAAACTGAAAGAATGTTGAAAAAATCATTTTTATCGCAATTTTCATTTCATGCTTAGGAATTTTATTTTTTTGCGTTATATTTAATACTTTTAATGACAAAATCATTGGCGAAGAGTTACGTACATCAAATGATAACATATTCTTTTGGAGACCGTAAATTTTTAATTATATTAAAGTAATATAGTGTAGTTAGATTTATGCAATCCAATAGATAAATAGATTTTTAAGAAGTTTGGAAAAATTGTGTAGAGGATGCCAATCGATCAAAAGTAAGCCTATTAGGATTATTATATTATTGGATTTCTGGAAAAGTATGTGCTCTGGAAGTTAGAAACAAACGTTATATGGACAATAATTATTTTTACAATTTCAGGTAATCATTTAATCTTTGTCACTCCAAAGTCGTAATGTGTCATGCAAGATGGCAGTCCGCAGTCGACCCGGTAGGCCCAGGCCCTCAATGGGATGTAGAGCCAATGAAGAAGAAGAAGATTTAATCTTTGTGGTAGGATGTATGGCCCAGAACGCCTGCCCATACGTTGTTGGTGAAATTTGTTTATGCCATTTCCTTTCCAGGTGCAAAAGGTTTTTCATCAGCCCACACATGATGGCTATGAAAGTCTCTTGTGAACCCTGATTCGTCGGTAAATAAAATCTTCGGCGATAACAGTGGATCTGCAGCACACTTCTGACAGCAATACAAAGGTCTTCCGGCTTTAGTACCTGGGAATGCTGAAGATGGCGTGATCATGTGCCGGGTAAGTCAAAACGATGGACCCGATTTCATGAATTTATTCTGTGAAATGTAATGAACTTATCATAATGTGAGACAGATGCTAAGAAAGGCAAACTCTCAAAGGTTTTTTTCATTCAAATCACAAGTGTTGTATGTGAGCATCTCGCGTAACACGACACACATCAAGCCGATGGTCCATCTCCTGCCACACATTGTGTAGTGTGTTGCGGTCAACCTCTGCGGCCTTCATTTGTAAACGTTTCTGCAGAATCCACCATACAGTTTTCCATACTTGGTACGGAAATGCCGTTGAACACTAATCACAGCATACAGAGCGACTTCTGCTCTCCAGTCAGCGCGCCATTTCCCTTCACTGCTTCCTGCGCACTTGTAGCGCTAGGAAATTAAACCACGCGGGAAACAAACTAAACTTGGATAGTTTGCCTTTCTTTGCGCATGTCTCACATTACGATATGTTAATTATATTTTACATAATAAATTTATGAAATCGGGTCCATCAAATGTACAACTCAGACAAGAGGATGACTCGTGCATCAGCTGTTGCCAATCACAACACACTGGTTCCAGTTGATGGTAGCTCATGCTTTACCATCTGAGGTGTGTAAATCGAGAACCTTCCTCCTTAAGACATATTCACAACGAAACGTCTTCAGTGTTCATATTGGACGTTTGTTTCTAGTGCTGATGGTTACTACCACCTCTCAAAATATTTGGCACTTTTTTAACACTGTAGCGCAGTAGAACTCGCGTCGAATTTTTTTTTATTATTTACGGGAACTTAAATACCAAATATTCCGGCATGAGCAAGTCGCTTGCCAGGAAGAAGGGGTTTTTCCGCGCGCCGTCTTGGCGGCTCGGAATAATAACAAAGGGACTGCGGCTGACACCTGGACCATAAAGCTCGGACACCTCGTCGTCGGTTTCGGAATGTCCTAATCTGCTTAGGAATTTGGTGACGGGTGGCGTGTGTTCCCCAAATGAAACAAGGGATATGATTGGAGAATATCAATCCCTGCCACCTTAGGGATAGGTGTCGGATAAGTGGGGACAAGGTTTTAAAAGAGGCTGGCGGAAACAATTTGTGGGGAGATTTTTGGCTGGTGATATAAGGTGGTGGGGAAAGGAGATTGGCAGCAGAGTGGTGGAGAGAGGAGATTGGTGAGGCGGCAGCGGAGACCATGCTTCGATCAGTCCAGGAAGCAGGGAAGAAAGGTCTTAACAACAAGGGAAGGAAGAGGAAAAATCGGAGTTTCCTCAATTTGGCAGAGCGACTTCATACTATTGTCAACACGGAAATTACAGCGAGACGCCTATGAAAACAACTCAGGTTCGTCAACGAACAGTAGATCTACTACACGTGGTCACCCAAACCATTAATACCCTGAGATCTTTAATACAAAACCCATTTTAATTAATTATTTTTGTACATAATATATACACGCACTACCCATATTAAAATTATTGTGTTTACAATTAATAAATGTATATATTTAAACCCAATTATTAAATTCATTAATTAACATCCCCCATCATTTACAACACCCTGAATATATATTATTATTTTTAATTAATAAGGATACTTTCGGATGTTCTTCAGATGAACATTTATTATTACTTCCATTATTCCTGGATTAAATGAGTAGGTCCCGTCATTACATGAAAGTAACAATGCTATAATGTGGTAAAATTATAGTATTATTAAATTTACAACGAAAAAGCTAAGGGAATCAAAAATTCACTGAACGACATAACCATTTACTTAATGTCTACACATTAGCCGCATTTTTTTTATTAAATACAGTTCACTATTTTGTATAACTTTGAAGTAAAGATACACGCCAAACACTCTCTTGGTAAAGCAATTATTGTGACACACGCACAAATGTATAACTGCACATTACAAAACATCTCACAGAACAAATGATTGCATCAGACTAACAAGTACAAACGACGGATGTCTTCTCGGGCCTGAACGCCGAGAAATCTGACCTACAGTCGTAACTGGAGCCACTATGAAACAAACAGAGGGGAAAAAAATAGAAAGTTTGCTACATATGAAATATAATGGTTTATATGTTCGACACTTTTGAGGGCAATACAATTGTAAGTATTCCTTGAACAATGAGTACGAAGCGACCTTCTCAATCAAATGTTCTGATGAAACTATTGTTATTTATTAATAACTAGCTAACCACCGTGACTTCGTTCAAGCCAAAATAGTTCTTATTTTGACCTAAAAACGAAACAACAGGTACAGAATTTTTAAAAAGTTGAATTAATTGAATATATAAAAATAACGATATCATGTATTTATGATCGCTTCAAGGCAAACGTTATAATCACGTTTCGGAGCCAGAAAAAATGAACAATTTGCGCGGCAATTCAATGGATTTATAAATATTTATATAAATATCTTCCGAACTCTCCCCGATATCGAAATGAAAATTTAAGTTAAAATTACTGTTTCAATGCCAGAAAGTTTCATTGAAATCCGATAAACAGATCAAGGGTATAGTCTACACGCATTCACTGTGGAGATTTTATCGCACGTATATATATATATATATATATATATATATATATATATTAATTCTACATGAAATCAAATAGACTCAGAAATGGCTCAACGGATTTCAATGAAAATTTTAGAATTTAAAAAAAGGAAATTTAACTTAAATATTAGTGCATATGTAAGAAAAATTGCCTTTTTTAATCCCTCAAATTTTCATTGTCATCTATTCATCCATTTTGGAGCCTATATGAGACAAACATACGGACAGACAGTCAGCCACTTCAATTTTATTCACTATTTATTCAACAGCGACGTTTCGTCTCCTTTCTGAGACTTCCTCGCGCGTACTACAAACATAGTATTACAAGAAATTAAATAAGGGTTCTATGTTACAATTTTTTAATTTATACATGTACATAAAAAACTATGGTTCAAAACTTACAAATTTAGCAATTCATCATATTTACACCTTGACTCCCTCAGCCGAAAAGATTATTGTATGTACATGTGAAGAATTTAGTGTCGCGGACCTTCTCCAGGCCCTGACGGTTACGTCCGAAATGATGTAGTAACAATGAATGCTTTTGTTAGATAATTTTAACAATAGAGAAGAATATGAAGAAGTTAAACTACTATATCAAAAGAGTATCGTAAATTTTGTTCAAATTAATCGTGTCATTTTATAACACTGATTGCATGAGCGTTGCACCTCATATACAACATTTCACTCAGAATTCTCGAGAATAATTATTTTCTTCATCGAAAATTTCTACATTTTACCAATCGAAATTGTGATTATTAATATGTATGTGTTTGGATACAACTGTGAACTTTTGAATGTCTAATTTGATGTTATTTTCATGTCCTTTAATGCGAGCTTTTAAAGCTCTATTAGTTTGTCCGATGTAAAATGCTTTACAATCTAAATAATTAAATTTGTAGATAACATTATGTCTTTCTAGAAAGTTAATTTTGTCCTCAATTTTAAATTTTTAAGTCAGAAAACTATGTTGTAATTTATGATGTTTGGCCTGAGAATTTGCATATGTTGTATAGCAAATTCCAAACTTCTAGTACTTTGGATTAAAATATGTCATTCCTAAATTGGATTAAATATAAATATAGGTGTAAATCACACCAAGTATTGTCTTCATTGTTTCTTGTATCCAGAGGGAAGAAAATATACGATGAACATTTCTGTGGCGCAGGTCAAGGCAATGTTTGTCCGATCTTAGAGGTGAAAACCCGCAAGACTTGTTTATGTACTTGTAAATTCATACATGGAGCTCGTATTGTACACGTTCCTGCAGCCCAAATATTTCATTGCTCCTGGAAATATTGACCAAATCTCAAATGCTATCACATTCTGAAATCAAATGCATTCCAAACTAAACCATTTTCACGGTGAACGTGTCAACGTTTCATTAACAATGTGAGAGAATAAGCGAACTTTAGACCGCCTCTAGCATCAGCTGGGAGCTCAACTAACTTAGTCTTTTCAGGGTTGAGTGATAATTAATCTTAATCCACACATTTAGTTTGTCAAGAGAAATATTAACTTCCCTGTATATAAACTGCGAGATTATTTCTTAAAGAGATGTTAGTACAGAATCGTTTAAAGGGGATGTCCACTCTTCGTCAAAAAAAAACTCAATCCAACAAACATTTGCTGTTTGCTATGATAGAAAATAGCTCTTCCCATTACTAGGCTTCTTTTTAAGTATGCTACAACTTTCATGTTCGACTTAAATATGTCTGCAGGTCAAAATCAATAGATCGGAACTAGGTGAATACTCCACTGAATAAATACTTGTCCTAAGACTGGTCTGATGCAACCCTCCATGCTAACCTATCCTGTACAAGCCTTTTCATTTCTGCATAACTACCACATCCCACATTCTCCCTAATCTCCTTAGTGAATTACATCCTTCGTCTCCTTTACTGTTCCTACCCACACACTTCCCTCTAATGTTAATTTTACAAGACCCGCATACCTTAAAACGTGGCCTATTAATCTATCCCTTCTCTTGGTCAACGTCCTCCATATTGTTCTCTCTTCCCCTAGTCTCTTAAAAACTTCCTCGTTAGAGATTCTATCCACCTATCTGATTTCCATAATTTTTCTATTTTCCTTTCTCCAACTCCTATCGTCCACGTTTCGCACCCACATAACGCCATACTCCATACCAACATTTTAACGACGATTTCTTAATATTTCGCTCTTTTTTGTAATTATTTATTCTAACTAAATAATTAATTCTACGTTAAGCTTTCTTTTCTATACGTTCGTTAAAATCAAACATGCTCCGAAAATCTGGGGGTTTAAAAGAAGGAAATTTAATTTAAATATTACTGCATGTGTAAGTTAAATTACTTTTCTTTAATCCCTCAAATTTTCATTGACATCTATTGAGCCCTTTTGGAGCCTATCTGAGACAAACATACGGACAGACAGACAGCCACTTCAATTTTATTAAAATAATTTATTTACAATTATAGTTACAATTTAGAAGTAATAATTTGTAAGTAAATTCCTTTTTCTAGTGAAAGCCTTCCTTGCCTGTGCTATCCTACTCGTTATATCTACTATACTTCTACCATCCCTAGTTATTACGCTTCTCAAGTAGCAGAATTCCTCAACAAATATCCATTCCCAATCTAACAGTCTTTCTTTTTCCACTGTTTCCCATACTACACACCATTACCTTGGTTTTTTCTCTATTAATCCACATATTGAACTCTTTCACCAGTTGCACGTTCATGCCATTCATTATGGTTCCCAAGTCTTCTTCTGACTCCCCTAATACTACAATATCATCGGAAAAGCGTAAGTTTTTATTTCTTTTCCTCGCAAAATGATTCCTTTTCCTTATCCAGTTTTAACTTGCTTCATCGTGTGTTCTTTATATAAGTTAAACAGCATGGGTGACAGAATGCAACCTTGTCTTACTCATTTCTTGATTTCTGCGTTCTTTTCTTGACCTTCTTTTCTAATTACTGCTGTCTGTCTTCTGTAGAGGTTATGTATAAGCCTCCTTTCTCGATAATTTATTACAGTGTTCTTCAAAATCCTTAATAGTGTGTTCCGGTTGACGTTATCAAACACTTATTCTAATTCTACAAATGCTATGAACGTAGGCTGGTTTTTTCGTATCCTGTCTTCTAAAATTAGCCGCAAAGTCAATATTGCTTCTCTTGTCTTTACTTTGTTCCTAAAAGAAAATTGATCTTCTCCTAACTTGCATTCTATTTGACGTTCCATCCTCGTATATATAATTTCGTACTGTAATAAAATTGACCTTTTTTTGGGTACAAAATGTAAACGTGTGAAGCAATTTTGACCAAACTTTGTACACGTGTTCTTTGGAAGCCGGTTAACAAGCCCTGTATGGGTAAAACGCGACTACCACCCCCCGGATCAATGTGCCGCTGCTCAAAGCGTACTTCAGCCCCAGAGAGATTTGGAGTGGGGGAAGGGAGTGAAAATCAATGAAAATAAATCAACATGCATGCGTTGTGGCTCCGTGGATATAGAAGTCGTTGAGTTCAATTCTGATATTCATCATGAGGGCGAAAGTCAGGGAATCGAAATCAACCGTGGCTGTAGACGTCACAGTGTTCAGTTCTGACATTGAAGTGCAACTTTACGCGTACTTCAAGCCCCAAAGGCTGTTGCACGCTGGAGGGGGATGGAAATTAATAAGATGAAATCAACCGGGGTTATGGAAGTCAGCACTCTAAAGGGCTACGAATAAAAAATTAAATTCTCACAGTCTGGCATAGGCCACTGCAAATTTGTGCCTAACGTAGCCCTCGATCATTAGAATCGTCCGTTTCGTCCAAAGAGCGTTGCATGTCCGTTTTTTAAGTTTCGCGGATTAGGACTGCGACTTGCGTCACCGGCAGACGAGTAACTTTCACTTCCTGTGCGATGAACACGTAACCCGTTTTAGCAGCGTTACGCCAGCCTTTCCCACAGGGAACCTTACCTGTTCCTCGAAACCATCATATCGGAACCCCACTTTCCCAATAACAGAGGCAGATATGTTAACAACTCCACGGATTTCACTGGTCAAGATGCAAGGGCTGACGTCTACTGAGTGACGTTGTCGTGAACCTCTATTAAAAATTATATTGAAAGAAAGCAATGTCTATCTAACAAGAAAAGAATTTTTATTGACATATCTATCTGGGTGCCCGGCGTTGCCCGGGTATTTCTTATACTAGCCTGGATACCAAATCATTGCTCAACATATCCATATCATTAATATTATTTTAATGAGCATACTCCGACCTATGTCGATTTGGGATTTTCTTCAAATTAATCGGGATGATGGCTCAACCGAGTCATGAATTCTTCTGGTACAGAAAATTAGACGGCTACCTTTAGAGACTAAAAAAAATTAATTAATTTAAAATCAGCAAGATCCATTATGATACAAACCACTTCTACGCATTAAAACGTAACCAGAACGTCAAAGGAAGAGACCAAATAAACTTATCGAGAATACGAATTGAGCATACAAAAATTCCTCATCTTTACATTATAAAAAAAAATGTGTGATCAGTGAAATATCCAGATTTCAATTGAACACCTGTTAAAGAACTGTCAGAAATTTGACGATGAGTGGAAATAAACATTAAAAGAATATGATTTCAATGAGTTTGTGAAAGGGAAAAATGCACAAGAAAATTTAATAAAGTTCTTTAAAAAACTGAATTGTACCATAAGTTGTGAAGTATTATGTATATTTTTACATTGAAAACATAAATATCAAGTTAAATGGTATAAAATTGTTTATTTAAAGGTCAAAATGTATTGTTAATCGTAATTTTGTATTAGTCGGTAATGACTACTTTGTTGATGCGACTATAAATAAAATGAAAAAAAATCTAGGTGCATTAAGTGAATAAAAAATATTTCCTGTACATTAAAGGAGGTAAAATTCTGCAGGTTCCGTAAGGAAGTCAAAAAAACGCGCGGTACGTTAAAGAAATAAAAAAACTGTCCCTGTCCCTTCAGAGAGCTTAAAATAATCATGGTACTCTAACAGGGTCAAAAATTCTTCCGTTACCTTAAGGGTATAAGAATAATCCCGGTATAATAAAGCAGTCGTGATTTCTCCCGTTGTCATTAGGGAACGAAAAATATTTCTACTTACCTGCACTAAATTAAGGATATAATTTATCTTATTTTTCTTAATTAAATGAAACAAAGTTTTGAAATTTATATAGTATTTGTTTATTAGACACACTGACTTTTTGAAACGACTCGCGATGCGTTTAGGGTAGGGGCCCTTTTTTGTCCTTAAAAAAGGGAGGGGGAAGTGACTTAAGTCTTCGAAAGGCCGACACAAGGTTTCTCGGAGGTTAGCACAAGATCCAGGGTCGGATTTACGAATAAGTTACACAAACCATAGCTTAGCCTCCCCTCTCCCCCCCACCGTGCCCATCCCAAAAAAATGATTTTAAGTTAAATGTTTATTATTTGGCTATCAATATACTAATCTGTATGACAATATCATGACTTATAAAGGGACCATCCTTTCAAAGAGATTAGAGCCTCATCAAGTCTAAAACCGGCCCTGACTAGAATTCAACAAAGTTTCATCGCAATCGGAAACACATCTTAATTTTTATTAATCAAGATTTATCATACAAAATTATAATTGTATGTGATTTTGTACGTATAAAATTGATCTGTTGAACAAATCTCTGTTTCAATATCTATAACAGCAAAGAAGCGGATTAAATTCATTTTCAGTGACCACGCTTTCAGTAACATAACACTGTACATAAAATTAATATCTTAATGTAAAAATTGTTACAAACCCGCATTAAGATTCCTCGACATTATCATAATGAAAAATTCTTGACCGTAACGAAAATCGAACCCGTAACCGTGAAATTTAATTGCATAGCTTGGTTGAGTGTATTACTTCTATTCTTCAATTAACACTAGCTTTAAATATATCTTAAAACTACCCATTGTTGTTTACAATAGATAAATATTACATTTCAAATGTAAAAGAAACTATGTTAATGAAAAGTGAGAGTTAAATTATTTTGTTGCACTCAATAATAGAAATCGTTACATTGGAGTTTAATTAATACCTTAAAAGCTAATTATATTAGCGCTCTATTTTTTTCTATTTTGTCCTCCAGTATTTGTCCGACACAATTCTTAAAAGCGACTGTGAACTACGCATAAACCAAATTATTGATTTTTATGGCTCATACAGGGATATAGTCTCAATGGTATATTATGACAGTTTAATTTAGACTATGTATACATTGAATTGACGTTTTTCTTACAAATGTTCAATAAGTGCAAAAATCCAATTTTTGCGACACTTTGATAACGAGTCCGGAGTAATAGACGCTATAGCCTCTTCAAAAAGCCAGAAACGAAACAATGGCAGTGAACAGAGTAATTTTGGGAAACGATCCTTGATGTTGCTTGTTTGAAGCATCACCTGGCGGCGTTGTCTCGTCCACTCCAAAACTCCACGGTGCTCTTTCAGTTACTCTTTAATTGTGAACTTGAAACAACTCTCTAAAACACGTACAGTTGGTACCTTCTATAACATTCTTTTTTGGACACGCACTTATTGAATTATTATTATGAGGTAATTTAAAAAATATTTTTAGAAAAGAAACTCAACTGAAGATGACACAATAATATAATCATTTCTATTTATCATTTATTAGAAAAATGGGATAATATATTTGACGCAACGTTAAAATCTCTGTAAATACATTGTATTGTATCCGACATTCTTACACGATATTTTTTACTTAAAAATTTATTTAAACCCAAATATATATAAAATGCTTAAAAAGTTTTTTCGAGTGAGTTGTTATTACAGTTGGTTTTTACGAATTTTGGAGCAGTGTTTTAACTGCCCATATTTGTTTTGGATATTTCACTAAAAGTACAGAACAATACAACAACATCTATAAAATTCAATACTTACAAGGTGAAAAGGAAGTGACTACACCGACTGAAAGGGGGGCATCAATGGGTTCCATACATTTCCTATTAGTGACACGTTTCGTTACTATGTAATTTAAGAAAAGGACACTGAGAAATTATTATTATGAAAGCTCTACAACTTCATTTGTTTAATGTTTTGGCCTGCATAACAATTTTCTTCCATTCGGCTCGCCTTCTATTTTCTTTTCCCAGTACAGTATTATCATTTTTTATTAGTCTTTCTTTATGTCGTCTTCCCATCTGTTTTTGGGACGTCCTCTACTTCTAGATCCACTTTGTGACCACTTGTGTATTCGCTTTACAAATATTTTCTCTGGCATCCTATATAAATGACCGAACCACCTCAGACGTTGGGCTTTGATATAATTTATTATATTGTATTTTCTTATGAGATTATTCAATTCGTCATTTCTCCTTATCCTCCATGTCCCATCTGTGTCTTTTATTGGTCCATAGTTTTGCCTTAAAATTTTCCTTTAAAAAAACTAGCAGTTTCTGAATATGTGATTCAATGAGCAGCAATGCTTTGCTTGCAAAGTGTTTAAGATCCTCACCTTTGCATTCCGTGTTATTAGCTTACTTTTGAAGAGCTATTTAATTAGTATAATAAGCTTAGTTTCTAACATGATTCTATGCTTAATCTCTTCTTCAAGTGAGTTATCACTATTTACTGTAGTTCCCAAGTATTTAAATGATTTTAGCTGTTCTATGGGGGTCATTGTTTATTTTGATATTTTATGAGCTGTTTTGGTTTTTCGCGCATCTTTGATATTTTGTTTTTCTCATGTTTATAGTCAGTCTATATTTGGCAGACTCATTTCGGAGTTGATGCCAAGTTTCGGTCATTGATTTTTGCGTTCTTGCTGTTATTAGGATGTCGTCTGTTTGAGTCTTGCAGAGATATTACTTCTTATGTCTAGATTTTTCATGATCCTGTCGATTACGAGGCTAAAGAGTGTAGCTTAGAGTGGATCACCTTGCTTGACTCCAGATTCTGTTTGGAAATTTTCGCTAAGTTTATTATTAATTTTGACTTAGCTGTGTTGTTTTGCAGCGTTAAAGCTATAAATCTTACTAGTTTTGTTGGAATACCACTCTGCTACAAGCATTCTATTACCTTACTTCTATTAATTGAACCAAAGGCTTGTGAATAACTTATAAATATGTTATGTAAGAAATAGAATTCGAAAAGCGCGCCGCACCGCTGTAATCGCGCAAATAAATTGATGGCAAGAAGAATGGTGAAACTGAAGCATCTAAGACAGTACTAGACCACGTGTCAGACGAAAAGTGCTGCTTCTGACTATTGAACAACCCATAGTATGAAAATGTGAACTTATCAGGAAAAAAAAAATCAAGCTTTCACATTCAGAATTGGTCACCATTTGCAGAATTGTGTCCTTCGAGGATAGACAGAGACGCGCTTTACAAATTCTAATTGTCCGATAAGAATGACAGCAGGGAAAAATGACTTTCTTTACCTCCTTTAAGTGTGTCGATTTCTATTACAACCGGTGAATATAGTTTCAAAAGTCTCCCAAGTAATTGTATTTAATGTCAGGCTTGTGGTCGTCAAGTGCTACTCAATACTCGAGCTGAAAAGAGACTTGCCAGAGTTGTCCAGTGCAATAGAAGAGCAACAGTGCGTAAAGCAGCAGAGAAACTTAATCGAGGTCTAACGGTGAACAACTCTGAACAAACTCTTCGCCGCACATTACATCGTATGGGTGATGGAAGTCGACGACTAGTTCGAAAGCCTCTACTGACTGCCTTAAACAAGGCTAGGACAGAAAATGACTGGAAAAAGGTCATGTGGTCTGATGAATCGCGATTTCAAAGGCACCATGCAGGTGGCGGGGCTCTATAAGGAGAAAACAACACGAAAGCGTAGAGCCCAACTGCATTGCAACAACACCTCAAGCTGGTAGTGGCAATATTATGGTTTGGGGGAGGTTTTCTTGGCATGGTAGAGGTCGTTTGATTCCTGTGAAACAACGTCTGCATGTCAAAGGGTATTTAAGTATTATTGCCAGTGAAGTACGCCCTGTTACGTTAATGGTGTACTCTGCCATGGACTATGCTTGTGTCACAAAGCCCACATGGTTCCAAACGCATGACGGAGTCTTTACCTCGCTTCGTTGGTCTGTACAATCACCAGATCTCAATACAATTGATAATTTTCGGGATGAGATTGAACGGGATCCATCAGCAGCAAATCTTAAGGAATTGAATTGGAAAGTGGAGGTCATCAGATATAGTCTCAAACTCCTACGAAAATCTTTCACTTATGGAGACCTCGGAAACGATACGCTACCAACAACAACAGCAATCAAAGGAGCGTTAAAATTGAATAGGGTGTAAAATAAGTCTTTGAGAAATATATATACAACAAACGACACTTACTAGTGAAAAAGAATAAGACGAACCACGAAAAATGCTCCATATTTGTCATCCAGGTTCTATGAGAAATAATAACGGTACATATTAGGCAGTTCGTTACTGAATGCTGATTTCAGATATCGTTATCAGTTAAAGGTGTGGCTATCTCAGGAACATGGGGCCACAGCACGGGAATCCACCTCAGTTTTCTGCTCCCTTTCATAATATCTCTGAGAATCGTCGCCCGGCGGATCGATCTTTCCACTTACGACCTTCTAACCTACCAACATCTCATAGAATAATTAAAGCCAAAGGAGGCCCAACATTTTATTGGTCGTATTAATCTGGCCAACCAGAATAAATACACTATGGCCACTTGGAATGACGAACAAGTGGAGATTCCCATGGCTCATAACACCAAGACAACTTATTGTATGAGTGTAGTCAGACTGTCTCGATTCTTTGTCAGTAAACGTTTCTAAGAAGAGAGGAAATATTTTGTCAGATACTGACGCACCGGATATTACCGAAACATTCGTCGGTATACCCGAGAAGGTCGTAAGTGGAAAGATCGATCCGCCGGGGACGATTCTCAGAGATATTATGAAAGGGAGCAGAAAACTGAGGTGGATTCCCGTGTTGTGGCCCCATGTTCCTGACATGGCCACACCTTTAACTGATAACGATATCTGAAATCAGCATTCAGTAACGAACTGCCTAATATGTACCGTTATTATTTCTCATAGAACCTGGATGACAAATATGGAGCATTTTTCATGGTTCGTCTTATTCTTTTTCACTAGTAAGTGTCGTTTGTTGTATATATATTTCTCAAAGACTTATTTTACACCCTATTCAATTTTAACGCTCCTTTGATTGCTGTTGTTGTTGGTAGCATATCGTTTCCGAGGTGTCCATAAACGAAAGATTTTCGTGAAAACTTAACCAGCTCCTGATATGAACACATCAATATTTAGGAAACAATATAAGCTGAACGTCGGTACAGTTCGTGAGGTATAACATGGCATATCCCATGGCAGTAGAGAAAGGAGAGAAAAGAAGGAACTTCCCCTTCATGCGTGCCTGTGCAACGCTACTGTCGCTGTTGAGAGCAAATATTATTTTCTCACGAAGGGGATACACAGAATGAGGCAACGTCTTTTAACCACACACTATACTCCTTAACTCTTAACTTTTACGGACGACTTTCTTGACCTACAACTATCCAGAACGGGAAACAGCATATTTCCTAGCGCCAATATTTTCAGAAATTGCGTTTACACTACCAAATTGTCTCAACAAAAACTATGACCACTGTATTAATGGGGAAATTGTTTATTTATGCATCGTGAAGACGCACTACAAGCTAAATCTCCTCAGTTATACTGCAGAATTTGTTTGGAGGAAAAAAATTGAGGACGTGCGGTTCTGGAATTGCTCCCACGAAGAGTGGGACAGATATTTTTATCTATCCCATCTCTGCTTGATGCAATTTATAGTTTTATCAATAAACTGTGATGTCAGATCGTATGCGGGAGAAGTTTACAACCGCAAAGAGGTTAGGTTAAGCCGCGCATGACGTGACGTAAGGCCTGGAGCTTTCGACATTAATTCCAGGGGCGATTGTGGCAGGTCTTATGCGGGACATTAATTCCTGGGGCGATTGTGGTAGAGTGAGCTCGGACGATTGTGAGTTTTCTCGACTTTTATTGATGGGGCGATTGTGTTGCAGTGAGCTTTTTCAACATAACACATGGGCTGATTGGGGCGGAGTGGTGACGAATTTTAATTGCAAATTAATGAGTATGAAAAACAAATTTGATTAGTTATGAATTCTAGGAGCATGTTACTAACGTTTAGAAGTATTAATTTAAATTGGTTATGTTTTCTGCTGGCACATCTTAACCCCATAATGTCAATTTTGTAAACAACTTTCTTTACTATGGAAGAGACTTTTCCGGACCTAATATTAAAGGAAGTATTATTGGTTACTATGCTATCACATTTACTCCAAGATTAATTTCTTCAGTGAATTTATATAATTTTTGTTAATAATAAAGCATAATATAGATTTTGATACTGTTAAAATTATACATAACAAAATCATGTAAGTAAGAGAAAGATTTTAGAAAGTATGTACATTTTTAAAACGATAAAGGTATGAATTCCAGAAAGGAAAGCAAATATATATCTAAACACTACGACAAAGTATTAGAGTAAAACAAAAATTAAGAGTTGTAATTTAAATATTTGTTTATTTGGACTTACAATTATCAAATCTCGTACTACAAGATTCGATAAGTCGATTTGAATAATACGATTAATATCAACACTTTTGACGTTTTAAATTTTCGACGTGGCTAAAGTTACAAGATCAGGACTCATTGCAAATATTTTTTCAATGTAAATTTTCGACAATTTTTTGTTGAATGTTGTCGATTGTGTTTGGTTAGCTCATGAGAAAAATAATTATTGAACTTCTCGAACTCCGAAATTCGATAAGTGCTCCGTGTAGGCCAGCACAGTCTGAAATCACGTACAATCCATGAAAAATATTAGAAATTATATATATATATACCAAATTACATGAGGGTATGTACAATATTTTTAATATAAAATCATTGAAAGGAAACAAATCTATTTTATATTGTTATAATTTTAAACAAATTTCATAATAAAATTTAATATTTCAAAAGATTTGTATTTGAATTATTTAGATGACTATGGCAATGCCGAAAGCTTCTGCTGAATAAATTTTAAATCAAAATTAAATATTATTTTGTTATTAATGTGACTGATTATCATATTGGTCATTCTATGTCATGTGGTCTTATTTCAGGAAAGTGCCCCGATGATCATCATGGATTTTAATGAAATTTTGTGTGAGCATATATACATGTCCCCAATGAACATGGGTAAACTTTCACATTCTAAAATTTTATTTACTTAGATTTATTTATAGTCGCATCAACAAAGTAGTCATTAGCGACTTATACGAGATTACAATAACCATTAAATTTTGGTCTTTGATTTAACAGTTTTATACATTTTAACTTGACATTTATATTTTCAATGCAAAACTTAAATATACATAATGATATATAACAAAAAGTTTACAATTGATGGTACAATTCAGTTTGGACTATCTTGTACAACGATATGTGCACTTTTTAACTTAAATATCAAAAATACTTTGGTGAGTTATTTTCTTAAATATTTTAGAATCCCCATGAAAATCGTTTTACTGTTCGCAAGAAGCATAATTCTAAAAGTGAGATGTGAGGAGGTAATTGAAACCAATGAAGGCTAGAGGGAAAACTGGGTTTTCCTCAATCACCAGCAGTACTAGGTTCATCCCACTTGTCATTCAAACCGCGACATTTATCAGTTGCACACTGCAGATCTGCTAAAATAAATTAATCTCGGTATAATAATAACAATTATCCCTGTCGGGCACTGTATGTGATGTGATCCTCGCTGGTCCATCTGCAATTTCAACGAAACTTTCTGTGAATGTATAGAAATGTCGCCAATGAAAATTGGTAAAGTTTTACGTTCTCCATTGGAGTACTTACAGAAATATAGTCATTTTTATGACTCCGTACTTTTTACCACATAACTCGGAAATTTCAACAATTTTAAGATGTAATATCTCTGGCAATATTTTATTATAACATATGAGACGTGGATATCTTGCACAACATTTTGTGCTCTTTGAAGCCAAAAAACAAAACAAAAAGTATGATAAAAGTTGGCATACATAATTTGAAGCCAAGTCGGCCGAAAAAATTAGGGTGTGAAAAAAATTTACAAGTTTTGCTTTTTGTATCTCAGGAAGTCAAGGTGTAAAAATTGTCAAACTTTGTACTTATCAATTTTTAAAGTAATGGAAAGCAGCAGATAAATGAAATTTTACATTCGAAGGCCATGTGATTCTAGTTTATTAAGTGCAAAGTTTCACATTTTTCGTACCTCTACTTCCAGAGATATAAAAAACCAAGCTTTTAATTCACACATCAATTTTTGGGCCGACTTTGCTTAAATTTATATTAAAAAATACATAATCCTACACACCAAATTGAAAAATTGCCTTTTAGTATTTTTTTCAAGATGGCTACAAATAACTACTGGAACCTTAGCATGGCAACAACACGGACACCCACATTATAATTTATGGTAAATAGGGATGTACGTTGGTGAAAGATGCATTTTGTTTCTATTTTCTTAATACTTAGGTATGTACGGGATCTAAGTGCAATTGCCACAGTTACCTCTCGGAACAACGATTGTCGGAATATTCAACCTCTCGTCGCCCTTCCTAAGCGAAAGACCATTCCCTGAATTCCGGTGCACTTCCGTGAGTGAACCTAGACTCATAGTGAACCGTTTGACGAATGTAAGTAGAAGCAGAGCGCGGCGTTAATGACCTTGCAGGCTGTGCGTGATCTCTGGGCAGCTTCCCGCTTCCGTCAATGGAGTCTCACAAGCTGGGTCAAGGTCGCCGACGCCGACGCCGACAGAGAGGGAAACTTTCACTTGCTTGCGGCGTGTTTCCAGGTACTCACACGAATGCCATTTGCACACTTAACCGTATGATATTAAAGGAAGCATGTACACTCTCCACTAAATTACGGTTTCTTTTTAGAATAGCGACCCTTTTACGGCAACCTCCAATGTAATTAAATTAATATATAAACACCACCGTTAATATAAAATTAATAATATACAATGTCAATAAAATAAGGAATAATTTAATCAATGAATTTATTTAAATTATGTTAAAAGACTGATTTTTAATTAGTATGATAATAGTTTTTCCATGTGTTAATCGCTCACATTAATAACCGTGATCTTTCGGCATCTACAAAATTCAAATACAATTTTTTTCCAACATTTTAAAAATTGTTTTTATATGAAAAAATTATAAGAATATAAAAACAAATTTAGTTTCTTTTATGATTTAATGTTTAAAATATTGTACATACCCTCATGTATTTTAGTATATATATAATTTCTAAATGACTTCATTGTTTGTATTTGATTACATATTGTGCTGCGCTACACAGAGCATTTATCGAATTCGGAGTTCCAGAAGTTCGATAATTATTTTGTTCATCTATTAACCAAGCACAATCGGCATCATACAACAACGAATTGTTGAAAATATACATTGAAATCTTTTTCCAATGAGTCCTGATCTTTTAAATTTAGCCACCTCAAAAATTTTAAACATCAAAAGTGTCGATATTAATCGTATTATTCAAATCGAATTATCGAATCTTGTAGAACGAGATTTGATAAGTGTACGTCCAAATCAACAAATTCTTAAGTTATAACTCTTAAATTTTCATTTACTCTAAAACTTTGGCGTAGTGTTTAGGTATATCTTCGCTTTCCTTTCAGGAATTCATACCTTTATCGTTTTAAAAATGTACATATTTTCTAAAATCTTTCTGTTACTTACATTATTTCGTTTAAGTATAATTTTAAAATTATCAAAATCTATAATATGTTTTAGGTTTAAATGGTGTATTGCAAGGCTCTATTTGTATTAGTATTGCTCTTAGAATTATTTCTATGATTATATATTCTAGTATTTGGGTTAGTTCCTATGTGTCCGATATATTTTTTGTTACAGTCTTTACAAGTAATTTTATATATTACATTATTCTGTTCTTTTACTGGAATTTTAATGTATTAGGATACATACATGTATATATAATACGATAATTATATTAAAAATATGTATTTATTATGTATTACAAATTGGAATTTATTTAATATTTAAATATTTGTTTAATATATTTAATCTATATACCATATAGCATTATTGTGGGAGATCTTGTTTCCTGGCGTTAATCAAAATTTTATTTCATTAATACCATTAGTTTTAAGAACTTTACTATTTTGGGTGTTAAGGTTTCAATGTATGTTGAGGAATAGTTATTAAAAACCCATTTTTTCTCAAGTATATATTTATTACAATAAATAAAGTTTCGTACCTATTACTTTCTTGCTTGAACATTTTTGTAACAACATCTAAACATTATTAACGTCAAACAATATTAATGTGACTGATGAGCTTGTTTATTTTTACATACATCATTGAATGTAGGCTCAATTTCAATTAGTGCAGGTCTTCATGTATTTTAACGTCGTTAAAAGTTAATGATAGTTGATTTTATTATTCAATCCATTAATCCTCGGTTGAGGAAAAGTAGGATACGTCAAATATAAGATTACAAGAAGTGAATTAAAATTTTACAGTTAAAGAGTTAATAAACAAAAAAATGCAGTTTGTAACTTAAAAAATTCTAAGTCCGAAATGATTTAGGCCCGTCCGCCTTACTCGAAGTCTCCAAGAGCTTGCCGCTCCGTCGTCGCGCCAGAAACATCTTAAACAACCAATAATAAGTTGTCTTTAACAGTCGGCACAATAAATAAGCCAATCAAATGTATTTTTCCATGTTTTAAAACGGATATACCCTACTTCCTGGCAATTTGTTATGACGTCACAACGCAACCGTGCACTTAAGCTAAGAACACGGGTAATGCTTGTAATAATCAAACACATCTGCTCAGACTTCTGCGGCTCGGAGTCAAAAGAAAAGAGACATTGTTTGACAAACAGGGGTAATAAAAGTCAGGCATTTTAGGCACCAGCGGAGATTGTCTCACGGCCGCTGGAATGTGGTGACCGAGGCTGGGAATAAGCGTGGAAACCTTGGGGGAGAGGGGCAAACGATTCCTCCCAGTGAAGAGAAACAATAAATTTGATTGGTGGATATCCCGCCCCGCCACCTTCAGGACATGAATTAAGGAAGTGGGGAAGAATTATTAATAACCCTTGCAGACGGGGATGATAGAGGAGATGAAAGAGAGATTGTGGGGACGTGAGGAAAAGATGATATTATCTGACAGATAGTCCAAGGAGACGAGGACATGACTGGAAATTGTCCGAACCACGGACAATAACAGCGGCTGTGAGGCGTGATCGAGAACGACCCAAATGGGTGGAAATGGCCACGAGAGAAGGCGCTGGAAGGTTCAAAAAGCTGACACGGTAAATATCTCTGTAACCTTTTGCCGATTTCCTGTTCTGCCACGTCCGAGTAGTTTCTGCGTGAAATATTTCCGCTTTATGAGAAGGCCCATGTAATTCGACACTGAGTGTAGAGATCTAGAATTTAGTCATAAGAAATTAATTTGTATCATTTTTTATAAATATGTCTGTAGTGTTTAAATCAGACAAAGTTGCCGGCTTAAAGTTTGAAATGAGCAATTTGTAATATTGATGTAAAGTTGTTTAGTATAATGTAAATTATTTTTCTTTTATTATAAATGGAAGTTCATTCTTAATATATTAATATTTCATTAAAATAAATAATACACCCCACTCTTCATCTCATGCTGTAACTAATCCATAACGAAATCATTAATGGCTTCCGTTCTGGTGCATTCTAACCAACATTATCGATTAAATGTCAATAATTAAGCGCAAAATACTCGTAACTACGACGCACAGTGGTTATAAACTATAAAACCTAGTGACAAAAGTCAACACTTAATCCAAAGTATTCAAATCAGTATACGTACGTTTTGGAGGTTGCTGATGTAAAATTTAACATTATTTACTAGGTGAGGCCCAAGTGTTGCCATGTTATTTATTATCCCGGCACTTTATTTAATTCTTGGTCAACACATGATTAAACGGGCATGAAATATATCAAATATACTCCCAGTATCTAGATAGAGTCAAAAATACTCCCTAAAATTATTTCCAGTATTCTAACAGGATAAAAATTCTACCCTAATTAAAGGATGAATATATACTTAAATCACACATTAAAGGTCATAATGTAACACAGGGACTCGCATTACACCGGTTTCGACACTAATATCCACTAATATCCACCCCCACCCTTCGCATGCTGGAAGGGGTTGAAATTATACACAAATATTGTCGGGGAAACACTATAAAAGTTACTGACCTGAAGAATTTTTTTCGACTCACATATGAGCCTATATTACATATAAAAATTCAATAAATTCCACCCCCTCCCCCTCGGGGTGGTAGCCGTGTCTTATGTTATTTGGTTTTGGGTCACGAGGAATATGGAAACAAAATTTTATAAAATTGTTCTGTCGTTTGAATTGTATTACGCAGAAGTACGTTTTACCGCGTCCCATCTCCCTGTTAGGGCATGAACTGCAATTTAATTTTAATTATAAATGTCACAATCAACCTCAAAGGAAACAAAATGCACCGATTTCTACACCAAACTTCGCTGTTCTATTTTTATTTTCACATGACGCCCCCTAAACACCCACGATGAATGGGGCTGGTCTCGCCTGACTCGGGAACCTTTGATTGGTAGTAAAAAGCTGCCATGCATCGCACATGGAATTTTGAGTGTCTTGTATTTGATTCTTACTCGTCGAAATTCATAGATAATTTAATGCTGCGGTACTGAAACAGAAACCCGCGCCTCTAGAATGGTATATTTTGAATTTTGGAGACTTCATGGAATTAAAAGTAAATAGGAGATTGATCAAAACAAGTTTACTTTTACTTTATATGTAAGTCACACACCTAAGAAAATGAAATAGCACTTAAGAGCACGTAATTCCAGAGATTATTACACAATAAAACACGATGAGACGATATTTGTCGAGAGCCTCCGCTCTATACTGGCCCAAAATTTTAGACCTCATTCGTCGAGACACCAAAATAAAATATATTTTTTCTAATGGTGTCAACTATAAAACGATATCTGGTGTCCCTATCAACGATTTATACCTCAGGAAAAGCTCATTTTTGTCGTTCTTCACTTTGGCGCCAGGTTTGCTGCTCCACATTTACCAAAGTATATTGTCCACAAAAGTGTAAATCATATCACTTTCTTAGGTGTATGACGTACATATAAAATAAAAGTAAACTTGTTTTGATCAATCGTCTATTTGTTATTTAACTCCGAGAAGTCTCCAAAAGCCAAAATATACCTTTCTAGAGGCGCGAGTTTCTTTTTCAGTACTGTAGCATTAAATGATCTATGAATTTCGTAACACGACCAGTAAGAATCAAATATAGGACACTAAAAATTCCATGTGGGGTCCATGGTATCAATCTAAGATTGGCATCCCCATGGTCCCGAGTGAGACGAGACCAGCCATGGGAAGGTTTCTTTAACAGCAGGGTCTCAAGCCTGGTACGTTTATATAGCTGTATATTTTACATAAATTTATTATAATTAATTTTTGTGAGGAAGGATTCCAACCTTGGCCTCACTCTTCTGTTCTGACCCCGACACACCTCTCTCTAATGCTTTCATGTCTTAAAAAGTTTCCTATTAATTTATCCCTTCTCTTGGTCAACATCCTCCATATTATTCAAAATGGAATATAAGAAATGTCAGACTTGTACATTTCCGTAAACTCAAGTTCTCTACCGGTAAGAAGTGGAACTACGCGCGCGCGAATAATTTCAAACAAAACTTTGGAAATATTTTATTTGGTAATATTAGTACCATTGTTTAATTATTGTCTATAAAAATTGCCAGACAAGGGCAATCAAAAAGAGGAAGCACGAAAGTTTACTTTAGTATAACAAGGTGTAAATATACGAGGTATGTTCAAAAAGTATCGCGAATTTGGTGATTTTTCAAAAACTATTAATTTTTTCATCAATATCTATTTTGTCCCCTTCAAAGTAATCCCCCCTCCCCCAGATATAATACATTTATGCCAACGTTTCTTCCAATCCTCGAAACACTTAGAAAAATCATTTGTTGTGATCCTGTTCATCTCCTCCTTCGATGAAGATTTTATCGTTTCAGTCGTGTCGTAGCGTCGCCCTTCATGGGCCACTTCAGTTTGGGGAACAGGAAAGGTGGCTGCGGCATCACTAGAGTGTTGTTTTTCGTTAAAAATTCACGCACAAGCAACGGTGTGTGAGCAGGAGCGTTATCATGGCGCAGAAGCCATTTTTGTTCTTCCGCAAATACAGGCGTTTCTGGCGGATTGCTTCACGCATAACTTGCACTACAGTGGACTTTGACGCAACATTTTAGACCTTTTCCGTCCAGACAACCAAAACAAAATATACGTTTTCTACTAAAGAAAACCCCTCATCTTTCTAATGGTGTCAACTAGAAAACGATATCTGGTGTCCTCCTGAACGATTTATACCTCTGAAAAAGCTCATTTTGGTCGTTTTCACTTCGGCGCCAGGTTTGCTGCTCCACATTTACCAAAGCTGTAAATCATCTGACTTGTAGACACTTATGTTGACATGAAACCTACAAAATATGAATACAGTACATATTTTTATTTATCTATGCAGGATCATTTAAAATACGAAAAAAAAATTGGCAGTATTTTTTTCGCCAACTTTGTAGGCTCATAGCTGCCAAGGCTGAAATTTGTTTAAATGTTTAGTTTCTTTTTTCGCAATCTACGCATGAAATTTATCTTGTAAATGAATTTTGAGTGTCTATTCTCTAATAACTTTCAGAATATTGAAGCTCAAAAGTGGCACTGAAACTACATCGTCTCCGACGAACCACAGGCTTCGACGAAAAAGCCCGTATCTCAGTCAGGAATGCATATTTGGAACTGAAATTTTGCATATGTTCATCTAAGGCCTTAAAGTAATCTGTCGAAATTTTATCAAAATCGGAAATGGTCACGCGGGGACCTCTTACATCTTACCATAATACATCTACCATCTCTAGTAGCACAATTCCTTAACTCCCGTCAAAATATCCCTTCCCAACCTAACACCTTTTTTCCATTGTTTCCCATACTACACTCCATTACCTTGGTTTCCCCTCTATTAATTCTCATATTGAACTCTTTTTTTCCAGACCACGTTATGCCATTTATTATGGTTTCCACGTCTTCTTATGACTCCCCTAATACTACAATATCATCGGAAAAGCGTACTGTTTTTTTTCTTCTTCTCCTTGCAGTATGATTCCTTTTCCATATTCAGTTTTAACTTGCTTCGTCGCCTGTTACTTATATAAGTTAAACAGCATGGGTGACAGATTGCATCCTTGTCTTACTCATTTCTTGATTTCTGCTTTCTTTTCTTGACCTTCTATTCTAATTACTGCTGTCTGTCTTCTGTAGAGGTTATGTATAAGTTTCCTTTCTCGATATTTTATTCCAGTGTTCTTCAAAATCCTTAATAGTGTTTTCCAGTTCACGTTATCAAACACTTATTCTAAATCTACAAATGCTATGAACGTAGGCTGGTTTTTTCGTATCCTGTCTTCTAAAATTAGCCGCAAAGTCAATATTTCTTCTCTTGTCTTTACTTTGTTCCTAAAAGAAAATTGATCTTCTCCTAACTTGCATTCTATTTGACGTTCCATCCTCCTATATACTACTTTCGTTAATATTTTCCAGAGTGGCTGCGGGCCTCACCTGATTATGTCGGGAATGCTTCGTACTCTCTCTGGGTTCTCACACCTTCACCTATTTTAGGAGATATATGTACTGGGGTCGAAGACGTTGCGCATATGGCAAGAGTTGTCCGCTGATCCCATTGGAGAAGGGAATGCTGCGACCCCACATCAAACTCGTCTCCCGTCATTCGGAAGGGCGTGAAAATAATACAAAATGCTCGATCAACCTGATACAGGTTTTCTAGAGTTTTCCCTGCAACTGTTTAGGTGAAACACCGGGTAGGATCCTTAAACCATAGCCCGGGGGCCCTAGTTAACCCTTGGCTACCTTGCTCTACCTTTCCCATCCCCCCTTTTCAATTCCCTATTAACGGGAAGTTGCCTGTTTCAGGATCACCCTCATGTAGACTGTTAACCCACAAAAAAAAAATTCACGCTTGAGATACTAAACTAATTGCCCTGTGATGTTCGCATGTATCAGCCCCTGTCTCCTTCAGTATGGGTATAATTATGTTTTTACTAAAATCATCTGGTATATATATATAAGTAAGTAAATATGATGGGGACGTTATTGAGGAGCGTGTGACGCTGTGCGACGCTACGGAATTCCTGAAAGACCTTTCGCATACAGATTTGTTCTGCGGATGTGTGAAGCCTGTCACTGGTTAAGACGAATGTTACCTCCATCTGCTTTTCACAAGATGGTTCGTAGGATGAAACAACGTAAATTAAAGACCGCACATCACTCTCAAAACGAATTATAGAATATGGGCAATTATTTATTCGTTTCAGAAGCTCCCATTGATAATTATATAGCGGTACATCAAGAAAGGTCAAAAGTTTTTCATAGTTCATTCACAGTTGTTACGCCACCATTACGCTAAGTGTAAAGCGCAATGTCATGTTTCTTTTTGTCTCAACGGCGTTATATAATTGTGAGGCAGCATCCTGTTACGTGTGCTTTCTCGTTGCTTCAGAGCTGTTCCATTAAATCACCATTGATCAAATAGAAATTACTTCTGTTACAACAAGCACACATATTTTAATATCTCCTTCTTCTTGTTCTGACATTAGCTTTCACTAGGACACATGACATAACATTATGTACGGTTATTAAAACTAAATTAAGTTTTAATTATCTGTTTTAATGAAGCTGGTGACGTTTGTGAAACTTTAGAACGTTTCTAAAGCATACCAAAGTATCGGTAGTGCGAAACAAATAAGTTAATGAATTTTATTATCTAAGTTGTGTGATATAAAATTCCACGGTTTAAAAATGTCACAGCTATCGTATGACAATTTAATAATAAAATCATTAGTTTTTAGTACCTTCGAGGGGCAACAAACCAGCAAGTTGTATCAATTACTATAATGTAATGTCGACAGATGAACGAAAGAAGAGAAACGAAATTAAAACGAAAATCATTGTTTGTTAAATAAGTTGTACAGGTGTGGGGATGGGAGTTAATTTTACTATTATCGATTAATTATTATTATTGTATTAAAATTAAGCTCCTCACTTGGGTGACATTTTAATTTATAAATCATAAAGGGATAAAATTATGAAGGGTTCGAATGAGAAAAGAATAGATTTTATTTATAATTCTGAATTTAATAACAATAAAATTGAATTAAATGATTTGATATTAAATTTATGTTGGGAGTCATTAAAAATCTGGGACACCTGTGGAGCAGAACGAAAAGAAAGGACGTAATTTATGGCAAATCGGCCTGGCAATGTTAGCTCAATAAAATCAAAATTAACGATACCCGCGGAGACTGAATCTGTATTGTTTGGCGGCCTTTTACTCTTGTCTTCTTTAGTCTGCTTTGGAGGCACCTGATGTCGATTCTCACTGTCTTCATCGGGGTTGATTTCACTGTATACTGGATACCTTGGGCTAAAATAGCGGAAACTGCTACTACGAAGTTATGAATTTCTGCTTTGAAATCACCTCTCACCGTTTTCTGTATTACCGCCTCAAAATCTGCTCACACGTAACCTCGGTAGAAATCGAAAGTCCTCCTACTTAATTCCAGCAGCCAATCGACTGCAATTTCCAATAGTACCCATGGACTTCCTTTTAACAATTGTTAGTTGCAGGACGTAAATATGTGCCATCACACACGTTCCTATTAGTTCCATGTCCAGTAGCCATTCCTAATTTTTCATGGCGAACTTCCTACTTCGGAAGCAAATAGGTCTCATATTAGGAACGGATGACTCTTTTGTCCGTGAAAAGGTCCTTTCTTCTAGGATTGTGCAGGAAAGGGTTTGTTTTCAACGTCCGAAGGAATTTCGGTGAAAGCGTTGTATGTAATTTCGCCCGCTCACACACAAAATTGAGTCGCAGGTCCCTCGTAATTTTACTACATTACAAAGTGAATAAAATCAAATGTTTGAGAGGGCTGAAGCGATTGTTCGCCGGTGTTGTGCAGTGGCACAGCCTCGCATGAAAGGCTCCGAACAGATGTCAATAAGTCGGCGGTCACACTGAAACTCAAATAAAACGATAACGAACTTGGCTGACGGGTTTGTACCATGACAAACGATACTGGAACTGTAGGAAGACAAACTACATATCGTTGTATTGGACATTTAATTATGTCAGTTTATTTAGTGATATTATTGATTTTAAATAAAGAGCTGAGGTCATGAGTCTGCCAAGTGTCTAGACATGATTAATTCGCGATAAACAGTCCAAGTAGATGGATCAACTGTATTATTCTTGTTGTTGTTGTGGTATTCTGTCCTAAAGCTGGTCTGATGCAACCCTCCATACTAACCCATCTTGCGCAAACCTTTTCATTCCTTATAACTAGCATATCCCACAAACTCCCTTATCTGCTTAGCGTATTCCATCCTTGGCCTCCCTCTTCTGTAATTACCCTACACAATTCCCTCTAATGCTAATTTTAGAAGGGCCTCGTGTGGCCTATTAATCTATCCCTTTTCTTAGTCAACGTCCTCTAATTGTTCGCTTTTCCCCTTTTCTGTTTAGAACTTCCTCGTTAGTGATTCTATCCACCGATCTGATTTTCAGCATTCGTCTATAGCGCCACATTTCAAAGGCTTCTATTCTTTTCCTTTGCCCAACTCCTATCGTCCATGTTTTGCCCCGCTCCATACCAACATTTTTAGCTACGATTTTTCTAATATTCACACTTATATTACCCATAAGGAAGTTCCTCTTTTTCGCGAAAGCTTTTCTTGCCTGTGCTATCCTACTCTAGTTATTACGCTTCCCAAGTAGCAGAATTCCTTAACTTCCGTCAAAATATCCCTTCCCAATCTAACTCCCTATGTTATTCCACTCTTTCCCAAACTTCACTCCATTGCGATGGTTTCCCCTCCATTAATACTCATGTGTTATATTTTCTTTCCAAGTAAGATGCATGTCAACCTACTGTGGTGTACTGCCTCGTAATACACAGGTCCAGGGATCGAATCGCCGTAAGGGCATATACGTAGGGCTATCCATTGGGATGTTTTAAAAAGAAACCAAGTTTTGAGCAATTAAATTATTTGAAGAAATCGCAAGTTTTGAAAAATTTTCAATATTTTAAAAAATTCAGCATTTTTAAGGAAAATTATAATTTTTATTAAATGAAATTTTTTAAACAAATTAATTTTTTTGAGTGTTCGATTTAATTAAAAATATTCAATTATTTAAATAACATTTTTTATATTTACATTTTTAAAACACTCATTTATTCAAGGAAATTATTTAAATTATGTTAATAGCCTGATTTCAACGTGGCTAAATTTACAAGATCAGGACTCATTGTAAAAGAAAATTGAATGTAAATTTTTCGACAATTCGTGGTTGTATATTGCCGATTGTGTTGTTATCCTGCGCAAGCCTTTACATTTCCTCATATCTAGCACAACCCAGATCCTCCGCAATCTACTTAACGTATTCCATGCTTGGCCTCCCTCTTCTGTTCTTATCCCACACACTTCCCTCTAATGCTACATTCACAAGACTTTCCTGTCTTAAAACTTGGCCCATTAATCTTTCCCTTCTCATATTCAAAGTCCAGCAAATTTTTCTCTTTTCCCCTATTCTGCTTAGAATTTTCTGGTTAGTTACCTCATCCGCCCCTCTGATTTCCAGGATTCTCCTATAGAACTACATTTCAAAAATTTCTATTCTTTTCCTGCCCGCAACACTTTCGCACCCAAATAACGCCACACTCCATACGAATATTTTTAATAATGATTTCCTAATATTCACACTTATATTACCCGTAAGTAAATTCCTCTTTTTCGCGAAAGTCTTCCTTGCCTGTGCTATCCTACTCTTTACTCTTATACTTCTACCATTACTAGTTATTAACGCTTACCAAGTAACTGAATTCCTTAACTTCCTTCAAAATATCCTTTTACAATCTAACACGCTTTGATATTCCACTGTTTCCCATACTACACTCCATTACATTGGCTTTCCCTCTATTAATCCGCATGTTTTACTCTTTCTCCTGAACCTATTATAGTTTCCAAGACTTCTTCTGACTCCCTAATACTACATCATCAGAAAACCTTACAGATCCTTGCACTTTAATTCCCTTTCCATATTCGTTTTTAACTGTTTTTGTCGCCTGTTTCATATATACGTTAAAGAGAATGGGCGACAGATTACATCCTTGTCTTATTCCTTTCTTGATATTGCTTTCTTTTCTTGATCTTCAATTCTAATTACTGCTGACTGTCTTCTGTAGTGGTTATGTATAAGCCTTATTTGTCGAGATTTTAATCCTAACATCTTCAAAATTCTTAACAGGTAATTCCAGTTAACCTTATAAATTCTTTTTCAAAATCTACAAATGCCATGAACGTAGCCCTGTTTTTTCTTATCCTGTCTTCTAAAATTAGACGGAGAATCAATATTGCTTCGTCGACGTCCTCCATATTGTTCGCTCTTCCCCTACTCTGTTTAAAACTTCCTCGTTACTGATTTTATCCACCCATTTCATTCTCCTATAGCACCACATTTCAAAGGCTTCTATTCTTTTCCTTTCCCCAACTCCTATCGTCCCCGTTTCGTGCAACGCTTTATACGAACATTTTAACAGCAATTTCCTAATATTCACACTATTACCCGTAAGTAAATTCCTCTTTTTTGCGAAAGCCTTCCTTGCCTGTGCTATCCTACTCTTTATGTTTCCCATACTACAGTCCATTACATTGGTTTTGCCTCTATTAATTCTAATGTTGATCTCTTTCTCCAGGATCCCGTTCAGGCCAATTATTATGGTTTCCAACTCTTCTTCTGACTCCCGTAATATTATCGGCAAAACGTAGGGTTTTTAATTCATCTCTTTGCAGTATGATTCCTTTTCTACATTTCGTTTTAATTTTATTAATAGGGTATTCTATATATAAGTTAAACAGTATGGGAGACAGACTGCATCCTTGTCTTACTCCATTCTTGATTACGGTTTTCTTTTCTTGATTTTCTATTCCAATTACTGCTGCCTGACTCCTGTAGAGGTTATATATTAGCCTCCTTTCTCGATATTTCATTTCAGTGCTCTTCAAAAACCTTAATAGTGTGTTCCAGTTCACGTTATCAAATGCTTATTCTAAATCTACAAATTCCAAGAACGTAGACCGGTTTTTTCTGATCCTGTCTTCTAAAATTAGTCGCAAAGTGAATGTTGCTTCTCTTGTCCCTACATTCTTCCCAAAACCAAATTGATCTTCTCCTAACTCACATTCTATGTGATGTTCCATCCTCCTGTATACTATTGTCGTCAATTTTTTGCATGCATGAGATACTAAACTAATTGCCCTGTGCTGTTCGCATCTATCAGCCCCAGTCCTCTTCGCTATGGATGTAGTTATGTTGTTACTAAAGTCTTCTGGTTTTCTCCGTGTTTCATAGATTTCGCAAACTATCCTGAACAGCCATATTGTTTCTGCGCCCGGTAGTCTTTCAACTCCTCTGGAATGTTATCAATTCCTGGTACTTTACAATTGCTCAGGTCTTAAACTTATGATAATTAACTTTTTCAACCGCATTTTCCTTCAATTTCTGGAGTGGACGTAATTTTTAGTTATCGCCCACCTAACAGTCAGGTAATTGCCATGAAAACGAAGTATATGCTACTTTCTTCTAATAAGATTTTAAACGTTGCACAGTATAACAGACACTCAGAGATATTCGTATAACACAAAACGTGTTGACAGAAAACCAGAAATATAAGTCAGCTCACTGAAGAGGAAATCAAAAGGACGATACTGGAGCACACATCACTGCTTTTGGTGGTAAAAACTTTTACTGAATCTGCTGAAACATTGTATTGATTTCTTTATTTATTGATGTTAATATAAAACGTCTATCAATTAGACAGTTGGGCAAGGAAGTACGGGCAAAATTAAGTGACACAACACAATGTTTCTTAAATCTTTGTTGACTCACCGCACAATCCAAGTGACGATCTCAAAATCTTTCAGTCACGTGGTTGGTGCAGTGTGTTGTCAATGTGACTCACCTGACGAAAGCAACTCAGATTGGACAAATTTTGTGTGGTATTTATTTGAACGCCGACCTCCTGTGGTGTAGTGACTAGCCTCTAGTTGCTGCCTCACAACCCAGAGGTCCCAGGCATGGGCTTGGATGTGTGTGTCGTCATGGTCGAGAAGACCGGGATTAAGACTGTTGGAAGATCGATACGCTGACCACGCGTCACTCCAAATTCGGAATGTGTTATGCAAGACGACAGTCCGCAGTCTACTCGGTAGGCCCAGGCCCTCAATGGACTGTAGAGCCAAGGAGGAAAAAAAAAGAACTTAATTTTATCTGTTATTTGGCTACCCATTAGTCTAATTATTATTGTTAATTATAATTGAAATTGTTTCGGTTCTGCACGAGCGGACATAATATATTAACATTTTTTAAATAAATTGTATAAATTAAATAATATTCGTGTCTTTCATTCAAATAATTTTAAAACATGTCTGTTCTTACAAAAAATCTACATTTTGTTCTCTTTTTTATTTTAATAACGACTCGCTTCATCAGTCTCAGCGACTAGAATTTTTTATTTATCCAAAACATTTAGTCAGTAACATTGAACTTAGGACCAACTTCTAGTCAAACGTTATAAAAAACCGTTCTGTTTCAAGTCAGGACCTAAAATCCTGATTTAATATTTATTAATATATTAATTTATTAATATATACGTCAAAAATTAATTTTTACTGAATGAGTATAAGTTTTATAAAATATATAATATATTTAATTTATTCTTCAATTGGAATTATATAAAATGGTTTGAATGGCCGAAAAATTACTAATCATTCTTTAACGGAATTCGTGAACAAGACGACAATCGACTGAATGTGATCTTATTATTTTGAAACATACTCAATAAAAAAATTTATGAGAAATTTAAAATTCTCTATAGTGAAACTTATAAAAAGTGAGGTTGTTAATATTGGTATTAAAAATGTCAGTCTTTGTAATAAAATTTACATATTTTAAGATGAAATAATTTTCCATATATATGAAACCAAGAATTGCCGTCCTGCTGCCTCGTTGTCCCGTTGTCCCGAGGGTTAGAAACGCAGAAATTCGATCGAGCTGCTGGAAAGAAAGTTTGTGTGCGATGCATCCGCAAGAGTTCTGAAAACGCGCAACAGGTGGCTTTTCCGCCCTGGCGAGCTTGGACTGCGCATGCTCAATCGACGCCCCTTTCAAGAGCTGCTTCCAGGCCAGCCTTCTTATTTATTTAGCAGTGAATCTCACGAAAAATATTCTCCTCCTTTATCTCTTTCAAAGGAAATTTATTTTTAAATTTTATTTAATACCAGCTGGGTCCCCGACGTTCCCCAAGTATTTATTTATATTATCCCTAATAATATATTAATCACACAACGCCTAGTTCAATTGATCCTTGATGGACAGACACCAACCAATACCGTTTGGATGATGACTGGCGGTACCTTAGTCGAGTCAATATTTATCACTGTCCTTTATATAAGAAGAGATAAAAATCCTGGTACAGTAAGAGATTGAAAATATATTCACGGTGCTTTGAGTTTACATTCTCCTGGTACCCTAGAAGAAGTCCGACACGCGGTATATTAAGAAATACAAAATAGTCTCTTTACCTTAAAGAACTTAAAATTAATCCTGGAACCATAATGGAACTGGGGGTGAGGGATGGTTGATAACCTTGATAGGCTACGCTAAATTTACGATAAAAATTGTACATATTATTAACTTTATACCGGAAATATATGAAGTTTTTAGGGTTTTTTATATTATAATCTTGTTCAAAATTATAGGGTAACCGCGTTGTATTTTTGATGGCTAAAATGAAATGTGTTGCTACCCTAATTATTATATTCTTTTATTATTCTACATTTTATTTAGGGAATATGTTTGTGATAAAGTGCGGCTGATACAAACATGAGCTCAACAATTGTAGGAAGAAGCTTCCATAAAAGATATCCAAGTACCCGAAAACCGCTTCATGCCTGCAGACTCAACAGAATTTTTTTCCTTCGCAGACCAGGAAATGTTTCATAAATTTGGCTGGAGAATGCTGAGGCCGGTTTCCACCAATCAGGGGAGCAGTAATAAAGAAGGGACAGGGGAGAAGAACTAGCATAACTTTTGCAGAAAGTAAGATAGAACATTCTTTGCTGGTTCTTGGTGGTGACTGGATGGATAAAGGGTGGGCGGAAGAGACGAGAGAAGCAGAAGCCACGTGGGAGAAAGATCGCAGTGTTGCCCCAACTCCTTGGACGCGTGGTTCTTTCCTAGGAGTGTTGCCACAGTAACGTTTTGTTGTTGTCTTGTTGGTCAAAATTCCTCATAATTAGTATTATTCGAGTTTCCAGCCTAAACACGATAACATTGAGGGAAAGAGCATCATGTTGAGCCGGAAAATTAGGTTTTAAAGTAGATTTTTTTCTTATATATATATAGTAGAATACTTTTAATTTTAACTTTGCTTTATTTGATATGATAAACAAGTGATGTGCCATAAAATTTAACATAGAACATTTCTCACTTCCACGTTTTCTTAGACATATGAAAATACTTTCACTACAGCTACTTTTCTCGTGGTTTTTGAAAATATTTTAGGCTATAATTTTTAAAACATTGTAACGAACTAAAATTATCTCTGTGCAAAAAAAAAGAAATAGCGAAGAATTCACAGTTGTATATATAATCTTATCGCCTGTCATTTGGGTGGAATAAAAGGCTTGACAACTAAAGGAATGTTTTTCGACGGCTCTTAGAAATTAACGTTCAAAAAAGAAAGTAGATTCATGCCATATATATACTATATTGGAATTTCAAAGTCAACAGCACACGCAAGAATTGAATCGTGGCGGTTTGCATTTGATTCACTTCAATTCAGTCAAAGGTGCGTGCTCATGCACCGAAAAAAAGGAAGTTCTCTCTCCGGTTTAATCTATTCACTGTTTGCGCTACAGGAAGATGATAGAAGTCATTCGAAATCTTCACGAGACTGGCATGACAACTTTTGGGGAAGTTTTGAAGCTGTCTTGAGGGGAACCGTTTAATGCTTTGATGGGGGAAGGGGGAATAAAGGAATAAAGATCGACAATAACTTTCTTTGCTACTAATAAAAATTTTATTGCATTCGGATGAATGGTACACAAACGCTTTCGTGTCAAACATGCAGGCTAACATGATATTAATTTTTATTTATATATACTGCCCGGCGTTGTGATGAGAATAATTACTTTGATATTAAGCGCTTTGTACATGTTCAAAGTTTGGTAGTAATTTCTCCTCGATTTTAAGATTGTACGCCTAACTTTGCTTTAGCATCTTGCGCTCCCTCTTCTAGGGGTTGAGCTACAAAATAAACGACATATTGAATGTCAAAATTAACATCAGGGGCTTCGATTGTACGCGGAATGTTGCTTTACCAGCTTCCGCTCCCTCTTCTAGTGGCTGAGCTACAACATAACCGACATGTTGAATGTCACAATTAATCTCACTGGTTTCGATTGTACGCCGAACATTGCAGATTTTGGATTTAGATTTATTATTATTCAATCCATTGGTCCTCGGTTGAGGAAATAGGATACGTCAAATATAATATTACAAGAAATATACAAAATTTTACAACTAAGAATTGAATGACAAGAGAGGAAAGATAAAATTCAATCTTCAATTTGCAGTCGACGGAGAAAGCAGCAGAAGATCGTGCGTAGGTTCCCGTCGAACATGAAAAAGGAAATAAGTCAGCAGTTAAATTCTAGTAGAGTATAGTTCTAAAATAATAGGAGAATTTGATAGGACACCAGCAAACTGTTTTAGTCCTTCCTATCTCCCAGCTTACACTCCCTCTCTTAGGGGCTGAGCTACAACATAACCGACATGTTGAATGCCACAATTAACCTCACTGGCTTCGATTGTACGCGGAACTTCTAGGGGCTGAGATACAAAATAACCGACATGTTGAATGTCACAGTGAACCTGAGTGACTTCCGTGAAGCTGGATGTCAGTTGTTTTCCTGTTATGTTTCATTAACCCCCTTCACCACCATGACAGAAGCGGAACATATATATATAAGCGCTCACTTTATAAGACAAGCGTTGCCGTAAATTGACTTTTTACGCTGAAATAATGCTGCCGTATATTACTTGTTCCTCCAAGTTAACAAAAAGCTATCCGATGCAATTTAGTTACTGTAATCATCCTTTGCACTGGCTCCACGAAACTCGTTTCTCTAACGCTGAGATCCGGATGCCTTGATTATTCGGAGTAGGAGCTCATATGTAAATGTTTTACCACAGGTGCAAAGGTGAAGGTCTGTGAAATTACTGATGCTAATGCATCCGTGTGAAATTTTAATCAGTGTCACTCTCAGCATGCCGGAGATGTTGTTCTCTAATCAGTTTTCTCGAATAGAATAGTGAGTCACGCAGCTCGCCCCTGGTCTCCCCGGGACGACGCCAAGCTAAAGGTCGTCGGTTCAAACGTGGACAATTTCCCAGTCCAAAACAGCCTCGTGGCAGCGGTCGCTCTGTAAGGGCGGATTTACTATTGAGTGACAGAACATGACTCGGTGTTCTAAAAGTAACCACTCGAAAAAGGTTAACGGATAATAATTTTAAAAAAATGAGATATAAATGAGTCAAAAATATTAATTTTTATAACTGACTAATGGTTCCTGTTATAGAAGTAGCCATAATTATCAATGAGTGTAAAACCTTCATTCAACCTGGCATTTCCTGTTGTAGAAAGTGTAGATACTTCAAATTAGTTAAAAACATATTTCATACAATTAACAGGCGCATGCCACATTTTTTGATTATTATGTACAAATTTTCGCCGACCTCCTGTGGTGTAGTGGCTAGCCTCTAGTTGCTGCCTCACAACCCAGAGGTCCCGGGGTCGAATCCTGGCATGGGCTTGGATGTTTGTGTTGTCATGGTCGAGAAGACCGGGATTAAGACTGCTGGAGGATCGATACGCTGACCACGTGTCACTCCCAATTCGGAATGTGTCATGCAAGATGACAGTCCGCAGTCGACTCGGTATGCCCAGGCCCTCAATGGGCTGTAGAGCCATGAAGAAAGAAAAAAAATGTCTAAATTTTCTAAGTATAAGTTACTTGAACTTAATAGCTGAAGCTGATATTATAACATCATTGAAAACGTGAAAAATCTCTCAAAACTTAGACATTCTTGATCCGTTATTAGAACGTTTCAAACGTTGGTATTTTTTTATGATTCATGTCTGGACTCGAGATTAATGTCTACAATAAAAAAACGATGTATGTTTGCTTATTTGTATGTTAGTTATTTTTCATACAGATTTAAACTCCTGGAAGAAATTCTGATCAAAATTTGTACTCGATCCGTAAACAAACACTGCGGGGCTGTGACACGACTGCCATCCTTCCAGGCGGGGATGAAAGAGTCGGAAATTATAAATATGCAAAACCGACCGATATTTGAGTTGAATAAAGATTGATAATGTTTCTCCCGCTGATGTTTGTATTTAATTTCATACCCATTTCAACATTAGAGGGTCGCGGAAGGGTGTTTCATAAAATTGATGTGAAAAAAGAATGGAATAATCTCGCATTCGGGGTTATGGAATCGTAGAATTTAATTCTGACATTCAATGTGACTGTTAAGTAGTATTTCAGCCGCTAGGGGCAGGGGTGGAAGGCGGGTAAAGCAATATTCCATGTGGAGCAGTTTTCGCCAAACTGTGTACACTTTTTACTTACGATCGATGAAAAAACACTATTTTGGTTACATACCCCAAGTCCTTATATGGGTAGGCGTGGAAACAATTAAATTTTAAAAACATTCTAATACGGATATTATTAGCGCCGAGTTTTAATGGCCATATCTGATAGTGTCAGTCTCGAATCTGTCAATACCCACTGACAATGAATGGTACCTGTAGGAGGGTGAGAGGGGACGTTTTAAATAGCATAATGCGCAAATATCGAGAAATGTCTGTTCCGTAGTTGTGGAACTCGCGTAGTTTCATTCTGACAGTCATCTCGGTTAAGTTCAGTTCCGTAGGGGTAGAAGGGGATGAAAGGCCGTTACATTTTAAGACAACTGAGATTGTTGTCAAGCCCGGGGATGTGGAAGTCTTTGAATTATTAGAGACATTGAACATGCGAGCTAATATGTAGTTCAGCCAAGGAGTGGGGGTGAAAGGGGATAAAACAAAGTTCCGCGTACAATTGGAACAACTTATACCAAACTTTGTGAGTATATAAATTACGACCCAGAGCAAACACTGGATTGGTAAAACACCTCCAGCGCCTTTAATAGTGATAGCAATGGAAAATTATAATAATAAGTTAAGAATAGCGCACAATGTGCATATTTTTGTGTCCTATTTACAGATTTCTGTCATGGATATTGTCCTGTTTTTACACCACATGAGATGATATCTGTCGCATGTTTTACCGCAGATCTTGCACCTGCATTTTTCTTCTGGGTCGTGAAACGTCTCTCTCTGGCATATACGGTGGTGGAACCCGTGCACCGCGAATCTCGTCACTGTGTGTCGTAGGCTGTATCCGGCTTTCGTCCAGTCTCTGCATATCATTGCATCGGTGGAGTAGAAGTCTATTTGTATCTGTCGTTTCTTCTTGTTTAGTTCTTGCATTAGTTCTTTATATGCTTCGGTATTCGGTAGGAGCAGGTCTTGACGGAGTTCTTCCACGAAGAATTGTTCCTTAGTGAGTTCATACGTGAGTCTCGAGGGAGTATACTTAGATACGCTTAGAGCCTTTTTTAGGAAGTTCGATTTCGTTTTTTCTATGTCTTCTAAATTTTTCATTTTTAGTTGCTCCCATATTATCTCTATTCCATAAGTTATGCTGAGAAGAGAGAAAAATCATTGAACAAGCTAACAGAAATGGTACAAAGCAACTTCTCCAAAGCAGCCGTACTATCCAAGAGACGTCCCACTAGACAAATGGGGAGAACACTTCAAAAAAGTATTGCAGAACAAGGAAACAAGACCAGAAATCTCAGACGGGGACGTAGGAACAGAGACAACTCATCCTTTCTCCTTTGAAGAAGTCCGCACGCAAATAGAAAGAACAAAGAACAAAAAAGCATGCGGCCCAGATGGGTTATACTACGAACATATAAAGGATACGGCACATATTCTAGCGCATGCATGGACAGAACTATACAACGAATGTTTAAGGCAAGGGAACATCCCAAATAAGTGGAGGCTAGCAACAATGAAAGTACTGTATAAAGGTAAAGGAGATACGAGAGATCCAAACTCGTATAGAGGGATAGCCCTTGAGTGCACAGCACTAAAAATACTGACGAGCTTACTAACCGAAAGATTGCGAAAGATGACAAACCACGCAATCCCAGAACAACAATTTGGCTTCACCAAAGGAAAATCCACAATCCACGCAGTGAAATGCCTGCAGGAAGATATCGCGACTGCACTGATGCAACCAAAAGGAAAATTACACGCCATATTCATAGATTACACGAAGGCATTCGATTTATTAAACAGGAGATTAATAATACAGAAAATAGAAGAAATCACCGGCAGAAACCAAATTACAAGACTCATACAAAATATTCTTGCAAAGAATCAAATAGAAATAGACAATAATGTTTCGAAAACGGGTCCGATAGAACAGTCAAACGGAGTGCTTCAGGGGGATCCACTGAGTCCTCTGTTATTCATAATAGTCACAGCTGAAATACCGAAACAAATTGCCACAGAAAACGTCAAAATATACGCATACGCCGACGATATGGTAATTGTATCGCAGACCCTAGAAAGCGCCCAGGCCGCTTTTAACAAACTTGCAAAATGGGCCAACGAAAATGACCTATCTTAAAGATGCGGGACTATGATTGAGTCTCTTATGGTACCGGAAAGACGTTTGACTCCCCTAACGATCAAGGAGCATATTTTATTCTATTAGGAAACCGAGAGCATTATTAACTCTCTTACCGTTCCGCGAGTGCATTTTACCCTTCAAGGACCCCGCTAATATATTTGACTCTCTTAAGATACCATGAGTATTTTTGAGTGTGGTAGTGTATTGGGAGTATTTCAATCTCTCTTGGGGTACGAAAGTAATACATTTATCTGTTTTTTGGATTATATTTTATTTTCTGTGTTTATGTAAGGTAATATTACATTTCAGAACTCGATAGTCATCTCGTGAGTCATCATAGCCAGTAACGACGAAATAAACTTTCCGTTCGGATACGTTAATGTGCAAAACTCAGACTCGATACAGGTCAAATCACATACTGAATGAGATTAATATACAATTAGATCCAGTACCGGGCCAATACAAATATGTACCCGGGCAAAGCCGGGCACCCAGATAGTAAATAAATATAGTTGAATTAAAATCATTAATTGTAGCTGTCAGCGACGCTTCCTCGCACCTGCGAGGCCCGGGGCTCGAATCCCAGCTAGGTCTTAAACTTAAAAATGCGTCAATCAAATTGAACTCAGCCGCTAATGACCTTTAGCAGTTGTTGCGGCTAGAACTATTTTTTTGAAAAAATTGTATGTGAACCTGAGGTTACTGTTATACAATGGATGGAGGAATCTTGTATGTGACATTGACTGGGATGAAACTTTTAATTAAAAAATTGGAATACGGTCGAAATGTCGCTATTACCCGAATGGAAACCCAAGAAGCATTTCATCATTCAATTCACAGGGAATACGTTCCATCTTTGGCAAAATTTGGAATATTCTAAAAAAATTAAAATTTTAAAAACCTTCAAATAATTTAAATTTCCTAAATAATTAAAATTTTTAACAACTTTAATTACTCAAAAAATGGTGTATTTTAAAGACATACAATTCTCTTATGAAATTGAAATATCTTCAAAAATAATTTTTTTTAAATAATTGAGTTCTCTGAAAAATTAGATTTTGATCGTAATTTACCCGATGTCAGTCACATTAATAACTAAAAGTAAACTTTAATTTTGATTTCAAATTTATTCAGCAGGAGCTTTCGGCATTGCCATAGTCATACACATGTAATTTCGTATATAAATTCTAAATTTCTTCATGTATTCCATCTGATTCCAGACTGTGCTGCCCTACACAAAGCATTTATGGAACTTCGGAATTACAGAAGTTCAATAATTACTTTGCTCATGTGCTAACCGAACACAATCGGCAATATACAACCACGAATTGTCGAAAATTTACATTCAATTTTCTTTTACAATGAGTCCTGATCTTGTAAATTTAGCCACGTTGAAATCAGGCTATTAACATAATTTAAATAATTTCCTTGAATAAATGAGTGTTTTAAAAATGTAAATATAAAAAATGTTATTTAAATAATTGAATATTTTTAATTAAATCGAACACTTAAAAAAATTAATTTGTTTAAAAAATTTCATTTAATAAAAATTATAATTTTCCTTAAAAATGCTGAATTTTTTAAAATATTGATAATTTTTCAAAACTTGCGATTTCTTCAAATAATTTAATTGCTCAAAACTTGGTTTCTTTTTAAAACATCCCAATGGATAGCCCTACGTATATGCCCTTACGGCGATTCGATCCCTGGACCTGTGTATTACGAGGCAATACACCACAGTAGGTTGACATGCATCTTACTTGGAAAGAAAATATAACACATGAGTATTAATAGAGGGGAAACCATCGCAATGGAGTGAAGTTTGGGAAACAGTGGAATAACATAGGGTGTTAGATTGGGAAGGGATATTTTGACGGGAGTTAAGGAATTCTGCTACTTGGGAAGCGTAATAACTAGAGTAGGATAGCACAGGCAAGAAAAGCTTTCGCGAAAAAGAGGAATTTACTTATGGGTAATATAAGTGTGAATATTAGAAAAATCGTAGCTAAAAATGTTGGTATGGAGCGGGGCAAAACATGGACGACAGGAGTTGGGCAAAGGAAAAGAATAGAAGCCTTTGAAATGTGGCGCTATAGACGAATGCTGAAAATCAGATCGGTGGATAGAATCACTAACGAGGAAGTTCTAAACAGAAAAGGGGAAAAGCGAACAATTAGAGGACGTTGACTAAGAAAAGGGATAGATTAATAGGCCACACGAGGCCCTTCTAAAATTAGCATTAGAGGGAATTGTGTAGGGTAATTACAGAAGAGGGAGGCCAAGGATGGAATACGCTAAGTAGATAAGGGAGTTTGTGGGATATGCTAGTTATAAGGAATGAAAAGGTTTGCGCAAGATAGGTTAGTATGGAGGGTTACTTCAGATCAGTCTTAGGACTGAATACCACCACAACATTATAGGAAGGAACCAGTCAAGATTTTTTCATCCTTTAATTGATATATCAGATAGAAAAGTCCTAACTTAAACATGGATGAGAAAACAACGAATCTCACTGCATTATGCTAATGAATATCTTACTATTTTATTTACCCTTTTCACCCTATTAGTAAGAAAAGAGCCGATACGACTTACATGACACATTCTGGATATTTGGAGTGTCACGTGGTCAGTGCATCTTAGTCACGTTTCCTTCGCCCTGGTAGGCAAAAACATCTATGCTCGTGCCGCGATTCGATCCCTGGACCTGTGTAACACGAGGCAGTACACCACTGGAGGTTAACATGCACCTTACTTGGAAATTAAGAGTAATGCTTATATGTTTCATATATTAATAATATTCAATGTTTGGGATTTTCTTTGCTTTTCGTATCAGTTAGATTAAATTTTGCACTGTGCATTGTTGTAGTGCTTATTCCTGATATGAACACTGCAAAGTTTCAGGAGCTTGTTTCTGGCACGCTACTTTGGAAATTAGTTGCGACAAAAATCTGATTTGAATGCAAAGTTGCCCTGTGTTTTTGATGACTTCATCTCCACATTTCCCGTTACTGCAGTCGTGACCTTTGCAGCCCGTCGCGCTAACCCACAAACTCGTTAAGTCAAACGACAATTAATTGTCCTAATTAAATAAAATTAGAGAATATCGCTGTGGTGTTGTGAATTTCAAGGGGTGGCATCTTTTCCGATTTAAATTGTTAACTGGGTATTCAATTGTTATAATAAGAGAAGTGAAGAGGAAATGAAGAGTATTAAATCAACACGTGAAACCATAAAATTATCGAGAAACAATGGAAAGCAGTAGGCAACGACTAACTTTCTATTAAATGTCCTGTGCATGCAAAAATTAACTAAAATTAAAATATTAATAAGAATTTTAACCCTACACGGTATCCTCTACACAACGTATCCTAAAAACAGAATTTAGTGCTCAGGATTCGATCCTTGGACACTCTACACGCAATGTCATGACAATGGTCGAAACGTGTTTTACTCACAAATTTTTTAGTTCTTATTCTCCCAAGACTCTGTAGCCTATTGAGGGCCTTGGCCTACGAGGACAACTTCGGACTTAATCCGCATTTCGAGTGATACGTGATCAATTTATTACAGGAAAATTAATATTTTTTAGAAGATCAGAATGGGACAGGCAATCGAACACAGGACTGTCCGCTTTCCGGGTGGATACCCTAACCACCTAGATAGTCCGAGTGGATCCCAAAATAGTTGTGATATGCCTCCATCCTTGTATACCTGAAGCACTGGTAAACCTACAATTTACTAATCACAACATAATTCTAGAAAATCAGTGAAGAAAGGACACTCTGGTCTTATAAACGCAGCTTCGTGGCCTTTGTCTCATCTCCAATTAGAAAAAATTCTTTTCTCGTTGAACTAATGCTTATATTTTGAATTTTAAATAACGACTTATTTGAATATTGACATTAATCTTTAATTTTGGACGATATTTTCGTGAATTATTCATTGATATCAATAATTAATATAAGACAGGCCTTAAGCTAGCGTACAAAATTAATTGAAAGAGACTTGAGTACTTGTGAATATTTTACGATTTATGTTGATGAGACTACTGCTGTCACATCAAAGACCCTGTCGGCCATTATCCATAGATATTCTGTTGCCTCACGGTGAGAGGAGAGTTGATAAAGCTACAATCAGTGCCAATAAGTAACTCGGGAAACAAAATATGGAAGGTTGCTATAAATCATTCAGTGATATAAACATTGATTTCTCTAAATTTGTGTCAGTCACAACAGGCGAGGAACCAAATATTACGGGGAAAAATTTTGTGATATTCTTGAAATTACTATTGGACGTCCACATTGCATTTCCCATCATGAGGCGTTGTGTGCCAATTCCGGATGCTCAATGATTTAATGTCAGTTGTAACAAATAATTTTAAATTTTACAGCTACGCGAATCCTTTACAAACAGGGAACATTACAGGAAGTTGTTTCAACCTACAGTGGATTGCTGATATTCAATAATTTCTGATGTCTGTGTCGAGGTAAGATTTGCAAATGATTATGAGAGTTTATCTAAATTATTTCATGAAATCACTTTAAGGGAATGATATAATAATTTAATTTATATAAAAATAATCTCTTAAAAATGTGTCCTGAGTGCTATTACAAATAAATTAATTCTAGGGAACGAATTTTTAATATCAGGGTTAATTATTCATTGGGGTAACCACGTGCAGCAGAGCTTTCGTTCACTTGACGAAGCTTTGCCGGCGGAAAGTGGGATGAAACTCGGACTGCCGGTGATTGAGGAAAACTCAGTTTTCCTCCCTCTTCCCTCTAGCCTGGCATGTTCAAAATATCTTCTCACTAAAGAGCAACAATTCACACCTCGCTTTCATCTCTTGTTGCACACTCCAGCTTACTCCTCCCTTTCAAAATTCGTTCGATTCTTCGAAATTGATTCGAATTTTTCTGAACGAACATTCACCCGTCAAAATTTCCGAAGGACAATGTTCCCTGTGTCATTGAAAATTTCCCGCGCTGGACTAAGGACTCATGAGGATTGGCGGAACTAACATCATATGGGATAGCGTTTTCCCTTGCAGAAGCGATATACGACTTTATCTGGGATGCGAGAAGGCGAAAAATATTCAGAGTTGTTCAAGACGTTGAGAAGGCGAGGTGGAAGAGAGGAGAGTTTGTCAGAACGTGGACGAATAGAAATTGAGAAGTGAATTGGTGCTCATTAGTGAGAAAGTATTGAGAAAAAGAGAGGCCAGTGGGAAGAAAGGGGAAACACTGGGGTTTCCTCAACCACCGGCAGTAGCAGGTTCATCCCACTTTCCACCGGTAGAGGGAAAATCTATAATTCAACCCGAAGGAAGAAAGAAGTTCCGGTCGCCCAGTAACCTGCATAAGACACGAATGAAGATAAAACAGGTTCGTCAAATGAACTAAACCTCAGTTGCACGTGGTTACCCCCATAAGTAATTGACCCTGATATTTAAAAATCGTCCCCTTGAATTAATTAATTTTTTTATAATACCGCTCAGGACCCCTTAAATAATTTAAATAAAAAAGCCATATTACAGTATTTTAATATTTATTTAATGAAGCCGCACTGTTGGGCGTCGAAATGTAAAACTTACCTTTTATATTTATTATTTAACAATTTCTTCTGCGGAAAATTTATGTTAATGTAAAAGTAAATAAAGGAAATCAATGAAAAAAATGTAACCTTTATTGAGCAACATCAAAAACAAACCTCAAGGCCATGATGTGCGAAAAAATCATAACAATCTATGGGCATGGCTTAGACAGACAAAGCTATAAAAATTTTCCACCAAAAAATGGCCTGTTGTTAAAAATATCCTGCAAAATAACTCTTATCCCGCTCAGTTTACAAATAAATACACCAAAATTAGGCTCCCAAAAACCGATACAAACCACCAAAGCACCCCAAAGAACAATATTAGTCCCCGGAATAAAAACATTCATAACGCTCGTTTTTTTTTATTTTCTTTGTTTCAGTCGGGTACTGAAGTGGATTCGGAAATTTTTAAAAGATCGTTCACTCAGAATTCGCGTGAATGACAAATTGCCCCACTCTGTGAAAATCACGTCAGGGTCCCGCAAGGAAGTGTCATCGTACTCCTTACATTCATAAATGACTTAACAATCGATATAAAATCACAAATCAAACTTTTTGCCGATGATTGTATGGTTTATAGGAAAATCGTAAACGTTGAGGATGCACAGATTCTACAGACTGATTTATACAAAATTTACTAATAGTCATTTAGAAATAAAATGCAAATAAATGCAACGAATAGTACGGCAGTCGTATTTGCAAAAAAGAGAAATGTCCTTTCCAATTCCTTGCCTGTGAAAATACTGACGACTTTTCCGGGTAGCGTAAATCAGTTTAGGTATAGGAATTTTTTAGAATCAGTGAAGTGATAATAGTGAGTGCAGTGAAGTGATATCTGTGTGACTCCTTTCTTTTCTTTTTCAGATCAAAAACTACACTTCAAAATTCTTCCTTCTTGTGAATTGTGTTTTCTTTTTGTAATTGTATTTGTGTTCTCATTGTATACAGCTGCTACCGGGCAAATGCCCAATAGCAGCTAAGTAATAATAATAATAATAAATAAACTTAAATCGTTACTAAAAAATTACTGTACAAAAATTATATTGAGGACCACAAATCCATTAAACTTTGTGTTCAATATCAAAGACAACATTAACAATTACGAGAAACAACATCGTTTACAAGATGAATTGCTTAAAATGTAACTTGCTGTAACATCCCCTACGTGAGTACGCTATTGTAAATGATGGGGGGTTATTAATTATTTAACAAATTTAATAATTGGGTTTGATATGTACATTTATTAACTGAAAACACAATAATTTTAAAATGGATCTGGCGTAATATATCATGTACAAAAATAAAGAATTAAAAGGGGGTTATATTAAAGTTCTCAGGGGTATTTATTGTTTGGGTGGTCACGTGTAGCAGATTATCCGCTTGTTGACGAACCTGAGTTGTTTTCATATGCGTCTTGCTGCAGATGTCACTGGAACTTCCTTGTTGTGAAAATCTGAAGCGGCTGGTAGACAATAGCACTAAGTTATGCTGTCAGAATAGAGAAAACTCAGCTTTTTCCTCTTTCTTCCCTTGTTGTCGAAACCTTTCTTCTCTGCTTCCTCGACTGATCAAAACATGTACACCTCTCCGCTGCCTCCTCTAAGGGATCAGTCCGTAATTTACACTGTCTACCTCCACTTGTTAATATCTCACCCTCCACTATACTTCCTCCAATCATCAAACACGCGTCACACTCTCCTCCACCTATCATCCTCACATCAAACTTTATACTGCCAATCTGTCTAATTCTTTCTCCACCATCAGTCTGCTCTCGACCCTAATCTCCTTCTCTCTCCACCACTCTGCTGCCAATCTGCTTTCAAAAATGTCCCCGCCTGCCTCTTTAAAACTTCGTCCCCACTTATGCGACACCTATCACCAAGGTGGCAGGGATGGATATTCTCCAATAATATCCCTTGTTACATTTGGGGAACACACGCCACCCGGTCACCAAATTCTCAGACAGATTAGGAAATTCCGAAACCGGCGACGAGGTGTCTGAGCTTTATAGCCCAAGTGTCAACCGCTGTCTCTTTGTTTTGATTCCGAGCCGCCAAGTCGGCGCGCGGAAAAACCCCTTCTTCCTGGCCAGCGACATGCTCATGCCGAAATAATTATGCAATTTAAATTTCCATAATTAGTAAAAAATTGGACCGGGTTCTACTGCGCTATACTATTTTACGTTGTTTTTGTTTAATCAATATTTAAACAGAACTTTATAAGTTTTCAAAGCAAACCTAAAGTAAAGCATTTATTCTGAGACAATTTGCTTTACGCATTATCGTTATTCTTTTGGTTGTGACTGGCGGAATGCGAGACGGAAGTCAGAGTGGACTTACAAATTTTGACGAAGCGACGCACTCAAGCTCTCCTTATAATTTCACCTGAGCACCACATAAAACCATCACGAGACGCCACTCCATTAAAACCATGATTCGTGTATACGTTTTCGACACATCGAGATGTTCTTGAGTTTGTTCTGGTCGAATCGATAGCAGAGGTGGATTGTAATCTTGACCGATGATGTCATCCTGGCAAACGATTGTTGCAGCGAACGCTGTGACCCGCCGAGGAAGCTTCTCCGAAACCATTGCGTGCATTTCAGGTGAAAGGTATCCATATTTAGTTGATTCATTGTTTAAAATGGGGATAATATATCCCATAGTAGCGGTTAAATAACTCAAACATTTATGACATTAATTGTATCATAGCCTAACCCAAACATAACCTCAACCTAGATATTACCGATTGTGTCAGGTATTTAAACGTACCAGTAATTTTTATGGAAAGTAAATAGAGTGCAATATAATGAATTTAATCTAAACATTCTACTATATTTGATACTTCGTACTAATTCCAATTGTGTTATCACTTACATGATAGGTCGATAATGGTTACGAACTTGTGTTTCAATGAGACGGACAATCATTATTTATAATTCATTGGTGAGATACTTGAACAATAGATTAATTCACGTGTCATTTCAACAGTTTGAATGCAAACTTAAACCGTTTATGCCTATCTTGTAGTTCTATTATGTTGTTTGTGTGTATTAATGATTTGTGTTTCGATCGATATTCCATTCAGGTTTTTAGCCGTAATTGGATTCTAATTTATTTATTAACCATCTCTACAATTATAAAATGTAATTAAAAACCGCTGTAACTTGAATGCCATTTAACTGTTCAACTAACAACTCTAATAATTAATGAGATATATGTTTCAATGTATATAATGTGATGTTACTTGTTTTTTACGCCGACAAGATATATACAATACTAAGGAAATTATTTAAGAAAGAATAGTTAACTTTAATATAATTAATTTAATCATGATAATAAGATCGAAAATGTGGTAGTACAATATAAAATTATTTACAAAAGAATAATATAAATCAAATTAGAAGTTTCAGTAAAAATAAGTTTACGAATAAAATGTATGATCAATTTGTCGGTAGAGCAAAAAGAATCTATGCAGCTCCTAAACGGCTGCTCTCGGGAACGCGGTGAAAACTATATTAATGAAATAAAAACAATCACGAGTCAAACGAGAATGGTTTTCAAGGAAAAACCGGGTAAAAATGCCGTTACCGGATGTTAACGCCTGGTGACGTCGTTCTTTGTTCCTAATACGGCTGCTCCTTTGCAGCATCACGTCTTCTTCTGATTTAGATCCTGTAGTGCCTCTCCTTCAGATTAAATCCGCATCAAATGTTATCTTGTTATTTTCTTTACCATTTCAATCTCTCTTCTCCATATGTGGAGAAAACTAAATTTTATACATGTTGCTTCTTCTGCCCCTGCTTTCTCTCTCTGCTCCTCCCTCAGGCAGCTCCCTGCACCAACTGTCCAAAAACAATACACTCCAGGCAATAAATAATTTCGTAAACGGCGAGGTTTCACCCAGGCTTGACCTTGACCATCCTCGCTTTTCGTCCTGCTGTACGCGACTCGGTAGAATATTAAACTAAATTATTTTTGCTTTACCGATTCAATGTAGGGGACTTGAGTCACCACAATAAACTAAGTAAATAATGTCAATGATGGTAATTTGTTTAATTTTTCAATTGACTTGTATTCACTTGACGTCGAGTATCCCGGCCGATCAAGTTCAGGAAAAGTTGGAACCCCCAAATAAATTTATGTAATGTTTGTCTCCCTACTTTCTATGATTAAACTACTGGAAACGGACTAAGAAATAAAACGTTTCATTGGCGCCCGACTGTAAGGCCTTTTTGTTGATCTTGTGAGTGTGATATTCATTAAATAATACTTTTAATACTGGGAAGTGAAAAAGTCATCACTAACGACATTGGTATTACATTTATTTTTTGTTTCAAGCATGGAGCACGGTGCGAAACTTCCACGAGCAGCTGCTAAGCGTGGGAGGGGGAAACCGCTCAACATCCATAGTTGGGAGAGAGAGAGAGGATATCCCCGATGAAGAAGAGGTTGAATGCCAGGAGGAACCTCAGATTCCTGTGCTAATATCTAATCGAACAGACACCTGATGTGGGACTTGTGTCTACACCCGGAAAGGACTCTGAGGTGTTGACGATGCTTACAAATTTCACTGAACTTAATATGACTCAAATGGCTACTTTTAAAAACGAAATAGGTACACAAATTGCCACACTTAACAATTCATTTATAGGCGAAATAATCACACAAATTAAAACAATTATCAATTCGTTAACAAAGAAAAACGAATCTCAAATTATATTGGCCAAATCAAAAGATAGTTAAAGACAAGAGTTAGTGGACATTAAAACAGTATAAAATACAACGAAGATACAGTGGGATCAAAACACACATTTTCGACTGGCCCAACGTTAAAATTTTAGACACAGAAATAACTATTTTTCTCGAGTAATTAGTGAAATGCTGTACGTCAGATCTCATTCTTTCTCGTAAAATAATTAAAAATGATACCCACAACCTGAATAAAATTTATGTTTGTCTTCTTTAACTTTAATTTTAATTGTCAAAACATAAAAAGAACTAATTTGTATTTGTTAAAATATTATTGTTAAACAAATTTGTGAAGGACTCACTAACTTCTCCCGAAAAGCAAAGGCCGTTCCAGTCGGCATAATCCTTTAAAGGAATGCGGAAATATTATATTTACCTCGTCAGTAGTTCAATAACAAGCCTCGGAGACAGTTTGTGTTTCACATACAAATTTATTAAGAATTATTGTTCTATTTGTGCTAATGGCTACTTTCTGGTTCCTCTTTGTAAGTGTATAAACTCAACGGATCTTATGTATTTTATATATAGGCATATTTTATTTCAATTACTTTAATTATATTTATTTTATAGATTGTTGTCACACCTGTGGAGGTTCCGAACGAAGGAACGAAACGTCGTGGCATAATTTAATTAATAAATAATGTTCAATTCTGACCAATTTTTAGTCTACACCCCAAAGAATGTTTTGTCGATCTTGCAAAGATTTAGGTTGCTTGCTTCCCCTTTCAGGCCAAAAAGCTTCTGCCCTAAAGATATATAGAACTTGCAAACGTAGCCTTTCAGTCTAGAAGATTAAGCGTGAATTATGTTAATTTTAACTAACATTTTATTCAAGTAATGAGTTTGTCTAATTAGTTAATAATAATACAAAATGTTTTATGAGTCGCAATGCAAATGATTCATAATTGTGACTCCGGAATTTTATGTTAAGAAAAATTAATCGCGACAATGTAGGAAAACTGTTAAAATTGTCATTGTTTAATAAAATAATCAGACTGATTTTGAGAGATAGAAGACGGCATTTGGGAGCTCCTGGGCTTTGTTGATAGTGCGAGGCCGCCAATTATCACGTACCACATGGATTAGCCGCTGTAATTGGACAATTTTTTCTAAGCCGCAGTTGTAACAAGGACTGTAATTGGACGACTTTGGGAACGACAAGATGGGCGCTGCATCAACAGGGAGTTGTACTCAGATCGCGATGGCAGTCTCAAGGGGTAAGATGTTTAATAGAACGGAGGCTGGTGGGAGATCAAATCCATATTCTCTTTCCTAGAAAAGCGGTGTCCGTTTCAAGGAGGATGTAATGCTGCGGAAATACGGGAACGGCTATCGACAGGTGTAAACAACAGGTAGAAGGTTCAGGCCCATGAACAGGTAGCAAAAGGATTAATTACCTACTGGAATCTACCTATGATACATTCGTTTATCGTATTTGACATTTTTACTTAAAAATATTGAATACATATATCAATTCCACTCACAATTACAAGAAAAATGACATGAGACAACCTACAATTTACTAAATTTGAGCCTAACATGACAGCTGTGTTTCATACACAATTTCATATATTATATTAAAATATTTTTAAATGCAAATATTATATATTTTACAAAACTTCTAAAATTATTTTCATTATTAACGCAAGTTTTGGCTTTTACATTGGCCATTTCATTAACAAAAAATATGTTTCCGTTTTATGTACATACTTAAGTTCGCTTCAAAATAGGGAAAATATATCGAAAATTTAGTAATTTTACAAAAAAGAAATGAGTCTTGAAGAATGGAGCAATCATCGATACTATAAATTGAGGTGGGAAAAAATACCAAGTATAAGACTATTTCAGAGACATGAAAAAAAGTTGGTATTAGTAACACCGGTTGAATTATTCAAATCCTCATGAACTACTAAGTGTGGACTTCTGTCGATTAATCTCCGTTTCATTTTTATTATATTCTATACGTGTCGATTCTACGCACAGTTACAATAAATTATAATAAATAATCTAATTAAATTAATGTATTGTAATCGTAATATAAATTAATTCAAATTTATCAGAATCTTAAATAAAGTAATTTTATCCCACTTATTAAAACACAAAGAATGGTCAGAAGTTAGATACGTTTCGGCTCCCAATTTCAGTTTTCGGCCCCGGACTTTGCAGGGGCAACGAGAAATTTTAAAAAATTTAATTAATGAACTGAGTACTTTCCTAAAGTTGTGGGACGAAATGTATTCTAATAAAATACTCCATTTCTGGTTTTTAACAATTCTTTGTGTTTTATTCATGAGAATCTGACGTATAAATAGAGTCTGCATAATAACAGGTGTTTTATCGCAGAAATTTACGAATTAGTCACTTCTGATTTAAAAGCTCACTTATTAATAATTTTTAGGACAACAAGCTACAAAGCCATATCAGCAATAGCGCCGAAACCACAAGATTAGCAGTAATCGGACGGGGATGCAGAGAGTCCTCAGACGTGAACAATCCTTTTCTAGAAGTTAGGTAAATAGGGAAAAGGTTGAGAAATATGCATTCAATGTACCAGACGCAAAAGCACTGCCTTAGCAAATATTGTTGTTCCATATGTGATTGTTGGACCTTTTGTGCCTTGCACGAGAACCTGACGAAACTGTCCAAGACGTCAAACTCTACAGGATCTACCTAAAGTGATATGTAACTATCGAATATTTCGAGTTCCATGGACCAGTAAAAATACTTTTGGAATTGTATGCGGTTATTTCAGAATGTTTTTCTTACGCATGGCTGCTACTACTAAAACTACAGGCAATACAATACATTACGTACCTGAATATTATATAACATTTTAAGTTCAGCAGAAGTATTTGCTACAGGGTAAAGTATACTGATAATGTACTTCAATTACACGTTGAAAACTCGGTCCCGATGTCCGTGCTAGAATTGATTCCACTCATATTTGAAAAATATTTAAATATTACTTCAAGGGACCAGGGGAGTTGAAATGCATCGTAAACATGAAATCACTATGGTTAGTGATTTTCTTGAAGTCCCTATTATATAGGTTTAACTTTCAAGTGACGTCCGTACCCTGGAGGAAAATGTCGGAGAACTGTTTGTGAACGCAATGACGGACGTAATCCAGGTAGTAACCATCCCCATCCCCTATCTGGCTTCACAGCCAACGTTTCTGTGACGTCATCGTCCCTTGCATTACGTCCGCTACTGACGGACACCGCTTTCCTAGGAAACCATAGCTTTTTTTATTATTATTACTTACTCTGCTGTGAGGTCACAGCATTCCCGTCTCCGTGTCTGCGCCGTTTTAGGAGGCAGTTGGCTGACTGATCCAATGCGATCAGCGAACAACTGTTACCGTATACCCAAGGTCTTCGACCCCAGTACATACACCTCCTAAAAGAGGTGAAGGTGCCTAGGTATGTAAGAACCTTGAAAAAACAGAGAAAGCATTCTGAAAGGTGAGTTACTCTGGGGAGAAAACTCCTACAGGCATAATTTGCACCTATGGACTATTGAATGTAAAGTTACACTTCACCCATATTTATTGTGTTGTATTTATGCACCATATTGTTGTAGACAGTTACACTTCTATCGTTGTTAAGTAACAGTGTGATACTATATATGTACGGAGCAAAGATATATCTATATCTGAAAAATGTTGGAAAATATATAAATTGTAGTTTGAAATTGGACTTTCGCGATGGTTTATAGGGAAATCGTAAACGTTGAGGATGCACAAATTCTGCAGACTAACTTAGACAAAATTTACCCATGGTCAGTTAGAAATAAAATGCAAATAAATGCAACGAATAGTAAGACAGTCGTTTTTACAAAAAAGAGAAATGTCCGTCCCACTCGATATAAAATGGGGAACGAAGTTGTAACGGAGTCAAACAACTGTAAATATCTTGGGATCACGATTAGTAAAGATTTGAATTGTGGTAATGAGGTGAGCGACGTAAAGGCGCTGCTGCTTCACTTTGTAGACAGAGTCTTGAGGAAAAGCAAGAGAAAACCCAAGATTTCTGCTTACAAAACGCTGGTCAGGCCAATTTTAGAATATGGGGTAACGTGCTGGGATAATGAACACACTCTAGCGTTGGAAAAAATACAAAAACGGGCTGAAAAGATGTTTGGGGGTCAGGTGATTCGCGAACAATCCTCACGAGAATTTAGAAGGTCTCAGTAATAGAAGGAAACATGCGAGGTTGTGCGCAATATATAAAGCTTATAAGGGTGAACCACAGGGCCTGGAAAGAAATAACAAACCATCTTACGGCGCCCAATTATATTTCTAAAAATGATCATACGTTCAAAATTAAACAAAAAGGGCAACGCACTGACGGAGGAAAATTTTCATTTGTAAATGGATCAATACGCGATTATAATTCCTTGCCTGCAGAAATACTGACGACTTTTCCGGGTCGCGTAAATCAGTTTACAACTTTTTATCCAACTCGTAATACCGATTTCGAAACATGCTCAATAATTTTAATATTCCCATTTGAATGGATTCTTTTGCCTTATATGTTTGGAAATACTAATATACGGTGTAAATAAATAATCCACTTAAATTTGTCTTTTGCTGATTTAAGAAGGATTTTAGCGGACCTAAAACGCGCTGTTTTTCCATGGTCTGTTATGGAGGGAATTACACCTAGAGGAGTGGGGATGACAGTCACGCTATTCACTCTCTAGCTATTTAAGATACTCTTTGATAAGTTGATAGAATCTTCGAGTCTAACGCATTTCATCGTTATCGTGAGCGCATCTAAGCGCATATCGCTTAGCCTGTATTCTTCACTACACATAATACAAGTTTTATAAAGCAATTCTTGTTCATTTCGTCGTATTCGATCACAAATAATATTTATATATTTTTCTTTGTAGACTCTTTGGGAAGTCATTCAGATTCCGAGCCCTGGGAAGGCGCTCCTGTGCCACAGCTGAACGGGAGGATTTCTCCAGGACTGCGGCAAGGGGACCAGAGGACAACGCGTGGGGTCAAGCTTCGTCGCCCATCTACGGTGAGTGAGACCGTGAGGTGCCGTGGTCCTGGGCATAAATCCTCCATCTCTTAAATTTACACAAAAATCTATCAATAGCTCTGATATTGATTATCACATAAGTAGAAAGAACACTCCACAATACCCTGATTATATTTACCGTGCTATAAAATTAAAAATCCGTGATGTTTACCACCATGATCCTCATAATTTTGTCAATTCCTTTTGGAAATTAATTTTAATACACCTTTTTATTATTTTAAAGTTAACAGCACTACTCTCAAAAATTTGTCGTAAATTCCTTTTTGTTGTAGAATTCAGTCCCTAGACCGTAACTCTCCATTCTAACCTGTAAGTCTTTTTATTTCCACATAAGTATCACATCCTCCCTACTCAGATCAGCGTATTCCATCCTTGGCAGCCCTCTGCTGTTCATAACCCCCACACACATTCCCTCTAATGCTAAAGTGACAAGACCCTCATCTCTGAAAACGTGGCATATTAATCTATCCCTTCCCTTTGTCAAAGTCCTCCATATTGTTCTCTCTTCTCTTATTCTGCTTAGAGCTTCCTGCTTAGTGATTCTATCCACCCATCTCATTCTCCTATAGCACCATATTTCTAAAGCTTCTATTCTTTTCCTTTCTAAAACTCCTACCGTCCACGTTTCGCACCCATTTATCGCCACACCCCATACCAACATTTTTAGTAATGATTTCCTAATATTCATACTTACATTAGCCGTAAGTAAATTCCTCTTTTTTGTGAAAGCCTTCCTTGCCTGTGCTATCGTACTCGTATGTCTACTATATTTCTACCATCCCTAGTTATTATGTTGCCCAAGTAGCACTATTCCTTACCTTCCTTCAAAATACTCCTTCTTGATCTAACACCCTTCGTTATTCCACTGTTTCCCATACTACACTTCGTCACTTTGCTTTTCCCTCTCAATCCTCATATTTCCTCCAGAACCACGTTCATGCCATTTATTATGGTTTTCAAGTCTTCTTCTGACTCCCTTAATACTACAAGATCAAAAGCAAACAATCTAGGGTTTTTATTTTTTCTTCTTCTTGCGGTATTATTTCTTTACTATATTCATTTTTAACTTAATTCGTCGCCTGTGCTATATATAAATTACAGAGCATGGGCGAGAGACTGCATCCTTTTCTAACTCCTTCCTTGATTTCTGTTTTCTTTTCTTGTTTGGCAGATCTAGTTACTGCTTTCTGCCTTCTGTAGAGGTTAAGATAACTTTTCTTTACGATATTATATGAAGACATTGAAATATTCCCATCCTCACCCCCTGGGAGTGGGCAAGGTATGAGTTAAAAAAATTAAATAGGAGCTCCATTTTTTATTGCAGATTCGGATTCTCCAGAAAATATGACTCCAATTTGACCTACAATTCCAGTCATTTTGGTTTAATCGACAAAAATCAAAATGGGTAAAAAAGATCGTTGAAAAATGGGGATATCTTAAGAAATAGCCTTACCTTCCGGTTCGTGATGATGAACCCAAGTTTCATCTACAACGATTTCCTGTAAAAATCCATTTCCGTCCCCAAATGTTTACGAGCGATGTCCAACCGACCTGATTATTCTTTTGGGACCTACGTTGAACACACTCAGGCCTCTCGTGTACGATTGAATACGTTCAACCAGGACTGAGTATTGACAAATTCGTCGACTTTGATTCTTCTATATTCCTGCACCATAGCCTCAACGCCTATCCTATTGTCCTCAGTTGTTGACGTTGATGGCCTGCCCGATTATTTTTTTATAATTTATAGTCTAATTAACTGCTAGGTCATTAGCGACTATGTACGATTACGGGAACTTATATGCGTATAGGGGTATCAAAGTATGGACCCAATCTTTCTGCGTCACATAAAGAAGTTGTTCCCTATTTGAAGCGGTCTATCCATTCGTAGATCTTACTCCGCGATAAACAGTCGTCACCATATCGACGAATAATGTCCGCAGGTTTAATACCTTCCGCAAACAAAAAGCGACTCACAGCCTTCATCACCTCCTAGGTGCAGATTGACAAGGGACCTGTCATTTTTAACGGTCTGCTGTATATTCGGCGCTGGATACGGACAGTGTTAACAAATCCTGAAAAGAGAAATTAAAGAAATCAGTTCACTTTTGACTTCCCCTCGTATTTAATTTAAATTATACCAAGAACGCAAATTTTGAGTTGACAAGTACGAAGAAACAAACATTAGATTACGTATTTCTTGACACAGAGTTTGACCTTTGCAAACGCTTACCATGTCTCTTAAAGATGGTGGCAACGATGGAGAGGACTAAAGTAGACCATGAAAGTGCAAAATGGATATTGTGGAAATGGTAAGAAAAAAAACTGAGTAAATTAAATTGTAAGTAGTTGAAATATCAGACATTGACATAACGACTAAGAACAGAAACGAAATTAAATGCAGTCTTAGAAAGTCAACCTGAAGAAATATTCCAACGTTTTGAACATAGGAAAGCTCTGTAGGTCATATGGAATAAAGTAGAGGAGAAAAGAATAGGATTTTGAATACTAAAATGGAAGTTTTTCTCTTTTTTAGATTTAAGTAGATTAAAATTTAGCGAAATGTTCTAGTTAATTTTATGTCAAGCTATTGTTGTGCTGAATTGAAATAAAATTACCATATATGAACGCTAATTCGACCACAACTCGGTTACTGCGAAAATGATTTCCTTACAATCGGTTGCGATATGTTATGAACGTGTGACACAATCGCATTTTAAGAGAAAATTTGAATCGAGTATGGAATAACGTATTTTATTGCTATTACGATCATTTACGACTGGATTTAGAAAGTAGGTAACGGAGTACGTTCTTGACTAACAGGTTATCAAGCTGTTGTAAACACGCTACGAAATAAAGCTGTATAAGCCAGTAAATAAGCTCATGAGTAGGAAAAATCACATTTCAGAACATTCCAGACATACAAAAGAGAAACCTTGAGAACTGTCATTTGTCTCGTGTCAAAATTTCATTCAACTTTTGAAAACGTAATCAAGTCTTTCTCGAACATTTTAACGATTGCCTCAAAATCTGCCACTTGCCTTCCAACTGGAAGCACGCGGTGGTCCTCCCAATCCCCAAACTGGAGACAAAATTTTTTAACGTTTCCAATGAAGTTCAATTTCAAAAGTATAGTTCTGGTTAAAAACAGGTCTAAAATATGAAATAATTCATTATTTTAGGTTTATTTATTTATTCCATAGGAGTTTAGTCCCAGAAGTGCCCCGTCATGACGTATAGATTGCGGGGTCTGAAGTCCTTTACAATAGATTAAAAAGGGAAATAAATTGGTTTTAGAAAATCACCACACTTCTACTAGGAACAATACAATGGATGAAATCAACAGAAACAAACAAAAGCTCTGAAACCAGTCAAAATCGCTGAGAAGAACTAAGACCACCACCAACCCGGTCACTTACAATGATCAGACCATCTTCGACTTCCTCTCGAAGGCAAAATCCTTTGTCGGAAGAGCTCCAACCTCAACCACATCAACATTTAGACGACACCAACAACCATTCCCCTTAATCAGTCTCTCCCCAAGTGCTCAACATCAGAATTACCCCAGAAGCAGTGACTCTCTCCTCCGACCATAATGAAATAAACTACTTAATTTCCAAACTAAAATCTGCTAACACCCCGAGTTATGACAAAATTACCAGTGATCAAATTTGTCACGTCCCTCCAAATGTTATCAAGTCCATCTGGAACATTTTTAACGATTGCCTCAAAATCTGCCACTTGCCTTCCAACTGGAAGCACGCGGTGGTCCTCCCAATCCCCAAAACGGGCAAAGACTCTTCACTAATTTCTAATTAACCATCTCCCAGCTATAGGCAAACTATTCGAAATGGTAATCCTCCGCAGACTACAGACCGGAACAACATGGTTTTAAAAGAGACCTTATTTCACCTACTAAACCTTGTAGAGCCAGAAGTGACTATCATCAACTCAAATAGTATCTCTCCAGCAGTCTTCCTAGATCTGAAGAAGCCTTACGACAATATCAACCATTCCATACTCTTTCAAACGTTGATGAAATTCAAGCTGTCCCTAAATATAATAAGACTTTTGAATATCTTTTTATCTAACAGATCCTTCGAACTTATCATATCCGTGCGGCACTCCAGGAATTCCCCCTAATAGTGTCGCCAACCTTCAATTCGCGGAATATACAACATTCTTTTCTACCGACGTGAATTATTTCCGATCTGTCAAGAACGTCCAATCACAACTATAAAACATGGTGAAATGATGCAGGGAGAACCGGATGTTACTCAACAAGCACAAATGCCAAGCCATCCTATTCACCAGGCGCAGACTTCCAGAAGACCTTATCCCAAGGACACAGTTTTGCCCTAGAATAAGTCATGCAAATATCTAGGAGTCCTCTTGGATATTAAGCACCTATTCAAAGATCACATTCAAGAAATCAATAAAAAGGTAAGAAGAGGATCGGGTTACTCTACCATCTGCTAAAAGCCAGTCACCACAATCATAAAATCCATGTTAAGACCTCTACTTACCAGATCTGGGGAACAGCCGCCAAGTCACACATTTCCACTCTCCAAAGGGTACAAAACCGCTGTCTATGATGGGCACTTAACATAACAAATTAAATCTCATAAACGAAGGAATCCGTAGTCTGACCAAAAGATTCTTTAACAGGCTTCAAACCGTCAAAAAGCGGCACCATTACCTAGGTAAAACTACCACAAAACCAGAGCATAAATATAAGTTCCCGTTGAGCCGCATCACATTAATCCTACAAACAAACTATTCCCCAGTTTTCTTGGTTCCAGGGAGGGGTTATTCAGTATTTTCCCCTAATACTAATAATATAACCAGTTACATATATACACTTGGCAAGGGCAAATAGGTCCGGTACAGGGGAACACTACTTATCTATCGCTTCCCATCGTTAATTGGATTAAAAAATGCAGCTTGGGTTGAGTCATAGACCTCGTAACGTGTGGACGTCAAAAACGATGAACATGAAGTGTTGAGATGTAGACACTGGACTTTCTGCGTTACATTGGAATATTTTACAGGTAATTCATGTTCTGTCTGGCGTTCTGGTTACTGGGAAGAGTTAAATAACTAAGCGTTTTGCAGTGCAGTTAAAAAAATTGAAATCTAGGTTCTGCCTTGGTCCGCCCAGTTGTGTTGTAATTTATTTATCTCGTTCGATCATAGTGTTCGTTACGTGCGTATTAGTCTCCATTTATGTGACTCTGATTTAAGGCTCAATAATTTTAAACAAGGAGTCTGTTCATTATCCAAGTTAGGCGTTCCCTTGGGAGGAGAGTAACCGAAACATCAGTAATAATCCACCAGTTCCCACAAGACGATGCCGTCATTTTACGTCCTGACCTAAGACAATACCGTAACCCAAATGAAGAACAGCAAATATGGAAAAGGGGGGGACGTGTTGGAATAATACTACAGGGAAATTTGTGAAAAAAATGGGGAATTTGTTTAAAAATGCTTAACTAGGAACAATGTTTACCAGTTTCGGAGGTGCGGCGAAACAATCAGATCTCTTAATACTCGGGTTTAAACCGTGGACGATACCCTCCATAGGCTTCAAGGATGGGGAAACATAACAGTGTGCCTTGTTGGAACATAGCGTCGTCGTTCTGCCAGATTTTCCATAGGACGCTCTCTTCAGCGTCGACAGGTTGATATTCAACGTCCAGGACCAAACGACAGTTCCCTTCCGTCCCCACCAACTTGATAGAGCAGAATGTGAAAAGGTCATATTCCTACGTGACGAAATGCCATACGTGGGGATTAGTGGTGGCATAGGGTCTGGACCTATTGATGCCATGTCCAGTTCTCAATCCTCACTAACTTTATATAAATAATTATGAAATATCAACTATGTATCTAATAGCATCGTTCATCGTATTCTGACGATGGCTCTGGACATATCTAACAATAATAAAACCAAACCAGAGGCCAGATTGTAAGCAATAAATAGTCATTATATTACTATGTTGTTGTTGTTGTAGTATTCAGTCCTAAGACTGGTCTGATGCAACCCTCCATTCTAATCTAGCTTGCGCAAGGCTTTTCATTTTTACATAACTAGCACACCCCACATACTCCCTGATCTGCTTAGCGGATTCCATCATCGGCCTTCCTCTTCCGTTCTTACCCCATCCCCTTCACTCTAATGCTAATTTTACAAGACCCTCATGCCTTAAAACGTGGCCTATTAATCTATCCATTCTCTTGCTCATCGTCCTCCATATTGTTCGCTCTTCCCTTATTCTGTTAAGAACTTCCTCGTTAATGATTCTATCCACAAATCTGATTTTCAGCATTCTCCTGTACCACTAAATTTCAAAAACGTCTATTCTCTTCCTTTCTGCAACCCCTATAGCCCACATTTCGCAACCATATAACGCCACACTCCATATGAACATTATTTTGCAACGATTTTCTAATATTCACACATATATTACCCTTAAGTTAATTCCTCTTTTTCGCGAAAGCCTTCCTTGTCTGTGCTATCCTACTCTTTATATCTGCTACATTTCTAACATCCCTAGTTATTACGCCAAGTAGCAAAATTCCTTAACTTACTTCAAAATATCCCTTCCCAATCTAACATCCTTTGTTATTCCACTGTTTCCTATTACTCTATAACCTTGGTTTTCCCTCTATTAATCCTCATATTGAACTATTACTCCAGGACCCGTTAATGCCATTTATTATGGTTTCCAAGTCTTCACCTGACTCCCCTAATACTACAATATCATCGGCAAAGCGTAGGGTTTTTATTTCTTCTCCTTACAATATGATTCTTTTTTCATATTCAGCTTTAAATTGCTTCATCGCGTGTTCTATATATAAGTTAAACAGCATGGGTGACGCATCCTTGTCTTACTCCTTTCTAGATTTCTGCTTTCTTTTCTTAATTTTCTACTCTCATTACTGCTGACGGTCTTATGTAGAGGTTATTTATGGCCTTATTTATCGATGTTCTTCAAAATCCTTCCAGTTAAAGTTATCATACGCATTTCTAAAACTACAAATGCCATGAACGTAGGCTGTTTTTTTATTCTGTCTTCTAAAATTAGATGCAAAGTCAATACTGCTTCTCTTGTCCCTACATTCTTCCTTAAACGAAATTGATCTTCTCTTAAGTCGCATTCTATTTGACGTTCCATCCTCCTATATACTATTTGCATGCAGGAGATATTAAACTAATTGTCCTGTGCTGTTCGCATCTATCATCCCCAGTCTGCTTCGGTATGGGTATAATTATGTTTTTATTCAAATCTCCTGGTATTCTTCCTGTTTCGTAGATTTCGCATACTATCTTTAACAGATAAGATATTTTTTCTTCGCCGGATGATGTTATCAACTCCGCTGGAATGTTATCAATTCCTATTACGATATAACTGACTATAAAGATACAGCCAAAAAAATTAAAATAAATGAACCATAGATACAAATTTTTAAGAATGAAAGGATCACGAAGCAGTAACAACTCTGCTCAAAGGCCATGAATACTTCACGCAAGCCTCCAACGAGTATAATTTATTTAAATCAATACTTTATGGGCTTCCTGGTGATTTTTCTCCGAAGGAGATGAAAAATCAACTGGAAAAGGTTTACGATATCCGTATAATAACTATATATAAATTTAAAAGAAAAGATTTCAATGGGTCAATTATTATGCTTGATGTATAATTGATTTTAACGAAATCTGAAAACGAAGTAGAAACACTTAAGAGAATAAAAACAATCTTTCCTGCGTCAGGATCAGAATAGAGGACTGTAGAGGTCCAAAAATTAAATATGCTTTATGTTTTACATCGCATGGATCCCCAGTTTTGTCTGACGTACTTCCTACAGTTCGATGCGATGGTAGCGCCGCTCTATCGGTAAACTGTGTAACAAAAATGGTGGTAGAATTTAAAGGTTACATTGCGTTGAGTGTTGTGACAAGTTTGTTAAATTTGTAAATAAATCGTTTAATGTTGATTGATAATGCCAATTATTATTAAATGTGGGTTTCAAGAAGTAGATGTGTTTTCAGGAAGCTTTCACGTTAGTGATGTACTAGAAGAAGCAAGGAATGATTTGCGAATAATTACTGTCACGATCTACTCCTGGGGCGCATAGTGCTAAAAATCACGAGATTACTTACAAACCGATTGCGCCGGTATACATTTTAAATAATAGAACAGCAAAGTTAACAAAACTACACGTAAACAATTTTTAAAGTGGTTAAGCATTTTCTGAAATATTAATTAACGTGTAATTAATATTTCTTATATTTTCATAAAATTTCTATTTAAATAATAACAATTGTAATTATAAAATGTGTATAAATTAAAAAAAGTATACCTGCAATTGATTGTTATTCCAATTGTTACACTATAGGTTCATGAGAAAAGAAACATTTTTGTTAATAATTTAATATCACTTTACGTAATTAATTAATATATTTGAATCATATTTATTTTTTTGCTCCAAATGTACATCAATTATGAAGGATATCTTTAATGTAATGTCTAATCGGAAAATAATTTAATTGATCAAGAACATTTGTAATTGAATTACCATTATCGAATACCGATGAGAAAAGTTATATTGCGGAGTACGATGTACGTGAGCAATCCATGCTTTTTTCCGATCAGTTTTCCACTGGCGATTTGGAAATCTATAGAATTTCAAATTTCGACTTTTCATTACAGTATGGAGCACAGAAAAGTTTTCCAAAACTTTTTCTCACAGTTTTACTTATTTTTAATCATTAGTTTCTTTCAAAACGTCCATTATATTGCATAAAAGAGCCAAATTCAATACCACCCATTCTTGCACAATTCTCCGCCAGAGGTATCACGAGTCGCCGTTGGTCCTACGCATTGTAGAGATACGCAAAACCGTTCTTATATATAGATATAAATAAATATATATAATGAATATTCACCGCAGCTAATTTACCAATATGACTCTTACTTTGTATCCATGAATGTACAAAAGATTTTATCGGGAATATATGAGTTTATAATTTTTTGACAAAAATTATATACACTTTTCGTTACTTATTAATGCAGAAATAAATTGTTATAAAATTAAATAAGTGCCTCTAGGCAGGAAATTTATTTTAATAATTCAGGTATTTGGATGGTCACTATTGGATTTTGATTTTTCTTTTAAATAGGATCAAAATTACTGGCAATATTCATATACTTATGCTTATATTTTAATTGTTATGCCACTTAATAAAAATTATTACACAACTCTACAGCAGCCAGGCAAATAAAAAAGTATTTTTCCACGCAAAAATATGATTTTTTAATTTCTAAGTTGAATTTTTAATTTTTTTATACTTATCTTGTACACACATCCTTTGTATTAATATTAAGAATAATTTCACGTAATTAAGGACTTGATCCAAATTTTACTTCGATATTAAAAGAAATGAAGTTCATTATTAATAATGTTAGTGAAGCATAATATAGTGTGAAGCGATCATGAGAGGCTAAAGTAAAAAGTATAGGATAATATTTAGCCATAAGAGGTATTATATTTGCACAATCAGATAAGAGAATTTAATATTAACGTTCGGTTACAATATTTTGTGAACAAGCCACTTAATTTAATTTTACCAAAAAAATCGCCCCACGATAACGTATCCAGAAAGATTCTGATTACCGGGATTTGATTGGTCTGTGAGTGATTAAAACACTGGGCTGACTGTCCCGGTGATCTGATTCGTGAGTGATTCAAACAGCTTCTTGCTCTCGGATCGCAGGAGCGGAGTGAATCAAAAGAGCTACTGCTCCTTTTTACGATTCAATGATCACTCACTCCTTAGAAGGAGCTAGTTCTTTGAATCAAATCTTGATAGTATCGCCCATCTCTAGCGTATTGGGAAGACTTGGGATGCTGCCCGGTGGATTTGGTATACCAGGCGAATTAAGTATGGACACCGAACTGCCACTCAAACCTCGAATATTTTTAGATAGATTTCGTCTTGATATTAGGCAGTTAATCGCTACTCCTGCGGTGCACCACGACAGGGAAAACATTGGTTCACCATGATCTTCACGAGACGGATTTTGTCTTGTCCGTGTCGATCGGGCGTATGGATGCTCCATTGGAGTGTTGCGACGACCATAAGTAACTTATTTCGTTGTAGACATACGCGGAACACGCACAAAAGTTCATATAATCCGCCTTAAGCCTACCTCCATCGTAGTTGCAGCCACAGAATCGGCCAATTCATATTCTTACGTTACGTCGTGTCCAAAACCGAAAAGCATTCGGCGATTCTAGTTTCCTATGTTTCTGTAATCTTCTCTTACTTCTTTTTTGTTTCAGTCGTCGTAACCGCCTGCGCAGTTACTGGTAAGGGGGTGCCGTGGCGTGAATTATTACCATCTCCCCCTAATTACGTCAGGTGCGCAGGTCAGCACTTGCCAAGTAATTGCGACAGGGCAGTAAACAAAGTAGTAAAATATTTTACTGCAATGGAGGTCATCCTGCCAACTGCCAGGGATGTGAAGCTTTTAAAAACCTTCAAGACAAGAAAATAAAGCAAATCAGCAAAGTGGAGAGTAATATATCTCATGAATATGCATTAAAGGTCAATCTAAGCACCCTTGAAGTAACAACTAGCACACATAACTCTGAGTTCCGGATCCCATCACGGAAATTATGCAATGGGTTAAGAAAGGGATAACGACAGTAAATAAAGAATTTTACAAAATAAAACAGGCCAAGATCGTCTTACATAAAGGCCCAATTATACTAGAAGGACATGAACAAATCAGAATGAAGCAATTAAAAGAACTTAATTGAAATGCCAATGGAATTAAAAACTACAAATCTTTTGTCGCAAGATGACATAGATATATCATCCATTACAGAGACTCATCTTATGGTATCTGACGGACTAAGGTTCATGAACCGCATGGTCTATTGAAACGACAGATTGAATGTTTCAGGCGGTAACTGTCCAGGAGGAGGAATGGTGATCGTAATCAAATCTTGGCTCCCTCACAGAAGAATAGAATTGGTAACAGAACAACTTAAAGCAACCTAACTAGAAGTATTTCATCTTCCTTGGATCTGCAGCCTTGGCCAACCGAGTCAACTGTGGACTGTCGTCTTACATGTCAGATTCCGAATTGGGAGTCATCTGTGGTCAGCGTATCGACTCTTTAGCTGTTTTTATCCCGGTCTCCGAGACCTAGACCATGCCGGGATTCGAACCCGGGACCTCAGTGTTGTGAGACAGCGACTCTAGCCACTTGACCACAGGAGGTCGTCTGAGAAGTGTTTTCTCCTAATAAAATCATTGGTATCACAGCGGCCTACAATCCTTCGGATAAAAAAATAATCAAAGATGACATATTTATGCAAAAACCCCTACAATGATTGCTGGAGATCTGAACGCAAAGCAACTTGATTGGAACTCACGAGCCAACAATTGCAAAGGCAAAATCCTTAAAGAGGCTATAGAGGACACTATGGCAATACTATCACACTCCCAACCACTTTCCATTTAACATACAACTTAATTCAGAAATATTATATATATATATATATACCCACAGTAAAAGTCAAATTTCAGAAATACAAAACATACCATACCCTTAAAGTAACCTTATTCACTGGGAAATCCCCTCTAAAACGTAGAATAATCCAGACAGACTGGATAAAATTTCAAAATATACCGCAGGAAAGGGAAACGCCATTAACACTTAGTACCTCCTCCGCCGAAGAAATCGAAAACAGAATCTCTCTAACCCAGACAAAAAAAATCCTTCTTGTTAGCAAAAATCATCAACACCGGGTGTTCCGGAGATATTTTAAAAACAAATACATTTTCACAACTTTATTTGAATACGGAGTCATTTAAAGCCCACAGTAAATCTCGTCTATATGTAATGAGTGTATGTTGCAATCGCCACATTATTTCGTTACTGGCTGAAGAATTCACCATATGGGAGACCCACTGTACAAGTCAACACCATGGCGCCAGAGAAGGGAGACATCGGATTTCAGAACGTGACAGATCGACCGTTTGGCGTCTTAAAAATCTAATTCCTGAGTCCAGTTCTTTGAGCCCGGGAATTTTGGAAGGCCAGAAATTATGGAGAGAAACCGCGGGCAAAGCTGAATTTTGATTGGAGGCCTAGGGTCAGGTGATCCGCCATGCATCTCATGGTGGAGTGAATGAATAAGATGACCTGCGAGGAGGAATGACAGACATTTGGTCAGTCGGGCATGGATATTTGACGAAGGAAGAAGTCTAGAGAGTGCGTAGTGTTTGATCCATGGCACGGCAGTCGTGGACGAGAAATTTGATGCGTTGGGCATGGAGACAAGCATGTGAGAACAGTGCGCGATAGTTTAGCCACGACACTAGAGAAATTAGTCAGTCAGAAACGAGCTTTGAAGTAATCAGGCGGAGAGAAAACGAGGCGTAATAGAAGGAAGGATGTCTCTACAACAAGTCCTGTCCAAGTAATGCCTGCTTTGTAACCTCAAAGTGAGCAATTTGTAATATATGTTAAGTAAATAAATATAGAGTAAAGTGCCCATTAACTGTTAATTCAATAAAATATTGGCAAAATACGAAGTTCTAGCTTGTTCCGTCAGTGAAGTTTAATAAGTGGGAAGTATGACAACTAATGAGCAAATAAATTATAAAATACATGGAATATAGGGTTTTTCATGAAACGGACTTTAATAATAAGTAAGAATAGTAAGTAGGTATTGTCCGACAAAAAAGTATTGTTCTCCCGAAATGGCGAATCTCTGACAAAGAATTGTATTTAAATTGCAGTTCCAATTGAATGCACACATTCACATTTATGAACGCCCATTCCGCCATAATCTTGGACACCGAGCTCTAACTGCCTGTCCTTTGTGCTGAATGAGTGCTCTAATTGATTTAGCCATTTATTAATATGAACCCAATACGCAGTTCCTATTCTATTTTGATGTTAAAACCAATCTCGCACGAAATCCTGGAAGTGGTTTTTACTTTCAATAGTAATCGTTCGAATGTACAATAACCCTCCACGTCCAGACTTGAAACCTATTTAAGAAAATATTTGATCGATGCACAACATATCTCTGATATTATTATTTGTTGTTTTAGTGTTCCATCTTTAATACTAAAAACATTGTCAGATCGTCCGGCAATATAGCCACAGCTATAGACATCCGAACTTCTCTTTCTTCTTTTCTTCAAATGGCTCAACAGCCCTCTTGAGGTCCTGGGCCTACCGAGGCGGCTGCGGACTGTCACCTGGCGTGACACATTCCGAATTTGGGGTAATACGTGGTCAGTGTGTCAATTCCCCATCAGCCTTCATCCCGGTCCTCGCGACCATGACGACACAAACATCCAAGCCCATGTCAAGATTCGAACCCTGAGTTGCGAGGCAGCAATTAGAGGCTAGCCACTACACCACAGGAGGTCGGCAGACTAATGATCCAAATTTGGCACACGTGCCCCTCAGGGCCCGAAACTTTCTATGATCTTTAATTTTTTTAAATATACTGAAGTTATAGATGTGAAAAACCTGAAAATGTCTACAAACTTCCCTTTTTTTAATTGTTCTAGGGTTGGCTTAAGCAAAAGTCATTTTGATTATGGAATCAAGTACTGTAGTTTCAATGGGTGAGAAGGTGAAATTCTTCAGAACATATTTTGGCAAGTGTATCATATGTCTCACTACGCTACAAACTTTTACGACTGTCTGATATTTACAGAATCCCTTGAACCACCCGTAAAGATCAACAAACTACATGTTATTACGCGTACCGTGCCGTGCAATGACGCAGAGAGGCAGCCGTATCAGGTGATGGGAAAGTATAAACAACAAAATCAAAATAAATTTGAACCAGTCACTAATTAAAATCCATATTTTAAACAGGTTTATATTTTCAAATATTTTGCGTTTTTTATAAAAAAGAAACATTGCCGGAGTTATTTTAAAGAAATAGCGTTTCAAATACTTGTATCATGCTGAGATAAATGCCACAGTATCCTACATACAGTACTGCCACCATGCGCCGCTTATTCCCAAAATAAAATTGGAACCCAATACCAGTGGCTGGGCAACCAATTTATTAGACGAAAATTTATTTAAAAATCTAATTGTTCATGTATCACCCTTAAAAATTAAATTCTTATTTTACTTTAATAATGTTATGAAATTATTAAAATTAGTAACATTTACGATAAAAAACAGGGGTTGGAGCCAATCGCCGATTCAAAGTGACTACTTCACAAAGACGTGTAAAATATTCGATTCATGTTATGATAAATAATAATAACGATTTAATAAATGTGAATACTTGTACGCTCTTTCTCTGAGCTTCAATTGAAGCATTTCGTCTCCCTTTGACTTGAATCCCATGAACCTGTGATCAATTTACACCGAATTCCTAGAATTTAGGTTGTGAAGAATGTGATTAGTAAATTGTAGATTAGCATAGCTTATGTTTACAGGATTGAAGGGATATTGAATCGGTCCTTAACGTCAACTCGGACTAGCTTAGTGGTAGAACGATCGCTTGGAAAGCTGGAATTCCAGGATTCCAGTCCTTGGTCCGGCCGACATTTTTCCATGTTGGTCTATAAAATTTAGCTATACGCTTGTATTGATAAAACAACTACTTGCGGCATTTGGCTGTACGGAATCAAAGGAAAGCGGTATAAGGAGTCGTAGGTTACAGACAGTGGCTATAAAACCCAGGCACGATGCCGTGACTAGGGTTTTTCCCGAGTCTCGTGAGATTTGGCGGCGTCGGATGGTTGAGCGGATGTGGTGTTTCTCCCTAAAAACGTCGGTGAAGAGGGGCAAACGGCTCCTCCCAGTGAGTCCAGATAAGAATTTTTATTCCCAGGGTAGAGCCCCGTCACCGACGGAATATGAAATATGGAAGTGGGGAAAAATGACGAAAACCTTACAAAAATGTATTTTGGGACCTTAAGACTTCGAGTATATGATTGGGACACTAATAAGATATGATCGGAGATGAAGACTGAATTTTAAGAGGGAGCAATAAGAAATTGGAGATTGTCCTGGCCGTGGACATTTGAATAACTGGAGAAAGTGTCCTAAGTGCTCATCATTGTTCAACGCGGAAGTTTTGTTGGGTACAGCAACAAGTCCAGCCCAATCTGAGAAGAAAAGTTAATTACCACTGTTTGTTACCTGTTTCATGGGACTGCCAATTCCGAGTAGAATGTGTTAGTGATACTACTTTATGGAGAATTCCGTTTAGGCGACCCTTAGTGAACAATTCAGGTATTTAGTTTATAATTTCTATAAACATTGTAAATATATATATATATATATATATAATGAAAATCTTTAAAAAATGCCTACTTTGTAACCTCAAAGTGAACAATTTATAGCATATTGTAAGATTAAATGGATTGCACATTTCTATAACGATTCATCATTATTTTAATTTCACGCTCTTTACTTGAATCATCTCTGATTCCTTTGATCTCCATCCATGCTTTTCCACGTTACTTTGGGACTGCCTGATTCGCAACTGTCAACGTAACGCAGTGTTCGGTTTCCAATCGAACACCCGTATATAAAATATTTAGGAAGGAAAAACACTTTCTTGTTACAAATGTGTGTCAAGTGTCGATGTTGCAGCTCTATTTATATTGCACATAATTATCCTTCACAACGATTTTTGCTTTGGGTGATGTAGCACGTAACACGACGCGCTGTACACGTACTTTAATAATATCAGGCTTTGGAGAATTTTGTATCGGGCAGCACTTAAAGCATGTTTGTCTTTTATTATTTAGAGAGGTTAAAATAATTTCTCTCGGCGATCTTAATGAGAGCCACTAGACGTTTTTAAGCTTATTAGGAACAAGTGCTCTATGAAAAGGAGAAACGTGAAATAATTGACAAGATCATTGGGGGACTGTGAGTAAATATTATAATAAATTCTTTGAATTTAGAACCGTCTACTGTTAAATATACATTGACGGGAATAAAAGTCTTTGAATTACATAAATACAGTTAAATTATTCCAAGCGCGATCGTCTCTTTCTTTTATGTAAACGTTTGAGCCTTTTGTAAGCTCTGAAAGAGACGATTCGCTACGGTATCAGTATTGAAAAGCGTTAGGAAGGCTTGAATTGATTAAAAATATCAAACAGGTGAGTTATTGAAATTTCAGTTTTTAATAATTGGAAAGTAATATAAAAGGATGCATAATACCAAGTCAAATAAGTTTAAGTGAAATCTATCGTCATAAGTTGAATTACCCGCATGTGACAGTCTCACGTCTTACATCTTTGAAGAAACGCAATAATTTAGTTTATGATCAAAATTTACGTTTCTTGCCATTAGGAATTTTAGTGCTTCTTGCGTCCTTCAATGAATGATCTTTGACCGCTCCGACGATTGCACCGCCTCGTAAACTGTGACTGGAGTTGATTATAGTAATATATTTTGCATTCCTTTTCCGCATCATCTAAGTTGTGCAAAAATATATTATATTTTATCATTTATATACTGATCAATTTTAGTATTATTCAAAGCTCTGTTAGAAACTTGTTGGCTGTTGCTGAGAATTAACTACAAAGTAAGCATTAAAAGCGTCGTGTTACTAGAAGACGTTCACGGTTTTTCTCCGGTTTCGGATTTCAATGTTAGGCTAGCATTTCCGTAGATCAAACCGGTATTTTAGGGCCTCCTTCTATACCGTGTGACCAAATACCAGACCTTCTCCACGCACTAAAAACGAGATGCATAATCTCCTTTTTGGTACACATCTGTGCCAAGATGCGCTACTGAAGTATGCATTGCATGATGATATTGGCGGCATTTATTTAAATTATTTAATTAAATTAGTTGCTTTAGGATATAATATGATAATTATATATATATATATATATATATATATATATATATATAAAAGTCAGTCACTTAATGGGGCCCTGCGCACTGTAATGAATATATATTAATATATTAAAAATGAACTTTTAAAATTAAATAAAACATTTTACTTGATCCAAGAACATATTTACATAAATAATTAAAATTTTGATATTTCGAACTTTATGCCGGCTACTCTTTCTTAATTAAAACTACATATATACTTACAAAAAATAATACAAATAAATTCCTTAAAACTAAAAGTCATGTGCGTTCTCATGTAACAAAATATTTTACACAAATCTACCCGGACCTGGCAGTACAGAAAATCAACAGTCACAGGGTGTAATTACCGTGAATATTCCAGCTCTTTCCTCGTAGCAATATCCTCCTCAGATTCCCCGCCGCTATTTGTTCCTGGTTCAGAACAAATTCCGGTTATCCTTCTTCTCTTGGACTACCAAATCTCTCCCTGTTTTCGTCACGAAAAATCTCTCTCCGAATCTGTTCTCCACAAATCTCTGTCCAAATCTCTCGTCTCACCGCTTTCGAACAATCAGTCCAAAAATATATATCTAAAATCGATCTGCACGCCTTTTTAAAATCTATTCCCCACTTCTTTTGTTATATAACCCAGGTGGCAGGGATGGTTATTGACCAATCACATTTATGGTTACACTTGGGAGAACACACCACCCGATGCAGCCAACTCTCACCAAAATTGGAAAACACCCAAGGCGCGACATAAAGTCTGAGTTATATTGCCCCTGGCTCAAATTCTGCTTCCTTTCTTTTGACTTCGCACCGCCAAAAGTCCGAGTAGATGTGTCTGACCGTTACAGCGGTATTACAAATAAATTAATTCAAGGGGATAATTTTAGATATTAATTACTCATTGGGGTAACCACGTGCAGCAGAGATTTCATTCACATGAAGGACCTGTTTCACCTTAATTCGAGTCTTGATGCAGGTTACTATGTGACCGGAACTTCCTTCTTCCCTTGGTTGAATTGTAGATTTTCCCTCTTCCGGTGGAAAGTGGGATGAACCTGGTGCTGCCGTGATTGATGAAAACCCAGTTTTTCCTGCTTCTTCCCTCTGGCCTTCCTTGTTCTCAAACTCTATCTCACTGTAGCACAACAATTCACACTTCTCTTTCAATTCTTGTTGCACCCTCCAGCTTCCTCCGTTTCACGTCCTGATCAACTCTCCTTCCTTTCACCTCGCCTTCTCCATGTCTTGAACAACTCCCCTCTATATCTCCTCGCCCTCTCAACGTCTAGAATCATTCTGCCTATTTTTCAACTCCCCACCTTCCAGCTAAATTCGTATATCCCTTCTCAAAAGGAAAACGCTATCCCACGTGATGTTTGTTCCACCAATCCTCGTGAGTCCTTCGTCCATGACACGGGGAACAACCTTTACCTGGCTGTCGCCGGTTAGAATTTTCTTGCTGAAGTTTTATATGCTTTAAAAATCCAAAATATCTTAAAACAAGATGAATAACAGTCATTGTTTTCAATACTGATGTTTAACGTGCATCTTATTCCTAAGTCAGTCCCGAGGTGGGGGTAGAAGGGGTGTATGTAAACCGTCATTACCGACTGTTTCACGGTTATAGAATTCGCTGCCCTCTATTCTATTCTGGAACGGGGGGGGAGTCGGTCGAAGTGGAATTAAATGAAAGTCTATAAAACCAAATTGACGTAGAATGGCAATTATGTTCCAACATTATGGAATTAGTTTCATTCTAACATTCCTGTTAAGTTTAATTATAGTGATTATGATAATGGAATTAGGATGTTCAGTTCAATTTGTAACGGTCAAAGACATCTGATAGGACTTTGGCGGTGTGCAGTCAAAAGAAAGGAGACAGTATTTGAGCTAGGGGCAATAAAACCCAGACACCACGGCGCGCCTGGGGTGTTCCCCAACCATCGTGAGATTTGGCTGCATCGGGTGGTCCAAAAAGCTTGAAGGAGAGGGGAAACTGTGACTCCTAGAGAAGAGAACCATAAATGTTATTAGTTATTAACCATTCCTGCCATCTGGGTAATATGAACTAAAGAAGTGGGGAGTAGGTATTATAAGGGCTTGCAGAGAGATTTTTGAGAGAGATTTAGAGGGAGATTGCCAGACAGATGATAATGGATAGATTTCGAAAGAGATTTGGAGATAGATTTGGAGAGAGATTTCGGCAGATGATCGACATTATCGGAAAGGTATTCCGAGGAGGTGATGGTAAAAACCGGAAATTGTCCTGAACCAGGGACAAATAGCAGCGGCGACTCGGAGGGCGAAAATTGAACTAGGAAGGCTCTCAAATATTCACTAAACTGATGCAGTACATTACACCTGTTACCTTTTTGCTGATTTCCTATACTGCCAGGTTTGAGTAGATTTTGTGTGTTAAATTTTGATCTATGAGAAGTCCCATAGCCGACCTCCTGTGGTATAGTGGCTAGCCTCTAGTTGCTGCCTCACAACCCAGAGGTCCCGGGTTCGAATCCTGATAAGGGCTTGGATGTTTGTTTCGTCATGGTCGAGAAGACCGGGATTAAGACTGTTGGAGGATCGATACACTGACCACGTGTCACTCCAAATTCGGAATGTGTCATGCAAGATGACAGTCCGCAGTCGACTCGGTAGGTAGAAATTGGAGTGACATGTGGTCAGCGTATCGATCCTCCAACAGAAAAGTTCATTACTAATTCATTAATATTGCTCTAAAATAATCATTATCCCGCCCAATTAATTTCAAATTGGAGTTATTTCAATAGATGTTTGTTTATATCTCACTAGTTTCCACAGAGATGTGGGTCGGCCTAGAGCACCGAGTCAAATTATTATCATCTTAAAATACCAGACGTAATTTTGTCTCCCTTAAAAAACAGCCAGTGTTTCTTACTCTGTTCGGTTACCGGAAATACTTTTGACTTTCTGAGATTACTGGTGGCAATTTTTATTTATTTAATGTACCGGGAGTATTTTTGCTCTCTTATAAAGTGTTGAGAGAATTCTTATTCAGTTAGACTACAGAAAATATCCAACTGTACCGGGAGTATTTTTGACTCTCTGGAGAACTGGGAGTATTTCTGGTGCCGGGTTAATATAAATAAACACCCTGGCAAGGCCGGGTCCCCTGTTTGTCTTATGTTAAATTTAGGAATAAAACTACTAAATCTGATATCACAAATTCGGCATCATTTTTCATTTTCAATATTTATGCAGTTCTTTAAAATATTGACGTATAAGATGCAAGTGACTTACGATTCTCTACAGTACGATTGATTTGCTGAGCGTAAATATTGTTCTCAGGTAAAATCTTAATGAAAATCTTGTTTTTCGTTCTGCGTGACATCCGGTTCGCCGGAAATGTCCAAACCAACGTCCCGTTTGCTTTTCGTAAGGTGTAAATATTAAATACCTAAATGATGTTTATATACGTATAAAATGCGATAAATTAGTAAGTAAATTAGAACAATTTATCGAGAAAATTTCATGATGCAGAGTAACCTGACGCCAACATTAAATCTGGTTCACAAATTAGGAAAAATATATGCAATATATAAATAATAAAAATTAGTGAATAGACAAGTATTGCTAATTAATTATTACGAACGACTGTATATGCAGAAATGATATATATAATTATACAAAATACTTTCTGAAAAATATCACAAACTGAATTGTAGTTAGTCATTAAAAAATTTATGGACACCCTGTATTTACATTATTATAAACAATATATAATTATAACAATGTCTGTTGTCCTCATATATTTAAGTACGACCTGTAAATCCGTGGGATAATAACAAGTCCGAGGGAGTCCTGATGTTCTGACTCCACCTCGCAAGCTGTCGGTGGTGATGTATAGCCTACCTACATATCACAACTCAATAACTGAGATCGCTGTTCGTTGCCTTATTGAAAAACGTTCCAAATTTATCGCCACAACAGAATACGCTTCGTGTGTCGAAACCTCGTGTGAATATGAAAATAGTTCGTCGTCAGTAAGGAAGTGTGTGAACGTTTGGGGTCAACGTCGTGGTCGTACAGATACACATGGAACGACATCTGCAGCACGTCACATCAACTGAGATTGTCGTACATTACTTTGCAAATATTCAGTTTCCTTTATTACACATAGTACAATACGTACAGTACATTCAAAATACACATAATACGTAATCATCTAAGACCGAAGCATACGCCTACCTAAGAAAGACAACGATCACGATACAAAACAACTAAACCTTAATGTAATTTGCATTGGTGTACTAATTGCGATTTATTATCTTTTGTAATTTATAATTTCCATAACAACTGTATAATTACGACATATATCCCACATCTCCGTTTATTTGATTTAATTTAATTTGTCATTTCAATATAACTTAACCTTGTTGAGTGTTTGCCTGTTAAAATGATTTGCTACACCCAGAAGAAAAATGCCAATAACGGCCCGTTTAAAAGTAGCCAAGTTCCCTGAACCCGCCCTTGCCCTTCAGAGCCAAGCAGAATTTTTGCCAACCAACGAGGAAATATATAATATATTTGGCTGGTGGTGCTGAGGCCAGTTTCCACCATTTAGGGGAGTTGTAAGAAAATGGTAGAGGGGAGAACAGCTGGGCAGAAAGACACTTCTTGGTGGAGATTTGACAAAGGAGGATCGTAGAAGAAGGAAGATGACCACGCGGCTGAAAGATCCGGGCGTTTCTTCAAGTCCTATGGCAGAAATCCTATTCTGGTAAGCCGCCGGGAGTTTTTCCTGGGAATATTGCGACGATAAGTTTAATAATTGTTTTAATCAAAATTCTTTTTTCAAATTTACATACTCAAACGAGGTAACCTGGGATAGGTAAAGAGTATCGTATTGAGCAACCTGCAATATTTTCCGTAACTTAAACCATTTTTTTGCATATAGTTTCTTATCATTTCATTTCACTGAAAAAATGTATTTAAGTTAAAACATAATTCTTATTTAATTAAAGGTAACATGTGGTGTGCCACAAGCATAAATTTGAGAATGTGCTGCAGAAATATTACTCGGGTTTCCACTCAGGTACAGCTGCGATTAAGACTGCTCTGGCGTCATCTTCGCCAGAAGACGACAGATGACGTAGTCGTCGAAACGTTTCCTCTTAATTGCAGTTGTACACGAGTGGAAATCCGATAACTATTTCTGCAGCATTTACACCGGGGAAGTCTTCGTTCACTAATTGATAATGTGTTATTTACATTTACTCAGGGAATAACTGTATGCCGTGTAGCAGAGACTTTTTTACATTCGATAGTTCTTACGCATGAAAGCCAGTAACTTAGTTTGACTTGATTCTGGTCAGTGGGCTCCGATTTGCATTTATAAATTAAATGTTTTGCGTTGTTGAAGACAGAGCTCATAGGAAACTACTTCAGGAAATTCATTCCTGCTTTATCACTTCAGAATATATTTTCCAACTCACACCTAGAAAGTTATGTACTGCTAAATACGAAGTAATATTGAATAAGTTAAATTCGTTTCCATGGAATATTATTCTTTCCAGAAAGGATGATGTCGACCACACGTTCCAAAATTTTCTGAAACATTTTATATCGGTTATTAATGAAGTAGCCCCACTAAAACAAATCATGGATCGTAAAAATAAGCAACAGAATACTTGGATTACGAAAGGTATCCTAATTTCACGTGAAAAACTTTGTGTTTTACAAAGAATTAAACAAACTAATACAAATTTCGTGTTCATAAAGTATTTTAGATTATACAGGCGGACTTACAAAAAAGTTCTTGTCGCTGCTCGTAGACTTGCTACGTCGAAATACATAATGAATACAGATAATAAAATAAGAGCCACATGGAATGTAATTTACAATTATTCTGGAAAAAGAAGATATGATGTGAATAAAATCTCTGTTCTTCACGACAATAAAATAGTTTCTGCTACAGAAGCAGCTTCCGTGTTTAACCACTATTTTTCCGAGCATTCCTTATTTTTATTACCTATAACTAAGGGCGGAGTATTAAATATAATTAAGAGTTTGTAATGTTCGAACTCTAACGATATATATGGGATTAGTAGTAAACTTATTAAGAATTGCGCAGATGCCGTAGCAGAACCCATTCAACTCATAATTAACTCGTGTTTCCTAACAGGAAAATTTCCCGATTCCTTAAAAGTGGCAAAAGTAATTCCACTCATTAAAAAAGGCGTGCGTACTGATATCTCCAATTATCGACCTATTTCTCTGCTCCCAATTTTCTCTAAAATACTGGAAAAGGCTATCTATTTGAGGGTTGTAAATTTCTTAGAAAAACATAAAATCTTATCTCCTGAACAACACGGCTTTCTCAAAAATAAATCTACTAACAGTGCTATGATCGATTTCATACAGTCAATTCAAAATTATTTGGAAGGTAAAGTAAAAGTAACGGGAATATTTTCTGATCTATCCAAAGCATTCGACATGGTAGATTACAAAATCTTACTACACAAACTAGAGTTCTACGGAATCAGGGGAACCGCTATCTTACTTTTTAGCTCATATCTCACCAATCGAAAGCAAAAAGTCTCCATAGACGATAACGATGGCAATATTTATGTCTCTCAACTGAACACAATAACTTGTGGTGTCCCACAGGGGTCGATTCTATGACCTCTCCTTTTTCTTTTGTATATTAATGATCTTCCAGATTGCATAAAACCAATAAAATCAGTTCTTTACGCCGATGACACCAACTTAGTAATAACAGGTAGTGACGACCAAATGCTTCAGGATAACGTCGATAACGCACTCAAATTTTTAAATACGTGGTTCAGTGCAAACAAATTGGTTCTGAACATATCTAAAACTAAACTCGTTCAATTTTCATCCGGTAAGAACGTTCCTATATTGGCAAATCAAACTAATGACTACGCACCTTTTATTGGTATTCAAGTTGACGGAAAGCTACGGTGGAATGAACATATTCAGACACTCTCTAGTAAACTCAGTTCAGTCTGTTACTCCCCTAGATTATTAATACAACAAGTAGGTACGTTAACGGGAAAATCTGTATATTATGCTTATTTCCATTCTAATATGTGCTATAGGGATTTGCTTCTCGGTCTACGGAAATTTTCAAATTACAGAAACGTGCAATCCGTATACTATGTGGCAAAAGTTAGAGAAAGCTGTAGACCACTCTTTAAAGCTCTTGAAATTTTAACATTTCCTTGTACTTATATCTTTAAGACTCTCAAATATGTAAAACGTAATTTAAATCTATTTGATAGGAACGGAGATTTCCATAATTATGAGACCAGAAATCGTACGGATAAACATCATCTCTCACTTGTTGAAAAAAGATAAACGTCCCTTAATCCGCGAAACTTAGGGTCTCTCCTCGCCACAAAATCGGCGCCTGCTGCATGTAATTGCCGTCTCACTTGGTTGTTACTGCCGCCTGATTGACGCCAATATGGAATTTCTCAACCAGAGTATCACCACTCATAAAATAAAATGGTTATCGCCACCTTAATTCATCAAAGTTCCTGCAAAGGTGTTGAATGAGCTGCCTTGTAAAATAACACACCACATATCTTTAAACTTTCTGTACAGTTTTTTCTGCTCTTTGGTTTGTTTGTTTGATGTATGCCTGGAGCTACTACAGACGGAAGGACAGTTTCCTTGTCGCGCAGCTCCAAGCAGTCAAAACTCCGTTGCGGGTGATTGTGTTTCTCAGTGTGTGCTTGTCTCTTGTGTGCGTGTAGTAGTTATACTGACTTTAGACTATACACATTTTCTTTGATTAATTTATTTTAAGATTATTTGTAATTAATTATGTACCTTATTTTGTTAGTTATTTGTAATGTATGACGTATCCTATTGTCTCAATCCAGGACTAATGGAAACAACAATAAATCTAAATCTTACAGTGTTCGTAATATGAAGAACTAGTGCTTAGAAATAACCCGTCTATTTTTAGATTTATATCCATGGCCAACCACGGTACGTAAATTTTTGATTCAAAGACCCAAAAAGAATTCAAACCTCACTTTTATTAATTGGACAAATGCCTGAAGAAGTCAAAGAATAATGTAATATATTCATTAAAAGTTATAGTAAAAAATGCGCGGAACCAAGTCGCGTTTAAAATATGGAACTTTCCAGATTTTTTATATAACGAGATCCACTAGTATCAAGCTTAGGGAAATTTCTGGTGAGACGAACGAAATCATTAAAATCCGAGGCAATTGAATCCACTTGTGAAGATTCAGCTTTTTTCATTGCACCACTTCAATGTAGTGGTAACGATTCGCAACGTTCTTCTACCAAAGAATATTATCGTTATTAGAGTGATTTGTAGTCCATATTTATATTAATGTTATACAGAATACATTAAAAATATTATTGTAATAACTTGGCTGGGCAAGAGCGAGGTTCTGGATTCGCGTCGTGGTCCGATCGAGGTTTTTCCATTATGATCTAAAAAAACATCAGTTTAATGGTCCTTGGCTGAGCTTCAATTGGAAGGAATTATTCTCTCGTTTTAATATTTTGGACCGAAGATGTTTTGAGGTCATGGAGTGAGGTCCATGGTCAGCTAAATTTTTATACCTGAAAAAGTCTCAAATTAGAGACGAAACGTAGTATAATTTAATACTTAAATAAAATAAAAACTGATATAACTCATTCAATGAATATTTAAAAGTCAGATAAACTATTTATTTATTCTCTCTCTGAATTGTTCCATTATTGATTTACTTACAATTTAAAACAGTGGATTAATTTCAATTTTTATTGAAATTCAAACATATTCAAAGTTCATAATATTGTTTTATATATATACTGGAGAGGTTTTTCTTGTCACATTTCATTAGATATATATATCTGATGTGATAGATGAGGAGGTAAGAATTGATGCTGTTGTAATTGACTTTTCAAAGGCTTTATACCTAGAACCGCATCATATTCTTTTAGTGAAAATGCAAAATGCTGGCATTGAGAACGCGTATTAAACTGGATTCGCGAGTTTCTGGATAACAGAAAGCTCAGTGTTCGGATAAATGCAGAATTATCTGAGCCAGTTGAAGTTACGTCAGGGAAGCGTAGTCGGACCACTAATGTTTTTGGCATTTATAATGATTTGACGATAGGCATTGAGTCTCAGATAAGATTAAACTCGGCAAAAAGTAAATCGATTGTATTTATAAAAATGAGAAACGTTTTTCAAGTTCAATATAAATTATGAGATGAAAATATATTACAAGTAGACACTTGTAAACACCTGAGATAAAATATTACCAAAGATGTTTCATTTGTTGGGGCATATTATTATACTTTCCCTTGATTCTGAGAAGACTGCGAGTAATTAAAAAGTTTAATGCAATATCACCAAGTTTTAGTTCAAATTTAGCTCTAAGAATATTGGAATAGCGGAGAGATGAAAAAAGACCGCAAAAATTATTTTGTGTTACGGATTAGCAAATTAGGATCTGAGAAATATTGCAGACGATTACTGTTTGAATAATATACGGCGAGGATTCGAATGAAAGTTGAAAAACTTTATTTCTTAAACTTGGTGCATTAAACTTGCGTAATTACAATCTATAAATATCGAAGTCTTTTCCCGCGATCTCAGTAAATATTAAATGAACGACACAAGTAATGAGCACGTTTCTAGGAATCGCTCGGAAGTCGGAATCGAAAACATCAGCCAGCTTTTCGGGTCATGTGTTGATCAATCTATATAATAGTCTTTCGATTGATATACAAGATATGAGAAAACAGAGTATCTATAGAAATCCTTGTTAAAATTTAAAGCTTAATAGATTTCTCCATCAGTCGTTCTTTTCGTAGAAATACACTACATAATTGAGTGCGTTGGTCAATGCATGATAAAAAGGGCATCGAAAACGTCGCAATATGAACCTCAAATATATTCCCAGTATCCTGGTACATAGCAGGGCTAAAAATATTCTCAGTAAACTAACTGAATAAAAATTCTCTTAACACTTTATAAGAGCACGTAAATACTCCTTTTCATTAAAGAAAAAAAACAAAGAGTGTACAAAGTATTTCTGGTAACCGAACAGAGTAAGAATCACTCGCTTCTTCTTAAAAAAGGCAAAATTACGTTCAGGATGGTAATAATTAGCTTCAGTACCATCAGACAGTCAGAGCCCAGAGGAACTAGGAGTTATTTTACCCAATAACTTGTGACAGAAATTAATTTACCACCTGATAATCACTAAAATTAATGTGTTTAACCCCGTTCAGACCCTTTGTTAGGGGATGACCTGCAATTCAAATCGCATACTAAATGTAAGAATCAAATTCAAAGATTGCCATATCACCGATTTCGATACCAAATTTGTCTCTTCTCTTTTAATTTTCATTTGACGCCCCTTACACCCCTACCCCTATGAATACTCCACTTTGATGCTGAATGGGGTTGAAATTATACACAAACAAATTAAAACAAAACGCTGTCAAATTATATATTAGAATGAAATAACGGCTTTTAGGGATGTTTAAATATATCCGCCCCCTCCATCCCCCCCAGATTGAGGTAAGCGTGTCTAACTCCAACAGTGTTGATTTCTGGGTCGCCAAGAACACGTGTTCTAAATTTAGCGGAAATTATTCCATTCCTTAAAAATGGTACGCGGAAATCTGTTTTACCCCCCTTCCAACCCCTCTTAGGGAATGAACGTTACCTTCAATTGCATTATTTGTGTCAAAATTAAACTCAGCGACTCACATTACACGGTAAAGAGCCCAATATCGATTGTTTTCTGGTTATTTTTATGTGATGCTCCTCCACCCCACTCTTTCGATTATGGATGGGGTTGCTAGGAGTATCGGAGGGCACTGTAAAATTAATAACCCAGAAATGAATTTATTTGATGTAAATATTGACCATTCTTGGATATTTAAAAATTTACACCCTCTCCAGCCCCGCAAAAGTGGTGGAAGCGGTGTCTTACCACAACAGTGTTGATTTTCGGAACGTAAAGAACACGTGTTCAAAATTTAGCAGAAATTATTCCATCTCTTAAAAAAGGTATGCGGAAGTCTGCTTTACACCCTTCCAGCCACTCTTATGGGATTAACTGTATATAAAATTGCATCTTTATGTCAAAATTAAACTCAGTGACTCACATTACACCGGTTTAGAGTTCAATCTCGACTGTTTTCTGGTTATTTTTATGTGATGCCCCTCCACCCCTCCTAAGTACACTCGCCTTGAAATGACACTAGCAGTAACTGAGGATACACTACCAAATTAATTAATCCAAAAATGTATTCATATGATGGATATATTGACCGCCCCTATAGTGCTGATTTCCGGTTCGCAAAGAATACGTATAACATATTTTTTTTTAGATTTGTATGCGGAACATACAGACGGACAATCACATACACTTACGTACAGGAAATTTTGTTATAGAGATACATAAAACCTTATAGGGGAGCCTTTAAGTAAATTTATTTACAAATGATTTAAATTCGTATTATTATTAGTTGGCCTTGGCCAGGGACGACTGCAGACTGTCATCTTCATGACACATTACCAATTTCGAGCGGTACGTGGTCAGCTCCTTCAGTCTCAACCCCAGTTTCCCGTGACCATGACGAACACAAACATCCTGACCAGGACCTCCGTGACGCTGACCGCTACAACATATCTGTTTGCAATTAAGGAAAATATTAACAAAATTAAAAATGAATTAATGGTTAAAATATCTGACTGTTCTGAAAATTTGGTCTCTATTCTTGTGGGATGAGCACACCTAAATTTACTTCATCTTTAATCTCTTGATTTCATTCAAATTACACCTGATGAAATTACAAATTTGCTTACACTACTCTGTTATAAAGAATATTATCAAAATTAATCATGGTCGTAAGGTCAAGTCACACCTTACTCAAGATGATAAGATTCTTATTCACATCTAAAAGGGCGATAAAGAGACTAATATACATGAATCACGCCCGACGAAGGGAAAATGGTCCTTGATGTGTTGATGACATTGTTGCAACCAGGATATAGATGGCAATCCAATAACACTGTAATCTTTAGAGTTATTTTAAAACATTATTTCTACATTGAATTTTTATAGATTTATGTTGCTTCTTAACTAGGTCATAACCTTCTAGGTCAGTTAAAAATGCATAAATTATGCATAATGAAGGTCTCAATTCCTTAAATATATTTTTTAAGTAATTACATCTTTAATTGGGTATAAAATTGTAACGCAGTAGAACCCTCCACAATATTAATTCCAATTTATGGAATTTTAAATTAGATAAAATTTCATAGGAACATCTCCCTGACCAGGAAAAAGTTTTTTATCCCGACACCGGGCCTATTAATATTTCCCTTCTCTTCTTCAAAGTCCAGCAAATTGTTCTCTTTTCCCCTATTCTGCTTAGAATTTTCTGTTTAGTTACCTCTGATTTCCAGGATTCTCCTATAGAACCACGTTTCAAAAACTTCAAATAACGCCACACTCCATACGAATATTTTTAATAATGATTTCCTAATATTCACACTTATATTACTTGTAAGTAAATTCCTCCATCCATCTTTCCGCCTTTTCGTCTTTATGTAGAATTGGCTTCCCATCTACTTTCCTGATGTTCTTGTTAATATTTTTCTTCTCTCTGAATGTTTCTTTGATTTTTCTATAAGCTGCGTGTATTTTACTTTCACTATAAAATCTTCAAACGCTTTTCATTTCGCTTCGAACCACGATTCTTTGAATGCTTTACACTTCCTATCTTTCTCAGTCTTCAAGCACCAGTACTGCTCTTTACCATTTTCATCTCTTACGTTTTTATATTTACGCCTTTCATCAATTATTATTATTATTTCTTGTGTTATTCATGCTTTCCTCGGAATCTGACCTATTCTTCCTATTTTCATCGTCGGCTGCTCTAGTCATTTCTTCCTTCAAAACTGCCTATTTCTTTTCTATATTGTTTCTTTCTCCTTTCTTCATTAATCTATTCTTTATTTCTTATTCTAAACTCTGAAGCACTTCCTGTTGTTTCAGTTTTTGTAATTCCCATCTCTTTCTTTTAATTCCTTCATTGAGTTTATTCATTTTCAGCCTGAATTTCATAACCAACAGATTATAGTCTGAGTTCACATCTGCTCCTGGGTAGGTCTTACAGTCCAGCACCTGATTCCTATATCTCTGTCTCACCAATATGTAGTCCCCTATTACTTCCACGTGTAGAGTCTTCTTTCATGATTCTTCAACCCGGTATTTGTCACTACTAATTTGTGCTCCATGAAATGTTCTACTAGCCCGTCTCTCCTTTGATTCTATTCTCCAAGGCTATTGTCCCCAGCTACATAACTTTCTCTTCCATTTCCTGTTACTGTGTTCCAATCAGTTATTTGTAGACGTCTGGTATGTTTATATTGTAATGTACGCGTTGTTATAGTGTGGATAATTTAAATTCGGAATAAGAACTCTGAGAAAGTTATAGAAGAAGGATATCCACAGTTGTTTTTTTGTTTTTGTTGTCATTCCTAGAAATAATGGATTACCAATTGTATTTCTTTTATTTAACACTTCATTCTGATTTTCATAAATGTAATTACCTTCCAACAAACTCGTTTTATACCTAGATGTTTCTTTATGTAAGATTTCAAAATTATCCCAATCAGAATTATGTTTATTTTATGTAAAGACAATGCAGTATTTTCACATGAGCTTTACAATTCCTCGTTTGATGATGTAACCTATTTTTCATTGGCATTCCAGTCATCCCAAAATATTTAACATTTTAAACAATATACACAATCTTTTACATCTTTCATATTGGTAACCAATTACTCATTTTATTGAGAGGTTTCATGCAACTTTTATCTCCGAAAAAACATTATCTTTTAATAATTTGATCCGTTTTTCAGATAATATATGTGACACCAAAATAGTTAAAATTATCACTTTTAGAATTTTCGACCTCACTATTAAGACTTATCATACAATCTTTCTCTGTAGTGTGTATTGTCTTCACATTTCATTAAATATTTACATAATCCAATCTTTTTTATTTCGCTATTATTTTCTCTATTTTTATTATTACAACCATAATTCTCTCTATTAACAGTCTCCATTTCCTTTAAACAACTCTCACTCGTATTGTTTACATTATTTTTATTTTATTAATGTAACTAAACCAAACTTTATTATTGTAACTTTCAGGATACTAATTTTCTTTCAATATTTTATAACATTTACCTTTCAATTCATCTAAATATATGTGACACCCAAATAGTTAAAATAATTAAAATTCATCTAAATATATCATCACTTAATCTAATTACTGTATTTACAAAATGTCTTATAACATTATCTTTATATTAAAAGGACGATTTTAAATATAGTTAAGCATCACATCATAACAACATTCTTTTTTAAACCATTTTGTTCTCATCCTATTTTCACTTCTAATTTCTGTGACATCTAGAAAATTAATCATTCCTTCAGTTGCAGATGAGGATGACGAAAGTCGAAAGCTACTACAGATATTGGTAATGTTGGACTTATTGGCTTATCAAAGTTATTACCCGAACATAGTCCCATGAATGTCCAATTTATTAAACATTAATTATTTTAATTGACTTTGATGTTGTTATTTCAATAAAATCTATGACTAATATAGATTGATTGGGAATTAAAATATTAAACATTGCTGTTAATTTTGGAGAATATTGTTTATTACAATATATATATACATATATATATATAGCCATTATGTAAGGATTTCCCCTTTGAAAAAGCAGAAGAAATGGTTTACTAATTATTTCTGCGTTTTAGAAGTTTTCAGATTTCCTCGATTAAAAAATTAATATATATATATATATATTAAATTAGTAAACCAATTCTTCTGCTTTTTCAAAGGGGAAATCCTTACATAATGGCTACTTGAAGGAATTATTTCGCATTGTAATGTCTACATGGCTATGATTTATAACTTTTATAAATAAATATTTCTATTGCAATTGTTTATACTAGAATTAATAGAACATGACAACGGAGTTTAGATGCATATATACATTTCTTACACAACGGGTGAAGCGTCGACAGCAAAAGGCAAAGGAATGAATAATAAATAGGCGTGGGCTTCTTTACATGACCTTATTTCATTTCGCAGATAATAACAGAGTACTGTTATTAAAATTCATAAAAGCCACGATATCAGTTTTCTATATTGATAAGCACGTATTTGTTAAGGTCGGGACAGTGTCATTTCCGAGCGTAGGTGTAATAGAATATAAACAATGAGACGGCGCGCACATGACGCTGCAATCATAAAGGTGAAGGTGTGAGTGTGAGTGTGGGACGCGCCGGAAATGTCAGCGACGTTTACCTGCCACTTCCGCACGCACATACCAGACAATCTCACTTACAAAAGTGACGTACAGACAGTTAAACGCACGTTTGTATCTTGAAACATCTGTGCTCCGCGGGTTAGTATCAAGGTGATTCCGACCAAAAATTGTCCTTGGTAGAATAGAAATCAGGTTTGGTCGAATATAGATATTACTCTTTCAAGGATTTAGCTTTGAATACAAACAAAATCCGACTCCGTGCTGAAGAAAACCGGTGAAATGTAATTTAATTTAGAATAGAGTAAGTAATAGTGTAATGTTTTGTTCTGATTAATAAGCCTAAATATTTGATTGATTCATATTTATTATTTCACAATCTTAATGTACGACAAAATATGAACAAAAACAGCTCAGGGAGAGAATCGGAACTATGAAATTTAATTTATGGACATATCTTAGACCTTGGCTATGCGAGGAACTTACGGTTGGTTGCATCGGAGACTGCGACTGCTGGTTTTTTTGGAACAGCTACGAAGGAGAAGACCCGTGAGCTGATATCTTCCAATCGCCCAGTTCACATTTTTTTACAACCTCACTCAGCTGAGAGTGCCAAACTCCAAAAATACACTCCTTGCTATTCGGTTTTCGAATTCCCCTTGCAGTCCTCTGCTCCAGTATTTATATTTGCTGGCTACTGGGTTTCGCACAGCTGATTTTTGGGTTCTGTGTCCTCTGAAACACCAAAAATAGATTTATGCATGGAAATGCCTGAGGGACTTTTCTCTCGCAGGCATTTCCTCCCCAGACTTCGACCCCAGTACATACACCTCCTAAACTAGGTGAAGGTGCCTTGGCATGTGAGAACTTTGAAAAAACAAGAGAGAGTGCGAGGCATTCCCGATGGATCAGGTGAGCCCCGCAGTCTGTCTGGGGAAGAAATGCCTCCGACAGGAAACTTCCACAGGCATATCCCAACAATCTCTGCATTTTTTTTGGGTTAACAGGCTACAGGGTGATCCTGAAACAGGCAACTCCGCTTAAATAGCATAGGTAGGGAGTTGTAAAGGGGGACTGTGGAAGGTAGAGCAAGGTAGCCAAGGGATGACTAGGGCCGATGTCAAAAATCAAATTTCCCTTTACCTGAAATCGTTGCAAGTTCGCATCGGAAACCACTTTCCGGCATGGGACAAGACAGTAGACTGGATACGTGTTCCATTCTCTTCTGAAGCCAAAGAAAATATTAGAAACTCAACTTGTTCGCAAAAGGAGAAGCTAATCGAAATATTTTATTGCTTTGCTTCTGGACAAGTATTGAAAAAAAACATTGCTCTGAAGTACCTTCCAGGGTTCACGACAACTTACTAGAGTGAGAGAGGGTTTTTAAGTTTAAATCAGGGAAAAAGAAGTACAGAAACAAGCTGATATTCAGGATGATGTACGGCTGTATTTGTTCAAACTTTAAAGAACTTTATAAATAGAGGCAATTCCAGCATTCCCTGACTCTTTAATTTTATGTCTGATTAATTAAAGCAATGTAATTAAAATGACCATAAAATAAAATTTACTTTTACAACTTAAATTACCTGTTCCTAATTAAACGTTAACTAATATAATACATACACTGAAGGTGTTTTTTCTTGGGGTTCACATAGGGATATGTGGGTTGCAAAAGGTTGAGAACCCTTGATATACGAGGGTTGTTAGGTAATACTGATTAAGGAAAAGAATTTTTTAATATATTTTATTCTCAACACAGTCTCCTTCCTTGGCTATCCACTTGGCCCGGTATGTTTCAATTTTTTCAACCCATCACAAAAATTGGTTTTGTCAAACTCTGTAAAATGCTCCGTCACCTACTCGAATACTTCCTTATTCAATGAAATTTCCTTCTCTCCAATCAAAAGGTTCAAGTTCGAGAAAAAGAAGAAGTCGCTGGTGAATAGGGTGGATTAGAACCGAATTCGTATCCCAACTCTTACAGTTTCGCCTTTGATATTGCTGCTGTATGCGCTGGCGCATTGTCCCGCTGAAGCAGCACTTTTTTTCGGTCGTTTCCCTAACAGCACCCGTTTCAAACGATCCAACAGAGCAGCAGAATGGAGCCCAGTTATGTTTGTGCTCTATTCCAATAAATCTATGAACATTAAACCCTGAGAATTCCAAAAGACATTGGCCATCATCATTCCAACTGACAAAACGGTCTCAGCCTTCTCCTGTGCACTTTCACCAGCTTTTGTCCGTTGTTTTGATTTTTTCTGGTCTCTGGAGTGAAGCGATGGATCAAATTTTCGTCGATGGTTACGAATCTACGCAAAAAGTCTTGAAACGTTGCTAGATTCCGCGAGGAATTGTTTTTCCAAATGTCATTATTGGTCCAATGTCAACAGCCTTTTCGTGGTCAGTTTCTCATGAACGGTGATATGCACTCGTTTGTCGAGAAATCAACAGCATTAGCTACCTCACGCACTTTTAGACTGTTATCTACCATTATGATTTTGTAATATTTTTCGACGTTTTCGCGAGTGGTGACCTCAACGAGATCCATCTTCTGTCCTTCTGCGACCTGGTTTAAACTCATTAATCCAGACGTAAATGGTATTCAATGTGGGTTCAGAGTCCGCTTGAACTTCAACCAATTCAGTTTTGATTTGTGTAGCGCGAAATTTGCTTTCTTTTCATTTTCTCCGTTTGACTAAACATGTAACACTACAGAAGGCTGCCAACAATAAGCTAAAATATTTAGGCACGCGAGAGTTGTGACCTTCATCAGAATTAACATCGACGCTAGATCTTATTTGAATGTTAGTAACGCTCTTCTAAACGTGTCACTCGTGAGTGCTTCCAGAAGCGAAATTGCCACACAGTCATCGAACTTCTCGACGAACGCTGCAAGTACGCTGACGCAACGGTATGATGACTTTGCGAATGATACGTAGTCCATTCACATCGTCCTGCGACTTGTAGAATTTTCCTTCACTTCCTTCTACTTAAAAGACAGTCCGGAAGACAGAAGACCTTGGTCATTAAGTAACTCCCGATATAACAAACAAATATGTATAAATAATTTCGACACAACTTATACTGTCTAACTACAAGATTCATTTTTGCAATTTATAACTGCACACTATATTCTAGTTACTAATTCGTATTCATATTCCTTCATCACCTTTAATTTGTCCGAAGAATAAAAAATAAGCATTTTCCAATACCAATAAACCAAAAAAAATGCACACGTCTAGTTTTCCCACGATACAATAAATTTCATTCCAAACTTTATCAGTTGTTTAAACAGTTTTACATAAGTATTATTTCATTATATTAGCCAAGGAATGATTTTAATTCCACACTAAAATCATTCAAGTTTATATGTCCACAATTGCCGCAGAGGAAGAAGAAAGTGAGAAAATCTACGAAGAAATTGAAGAAATAATTAAGTATGTCAAGGGAAACGAGAATTTAATAGTAATGGGTGATTGGAACGCAGTAATAGGAAAAGGGAGAGAAATGTATGTAGTTGAGGACTATGGACTTGGGAAGGAATAAAAGGGGGAAAGACTAATAGAATTAGGCATGGAGCATAAATTAGTAGTGAGAAATACCTGGTTCAAGAATCATGAAATAATTTTGACAGACGTTAGAAATTGTAAAGCGCCAGGAAATGATAACATTCCAGCGGAGTTGATAAGATCATCGGGCGAAGAAGCAATATCATGGCTGTTCAGCATAGTTTGCGAAATCTACGAAACAGGAAGAATACCAGGATATTTTAGGCATAACATAATTAGACACATACCGTAAAGGACTGAGGCTGATAGATGCGAACAGCACAGGACAATTAGTTTAGTTTCTCTTGCGTGAAAATATTAACGAAAATAGTATGTAGGAGGATGGAACGTCAAAAGGAATGCGAGTTAGGAGAAGATCTGTTTGGTTTTAGGGAAAATGTAGGGACAAGACAAGCAGTATTGACTTTGCATCTAATTTTAGAAGACAGGATAAGAAAAAACTGGCCTACATTCATGCATTTGTAGATTTAGAAAAATCTTTTGATAATGTGAACTGGAAAACACTATAAAGGATTTTGAAAAATGCAGTAATAAAATATTGAGAAAGGAGGCTTATACATAACCTCTACAGCAGGCAGGCAGCAGTAATTTGAATTGAAGATCAAGAAAAGAAAGCAGAAATCAAGAAAGGAGTAAGACAAGGATGCAGTCTCTCGCCCATACTGTTTAACGTATATATAGAACAGGTGATTTAGAAAGTTAAAACTGAATATGGAAAAGGAATCATACTGCAATGAGAAGAAATAAAAACCCTACGGCTTGCCGATGATATTAGGGGAGTCACAAGAAGGCTTGGAAACCATAATAAATGGCATTAACAGGTCCTGGAGAAAGAGTTAAATATGAGGATTAATAGAGGGAAAACCAAGGTTATAGAGTAATGGGAACAAAGGATGTTAGATTGGGAAGGGATATTTTGAAGTAAGTTAAGGAATTTTGCTACTTGGCGTAATAACTAGGGATGTTAGAAATGTAGTAGATATAAAGAGTAGGATAGCACAGGCAAGGAAGGCTTTCGCGAAAAAGAGGAATTTACTTACGTGTAATATAAGTGTGAATATTAGGAAGTTGTTGATAAAAATGTTCGTATGGAGTGTGGCGTTATATGGGTGCGAAACATGGACGATAGGAGTTGCGGAATGGAAAAGAATAGCCAATTTTGAAATGTGGTGCTATAGGATAATGAGATGTGTGGATAGAATCAGTAACGAGAAAGTTCTTAACAGAATAAGGGAAGAGCGAACAATATGGAAGACGTTGCCCAAGAGAAGGGATATATTAATAGGCCACGTTTCAAGACATGAGGGTCTTGTAAAATTAGCATTAGAGGGAAGTGTGTGGGGTAACAAAAGAAGGAAGAGCCCAAGGATGGAATACGCTAAGCATATTAGGGAGGATGTAGGATGTGGTAGCTATGCGGAAATGAAAAGGCTTGCGGAAGATAGGTTATCATTAAGGGTTTCATCAGACCAGTCTTAGGACTGGATACCACACCATCAACACTAAATTCTCGAAAGCGTTACTTTTCCGATAATTTAGTATTCTATTGAGACGGAAAGATTAGTCCATCATAACTGGTACGATGACTCGCAGAACCTCAATCGAGTTAAGAAATCAACGGGTCCTTGTACCTTTTAATAAATAAAAACATTCGACAGCCTCCAAGAGAGTAAAAAATACTGCCACGCTCTGAAGGAATAAAATATACTCCCGTTGGCCTTAAAGATGTAAAATAATCCACGTATCCTAATAAAATCAGTCAAAAATACTCCCTGTTAACTACGGCAACAGAACAACAGCCTAAAAAGTGAAAAATCCTCGAAACACCACATTTCATATATTTGTATGTTTTTTTTACCCCTCAGTGTTTGTTCCTCGATAGAAACTGCTCAACGCGTTTCATATTAAGCCCTTGCACCCTCACTTTCTACTAGCTCAACTACTACATAACTGACATGTTGAATATCAGAATTAAACAAAGCAACTCCGGATTAGAAATCAATTTTGTTTGTTTTCTTAGCATTATTTAATGTAAGAACCCCTCCGCCCCCTTAAGGTGATGATATTGTACACTAACACAATACTAAAATCTTGCACGACAAAAGTATCTGAAAATTTAACAAATCTATAGAATTTGCAAAAAAACACGGCTGTTTACACAGACAGGAAATTATTATGCAATCATTATCAAATTTAAACAATAACAATGACTTGATTGAAACTATAAGACCTGCTAACTCAAACCTGGTGCATGGAATTCTGTTGGGAGAAATGAAGCAGCTGACAAACTAGCTACAGAGGCAGCAGACGATGAGGAACAACCAGTTTACTACGAGAAAATATCAATTAGGAAAAAAAACATTGTGAATAAATGTGGAACTAAGAGAGAACTCTGCATTAAGGGTTTTAACAAAAATTTATTTTCCCAATGTTAAAGGAAAAATTAACCTGTAATGTTCAAACTCCTCTGCTCGGATATGGGCGGTGTGGAGTCAAAAGGAAGGGTAATCCCCAGCTGGAATTTGGAGAAGGGGACAGGATTTTCCACAAAAACCGCGTGGGAGAGGGGCAAACGTTTCTTCCCAGCGAAGAGCAACGAACAATATGATTGGTTAATATCCATCCCTGCCACTTTCGGGATATAAATTAAAGAAGTGGGGAAGAGGTATTAAAAAGGCTTGCACACAGATTTTACAAGGCAGTTGATTGAAAATTAGGCAAAAGAGATTGAATGGACGAGATCAGTTGATCGGACGATATTAACGGCAGATTGTGAGATTTCAGCGCAGATGATCACATTATCGGACAGGTAGTCCGAGGAGACGAGGATAAACTGTAGTGTCCTGAACTATGAAGAATAGTCACTATAGTGCTACAATCACTCCACTGTACAAACAAGGGAATAAAGAAGATATATCAAATTATCGCCCCATATCACTATTGCCAGTATTATCAAAAAATTTCGAAAGGGTAGTATACAATACAGTTATAAAACACCTGAACAAACATAATTTACTCAACGATTCATCGTTTGGGTTTAGAAAAGGATATTCAACCGAGAAAGCGATCTATACTCTTTTAGACGAAATAGTAGAAGAATTAAATTAAAAAATCACCCATTAGGTATATTCTGTGACTTAAGTAAAGCATTTGATTGCGTAGACCATATTGTTAGAAAAACTGAGGAACTATGGAATAACAGGAACTTCATTTTGTTGGTTTAATTCTTACTTACAAAATAGAATGCAAAGAGTAGTATTAAAAGACTCGTGCACAGGTGAAATAAATAAATCATATTGGGGAATTATTAAAACTGGGGTCCCACAGGGATCAGTATTAGGGTCATTATTATTCCTTATATATACATGATCTTCCTAATACCATAGATTCAACTTCTAATGCTATCCTCTTTGCAGACGATACTAGTGTAATAGTAAAAAGTAACAAAGACATACTAGACGAGGCAAGTAACAATAATTTACCTAACCTGCTAACACGGTTTAATGTGAACGGACTAACAAATAACTGTGACAAAACACATTTCATGCAATTTCACACAATCAATAAAACTTTACAATCTATAAAACGTAAATACGACAACAAAAATGTAAGTGAAACTTCCTCTGTTAAATTCTTAGGTCTCTTAGTAAATAATAAATTATATTGGACTGATCAGTTTAATCAATTACTTACGAAACTCAGCTCAGCTACATATGCTGTAAGAGTAATGTCCACCTTCAGTCATCTAAAAACAAGAAAATTAGTATACTTTGCATATTTCCATTCTGTTTTATCATATGGTATTATATTTTGGGGCAACTCAGCAGGCATAGATAAGATTTTTATTAGTCAAAAGCGTGTTATTAGAGCAATATGTCAGGCAGGTTACCTCAGCAACTTCTTGCACAACTCTGTTAGGTATTTTCACTTTTATTCATTGATGTTATTTGTAATCACAAATAGGCACTTATTTTTGAATAATTCTGATAGTCATCCCTTCAATACAAGGAACAAAAATAATCTGTACAAAAAATGTAAAACATTGTCAATTGCACAGAAGATTCTGGGATATCCATCTTCAACAGACTGCCGCATAGATTAAACAGTTGTCCGATAACCAAGGTAAATTTAAGGCTGAATTATCCTCATTTTTGCTTAGCCACTCCTTCTATTCAGTAAAGGAATTTATAGAAGAATCGGAGACGAGTAATTAGTTTATAATGTTGGAATCGCCTTTCTATTTGGTTACAAAAATTTGTTATAAGTATATTTATCTTTTATATAATAAAATAATGTAATAAATGTACACCCTGACTCATACCACATCTTTGAAGCTTAGTTTCTTTACAGGATCTACAGAATATGATTATTATTATTATAGCAGCGGCGGCTCTGAGGCGCGATCGAGTACGACACAAATAGGAGGTAATTGCAACGAGGAAGGCGCTGGACGGTAATTACCTCTGTAACCTTTTTGCTGATTTCCTATACTGCCCGATACAAGTAGATTTGTTGTGAAATATTTTGCTCTATGAGAAAACCCATATCATACGACCCTGAGTTGATAGATCGGAAATTGTTAGTTGTAAGAAAAATAATTGTTTGTTAATATTGATGTTGTGTTTATTATAAAGAAATGCCGGCCATTAAAATTAACAAACTTTATGCAATCAGTGTTCATTAACCCATTCGCGGACAGAACTGCATATGCAGTCAGTTTTACGGTGATAAATAGGGACATGTCTGCATATTGTCCGTGAAAGGGTTAATAATAAATAAATGTTAAAAAATATATAATTTACATTGCTGACAATGTTTCATTACATTATAAAGTAAATAATATCCCCCACCTATTCTTTTCAAAGCCAACCTAACAATTATGCTTACAAGACATGGAATACTACTTAAAATATGAATGCCACATATTTAATGAAGGAAGAAAAATACTAGAAAAAATTACTAACGCAACTCGGCAAAAGTGGCCCATTAGCAGATATAAACCTTATAAAAAACGTAGAAAACATTTTTACACTTTGTAAATAATCATAATGTTGAACATTTTTAAATAACAACAAAAAGTTCCTTAAAATCAATTGTAGCAAACCTAGCATGTAGTATTATTGTATTACATTGTAATGCAACATGTTGGAGGTGGATTTTAGTGGCTTAAAATCCCACACGTGGCGAGTTTTAGACGATTTTCCACCTTCCCGCCTATAAAGAAAGCTATCAATCGCATCTAAATATTTATTAGACCCAAATATCAACCACTTTTACATGTTTCAAAATTTTAAACTTGGTCCCTAGGGATGAGGTCGAACTTACCGTACTCTCCACATATGTACAAAATTTGGTCTAAATTACATAGATTAGTACGCACAACATACATACAAGCACCAAATTATATTTCTAAGAAGTATTAGTTAAGATAATATTCAAATCCCGTGTGGAACCATCTTGTTATATTAAAATTTTGAAAGACCCTTTAGTATTGGTTGTTATTGGTATTCCCTGTTTGAATTGTAACTTTATCTATATTGGACAGACAAAAAGGGATTTAAAAACCAGAGGCAATGAACGAAAGGCTTCCAGTTAAAAAACAGTCCACAACTTCTAAACCCATAACTTTTAATTAATATAATTTCAATGATAACTGCGGGACGGGAAAACGCACCCGCGCCGCAACCGTCCCTTGTGGCATGTCACACAAAACTTCTTGCTGCAGAATACAGATATGAAATGGTGAATATAAAGCTTAATTCGATTAATATTGCCACATCTCAAGACCTGCACTGATGGCAGAGCGGTAGCGAGCCGGACTGTAGACTCGGGTTCGAGTCCCAGCCGACGTAACCATTTTTATTTGTTTAATTTATTTACATTGTTTGCCTTTAGTTACTAGTATTTTCTGCTTCTAGAATATTCCATGTATGTATAAATAGGAGTGGATTCCAAATCGGAGTCAGTCTTAAGCAGTACGAGCTTTGTACAGCACTTCGCCGTTGATTAAACGCTTATAACCTCTACGTGTGTGTGTTATTGAATCTCACGATCCCTAAGAAACGTGACAATATTCTAGAGGAATACCAACCCTCTATGATTTTGATTTTATCATCCCTACTCAACTTCTTTGACAGCTTTCCTTGCATATGGACTAGATTAATGTGCATCTAAGTAGCATAACGTTTAATATGTAAATTGGCCATTACGGCGAAAATTATGTAAAGTAAAGATTGCATCACACTTGTGCGGGACGGGCCGCAGCGGAAGATAATTGGTGCGGGTGTTGATGTCACACTTTCGGGCGTTAAAATGTCAGAATACATCATCGTCAGCAGAAAGTGAATTTCACCAAGTTGCAGGAGAAGTATCATTGATACTGTGATACTGTATTTATGCAGTAATAAACAACGTATATGATAAAAAGTAGATATTATATTTTTACAATCCCCCAGGAACAAGTACTTCATTACAAAAGAATCCGAAGTTTAGGAGCCAATAAAAAATATACTGAAGAAACATACTCGCTTGGAATTTAGCACGATGAGCATACGCACTATTAATGACGAATACCATGACTGTTAAGTCAACATTATAAATAATTATTGATTAAAACACATTTTACAATTTTGTATCAATTAATTGTTAATGTGATGTTACTCTAGTTCAGTTGAGATAGAGTCATTTTATATCATTGTTATTGTAATTTATTTTTATTTCTGTATTTCATTACGTTTTTCGAAGTTAACATTACATAATTATGCAATAATACTTATCAAAAATAGTTAAGTAATATATTATGTTGTTATAGTTTTCTTAGTTTCGCGTGTCTTAATCATTGAAGTATTATATTGATATTTCCTACAGATGGAAATCGAGCATTTCTTGCTATACTTAAGAAATTCTAATACCAACTTTGAGTTAAATCTCAAAGTTGAAATTTATACTGTAGTTTATACTATAAAAGCCTATTAAATGTAGAACTACAAATTTTTATCTGCATGCCATACCGAGATACTGCAACTGAAACTTTGGAGAAAAAAAAGAAATATCCCATTGTAAAAGGATTTAATTTGTAAATGGTACGTCACTCACCATAATGTGTAAAAGCACGAGTTTCTCAAACTGTTTCTTCTTGAAGAAATAAGCCTACGGGACTTGAATTTTCTTCAAGTTTGGACAACTTCGTGTTACACAGAGTACATGAAAAAATATTATTAGGCACGTAAATAGAGATTTTAAATTGTAGACCCGAATGTACTGAACACGATAGAGTTGAATTGAAAAGAATACAAAACCACGGTTCTGAATAATTTAGAAAAACGTAGATACCTGCGAGCGCCCTACAGCAAAAACGTCGGCCATTTCTGAACCAGGCACAATATAAATGAGACAAAATTATTTTTGGACTGCAAAAAGGAGACGAATGCACCAGAAATATTATTTTTTCTGTGAAGATGAGCAATCAATTTCCTTTCTTCTGGACCACTTGGCATGGATTGACAAAGACTCGAATGTGACTTTCAACTTTGTTATCTATTTTTTTTAATGTTACCTTAATTAGGTCGTAAGTCTTGAAAGAATTTACATATTATTTAATAAATACTACAAAATTTTGAAATAACCCTTACTGAAATTAATAAATCAGCATTATCAAATTGTAATTTTAAAATCTACATGCTTATTTTACCAATGATACTAGTTTATTACTTGATTAAGATTATAAAAATGATAATGTTCCAATAGTAAGTCCTTCCCCCATCCAATCATCGCCGGACGTGTTGCGTTTCCCCGCAGCAAGGTGCGGATACTGCGGAACGGGAAAACGCACCCGTCCCGCACCCGTCCGAGTGTGGCATGTCGCATTTAAATACATGTGTTGTCTGACCCTCACCCGCTCAATAGCCTAATAATTCATGCCTGATGGGAGAAGTTGCAGAACTCTTCTTTTCTGAAATATGTGTATCAACTGTTGATTCGCAGAAGTAGTATTAAACAATAATTATAATTTGGAGAACAAAATTGTTCTTATAAATGCAAAAAATTTGAATCTGTTGAGATTTGATATACTCTATTGCATGAGTTTTATACCTGGCACCTGAAGAGATCCTAAACTAAGCATGATTTTAAATTACCGTTTGATTTTCTTCAATAAAATCAGCTTTAAAAGAATCCAATCTAAAACCGACCTTCTGTTTGAGAATTTTTTGCGAGTATGTGATTGGTTTTTGTGCCGGCAATTTGACTTCGCCGCGTTCCTGCCGCGGACAAGCTGATCATTTTACGTTCGACAAAAAGTTGACTCATTTAATTTAGACATTGGAACAAGTCAATTAGAGACCTGTTTTGCGTAGTGTTTTGTGAACACAAAGTCATTATGCGACTCGTGTGCAAGTAATAAGTCCCCGAGGAAGGTCACCATGAATTTACCGTCAAGGTCTCGATTGGATTCCACCACACACTTTCATATTATATAAATGCTGGGCCTAGTCTGCAACAAAAAAAAATTTACTGGTAGGCGACCTTAATTAGTAAGAAAGGTAGCGCTAACTAAAAAAGGAGGTACTTTGACACATTCGTTTTGATTGATTGCGCTTTGGGAAAGTGCGCTTTCTACAGTGCACTTGCACATGACGCTCTTCGCCAGGAATTGTCTTGCCTGGAAAAAGGGATTCTGATGGTGTTATGACTGAATGTAAGGATTTAGAAAAACTGGATTTCTTGCTGTGGATCCGCGTTTTTCACACTGTTGCAATAAAAACAAGAAAGATGAGTCAGCAAAATCTTCCGTGTTCACATCGGCTCTCAACGTCTCCAAGAAAACTGCTCATGGAAGCGCTGCATCTATGATTTCAGGGTTACAAGCTACATGTGGGTGGTCCAGAATCTGGCAACTCCACTTCAAAGCATGGGAAGGGAATTTTAAAGAGGGTAAGACCATAGTTTATGGTCGAGAAGACCGGTATTAAGACTGTTGGAGGATCGATACGCTGACCACGTGTCACTCCAAATTCGGAATGTGTCATGCAAGATGACAGTCCGCAGTCGACTCGGTAGGCCCAGGCCCTCAATGGGCTGTAGAGCCGTGGAGAAAAAAAAGACCATAGTTTAACCTTCCGTCGAGCTCAACAGGTTCCAACTTCATTTTATGTCGTCGTCAAATAGTAGAGCCCTGAGCTTGAAGCCTCACTGTGGAGGCTTTTCCAGGCTACCTCCAATAAACCTTTCCTTTCTCCCTACACTTTTTAAAAAATTGTACAAATTTTTGGAGCGTTGCTACATCAATGAAGCTTATATTTTTTATAGTTATGACTTTCAATCACCACAAGAAGGACTTTGTCCCACTCTTCTGCGATGCGCTATCCAAGACTTGGTAGAGGTCTACTAATTAATTATTTTTTAAAAAAGGGAGAAACACAGATGATTCAAACTTTGCGGATAGGTTTGGAAGGGTTTATAGTGTCTTCTGTTAAATTTGCAGACCGTTTGTAGCAATATTTGAGATCTTTCAGTTGTCAAAGTCGACCTACGAAAAATTAAGACAAAAAACCTTACGTTTTCCCAGTTTTTTCACCATAATGCCTGTGTAAAATGCTTTTAAAAATTATTTATTTACATATCATAAAATGGAATTACATTCTGCGTAAAATGAAACCTTTCACAATAACGTACGTAAACAGAATGGGCACAGTGAGGCTTCAAACTCGGGGCTCTATTCATTTGACGATGACAGTAGGTCGATTATTTTATTTTATTCTCCGTGTGTATCTGAGAGGGTGGGTGAGGTTTGACCGGCGGTGTATTGATTATTGGAGAATATATGAGGATGTGGTCTGCGGACTTGATGGTAAGGAAGGTTAGGATGTGCCTGAATGTTCAGGGGGAAGGATGAGGTCGATTGGGAGTTTTATTTCGAGCCGACGGAATCGTAGAGATGAGGGACAATTGTCAGGGAGTAGTTGGATCGTAGGATTTGTGTGCTTGAGGGCGCTTTTAATTAGGAACTTTATGGAATTGGTGATTACGAAGTTTACTTTGGGAAGTTTGATGTTATGGGGAGTGGCGGAATTTCTAAGGTGCCAGGGGGAGTTTGGAATTATGTGTTGTTTGAATTTTGGCAGAGTGAATTTTGACTGTTGTTCCCCACATGGACGAGGCATAGGACCAGGTGGGTTGTGTTATGGAGAGGTATAGGATGCATATTGTGCAGATTTAGGAGGCGATATAGGGTTCCGAATTTGAGGTTGATTTTTTGTAGAGGAGAAGAATATGAGGTTTCCACGGGAGTTTTGAATCGAACATTATTCCTAGATAGGTTCTTTCTGTATTTGTAGGGATTAATGAATTGTTTAAATAGAGGTGGACTTGGTTAGTGTGAATGGGACGGTTATTGATTTGTTTGTGTTTGTTGTTTGGACCATTGTTCTAGGTTGTTGAGCGCAGATTTGAGTGGTTTGAAATTGGAGATGAGAGAGGAGATTTCATGTTGTCTGCCAAATAAAAATTTTGCTATTGTTGGGATGTTCTGGGAGAAGATGTTGTATAGGAAGGGGGCAATGACACTTCCTTGGGGGACGCCCGCCGCGATTGAGTGTGGTTGGGAGAGGTGGTTATTTATTTTGATGGTTACGGTTCTGTTAGAGAGGTATTTTATGAGTTTTCTGTAGTGGGTGTCATCTAGGAAGTCTTTAATTTTGAATAGAAGGGAATGTTGGTGGATTTTGTCAAAAGTTTTTTCGATGTCAACAAAGGTGGATGAGAGATTTGCGTTGTTCAAAGGAGTTGTTTATGAGGTTGGGATGCGGTATATTTAAGGGGGGCAGGAATGTGTTCGGAATCAGGAAGGAGAATTATTTGATTAAATGGAGAGTAGTAGTTTTTTAAAACAATTTGGATAATGTAAGATGGTAATTTTCAGGGTTGGATTTTGGATTCTTTGTTTTAGGTTTCATGATTATGGTGGTTTGTTTCCATTTTGTTGGATAATAGGTGGTTCTGAGGATGGCGTTGAAGGTATAGGTGATTATAATTATTGTTTTTTTTAGGAATATCTTTTAGGTGGCGATTGGTGATGAGGTCAACGTATATCGTGAATAGCAAACTCTGACTAATCCAGATTACTGGTTTAAGGAATCAGGTAAAATTACATAAATTAAATTATTGTGTAGACGCCCTATATTGAGTAAATGTGAAACCACAATTGTATAAGCCTACTAATAATTTTTTACAGATAAATATGTAAATCCTGAAAGCTTCTGTCTTTTAATGAAATGACGAAGAAGAAATGAAATCTTTTCTTTTGAGAAACTGAGAAATTGTTTTATACATGTAATATGTTAAACTTAAGTTTAGATTATTACATTCGTATGATTTGAATTCCTCATTCAAATATCTCTGTAATTTTGTTTGTTTCTTGAGTCTTTCCTACCGCTTTTTGATCCAGTGTCTTAACTAGACTCATAACACGTGAATAAAGGAAATGCACAACAATATCGCCACTTTTTAACTCGTAGGGTTGCGTAGGCGTATTTCCCATAACTTGGCTGGTTTACGCAGACCTTTTTTCAGTTACAAAATTTTCAACTTTTGGCACAAACAGATCATGAAACCATTTGGCCAAGGTCTGTATGTACAGGTCAGGTCACGGTAACAGCCATGTTGTGGTATACGCCAGCTGGTCTGCCCATGTGCTGCGTGTGTTATGTGATCTTTTTACTATTTGAGATCTTGGTTATTGTGTTGTACCTAATTTTAAGAACCATTCCTGTACAGAAATTAAGTTATTTAGATTCCCAAGATAGCAAAATAGAAGAGCAAAGTGGGTTCAGAAAAGCTGACGTGCTAAATATCAGCTGACGGAGCATTCCAAGTTGTATCAAGTACGTTTTCTCTTTTTTGGATACACGTTGATATTTAATTATATATTGCACTTTTCATTTGATTTTGCATGTTACCAAGTATCACTTTTCATCATTATGCTTTAAGTTACTTCAGTTACATTTCGAAGAATCGCATTTCCAATTGAAAAGAGAATTGTTTATGTGGGATGCTATATCATACCCTCCTAAATTATTTACTTCTGGCAAGAAACCTCCATAGGAAAGACAATTTCCTGTAAAAGGTATAACAACCTCTTCTTTCCCCCTGGATAGTTACATTAATATGTAGTGATCAATTTTACATTCTATAAAGCTGTAATAGAATTTGTATATTTCAGGATTGTACAATTGAACACATGTCTAAGAATTTGTCACAGAGAATGTTGCTCAGAATAATACAATATAGGAACTCCAGTCATATAATTTAAAGCTGAAATCTGAGGTAATTAATGAAGATTAACTATTAGACTCATAAAGTCTGTGTATTGTAAACAGCCTATGGTTAAGAGATTATTAATTTTGCTTTTATTTTTAGGTAAAGAAACTTAAAGATTAACTACAAGCAATGGAAAATAGATTTCAGCAGATCTTGGATAGTTAGATCCAGTATTTGCAGAGATCTGGTATTATCAACCCATATTTGAGGACCAACAAGATAGTTCCTTGAATATAAAATATGCTGTAGGAAACAAACGACTGGGACAAATATTTGAGGAGTGTGGAGTATCCACCAAGACCACTAAACAGAATTGTAGAATCCTGCAATTTTGTGCAAGGAATACAAAATCATTAAATTCTGTCCTCATGACAGGTTTATGTTATTTAGGTGGATGGGTTGTCCACAAACTTGCACATGTTGTGAAGAAAGTTGTGTGTTCCTTGTGTATACAGTTTCATATCTGCAAAAGAAGTTCCACAACATTTGCCACATCAGTGGACAATAGCTGTTAATGAGTGAAATTTAATTTATCCCTCAGAAGCAGTGCTTGATAATAATAATAATAATAATAATAATCATATTCCGTAAATCCTGTAAAGAAGCTAAGCTTCAAGGATGTGGAATGGGTCAGGGTGTACATTTATTACATTATTTTATTGTATAAAAGAAAATATACTTATAACAAAGTTTTGTATTATAAACTATAATAAATTACTCTTCTCTGATTCTTCTATAAATTCCTTTATTGAATAGGAGTGGCTAAGCAAAAATGAGCGTAATTCAGTGTTAAATTTACCTTGATTATCGGACAACTGTTTAATTCTGTGCGGCAGTCTGTTGAAGATGGATATCCCTGAATAATGCACACCTTTCTGTGCAATTGACAATGTTTTACATTTTTTATACAGATTATTTTTGTTCCTTGTATTGAAGGGATGAATATCAGAATTATTCAAAAATAAGTGCCTATTTGTGATTAAAAATAACATCAATGAATAAATGTATTGGCACGTCAAAGTGAAAATACCTAACTTTTTGAACAGAGTTCTGCAAGAAGTTCGTGAGGAAACCTGACATATTGCTCTAATAACACGTTTTTGACTAATAAAAATCTTATCTATGCCTACTGAGTTGCCCCAAAATATAATACCATATGATAAAATAGAATGAAAATATGCAAAGTATACTAATTTTCTTGTTTTTAAATCACTGAAGGTGGACATTGCTCTGACAGCATATGTAGCTGAGCTGAGTTTCTTAAGTAATTGATTAATCTGATCAGTCCAATTTAATTTATTATTTACTAAGAGACCTAAGAATTTAACAGAGGAAGTTTCATTTACATTTTTGCTGTCGTATTTAAGTGTTATAGATTGTAAAGTTGTGTTGAGTGTGTGAAATTGCATGAAATGTGTTTTGTCACAGTTATTTGTTAGTCCGTTCGCATTAAACCATGTTAGCAGGTTAGTTAAATTACTGTTGCTTGCCTCTTCTAGTGTGTCTTTGTTACTTTTTACTATTACACTAGTATCATCAGCTTTAGAAGTTGAATCTATGGTATTAGGAAGATCATTTATATATATAAGGAATAATAATGGCCCTAATACTGATCCCTGTGGGACCCCAGTTTTAATAATTCCCCAATCTGATTTATGTATTTCGCCTGTGCACGAGTCTTTTAATACTACTCTTTGCATTCTATTTTGTAAGTATGAATTAAACCAAGAAAATGAAGTTCCTGTTATTCCATAGTACCTCAGTTTTTCTAGCAATATGCTATGGTCTACACAATCAAAAGCTTTACTTAAGTCACAGAATATACCTAATGGGCGATTTTTTTTATTTAATTCTTCTATTATGTCGTCTAAAAGAGTAAAGATTGCTTTCTCGGTTGAATATCCTTTTCTAAACCCAAACTGTGAATCGGTGAGTAAATTATGTTTGTTCAGATGTTTTATAACTCTGTTGTATACTACTCTTTCAAAAATTTTTGATAATACTGGCAACAGTGATATGGGGCGATAATTTGATATATCTTCTTTATTCCCCTGTTTGTACAGTGGAGTGACTAAAGCACATTTGAGCTTATCTGGGAAGACTCCAGAAAGAAGTGAATGATTACAAATGTAACTAATTACTGAACTAATGCTACCTGTTATTTGTTTGAGTATAATGCTTGAGATACCATCATGCCCTGATGAATGTTTATTTTTTAGAGTGTTTATTATTTTTTTAATTTCGGTTGGAGTTGTCAAAGAAAAGTTCAAATTACTTCAGCAGACTGAAATAACTTTTAATAGAAACAGTAAAATATGGTTAAAGGCTGAAAATGTCATTGACTCTGTGAAATGTGTGGTGCTGAACAGTTTAAATGTACCTTAAATACTGCCACATACAATATTGCTGACATGATTATTTCAAAGCCTTTAATAAAGTTATTAAATAGATTTGTTTTTAACTCATTCTTATTTATGTACTAACCAAAGTAAAATATTTGATTTGAATATTTGTTTAGATGTTTTTATGTTAATTTCTTTTAAATGTAGAATAGAGAAATTTCTGTTTAACTTCTTTATTATGTCAAATTTTTTATTTAAATATTTGTTTTTATGCCTCCTTTAAAGTAGTAATGGTTTATTATTCATGAAAAGCTTTATTTTCTTTGAATCAATAAAGTGGTTCAATACGGCATTTGTAGGTGCATAATTTATTCTGAAATTCAAATCATAATGCCAAATGTTTTTAAATTCAGGATTAATATTATAAAGTTAGCAATTTATGTATTTCAGCCATTCTTAGTGAACTTGACTTTCCAATTATTACTAAGTTAAGGAATAGAAAGTATATTTATAAAATCTGTGATTTAAAATTGTTTTCAAGCAACTTATAGACACCATATTTCTAACTGACTTGTATTTAAAAGAATTCCTTCTGAAATTTATATTAAAATCTTGCAATGTCATGTGAATCACAGCAAAAAAATTTGCAGTGGGAATAAAGTACAAAATGTTGTTTTACTATGACATTACAAGGTCAGTGTTAATAAATTAGCCCTTTAGGAAGCAATTCGGGTAGGTTACATAATTTTAGTTTGGCCGACGTCAGCGACTGGAGCACTGCAAACACATTTGTTTACACGTCAGACGTCGGCGACTGCAGCACTGCGAAAACCAATTGTTTATATGTCAATGTTGGAGGCATATTTCGATGGCTTGTCGTGTTTCAGTTCTTCGTAAAACTTTCTAAAATAGTGTCCGAAGTTCTTGTAATCTATAATACAGAATAAACCGATCTTATCGAAGAAAAGTGCAATGTTGTCTTAGTAAGCCCATATGATACTGCATAGCAGACGACACGGTTATTACCTCAAGATGGCGGCTCCATCAGAAGCATTGTATATACAGACCTTCTATTTGGCAAAGAGTTCACAAAATAAATTTCAGGGGGATCTGTAGAAAAACTGGTCGAGCACTTCTGGCGGGTCTAGGACGATTCGGCGCAAGGTTGGGCGCGGGGACATTACATGGCGATAAACGACAATATTGTGGACACTTGTTTCAAATAAGTTATTTTATACAAATACACATCTTATATTAATACTAATAAAATGAAAAACAGCCTATATATCAGGAAAAAGTGATATAAACTTTATTAACAGTAGTTCGTTTACGACGTTCCGTTCCTAAATTTTAAAACCTCATCTTTTACGATTATAATATTTCAATATTTACAATATATATGTATAATACAATTATGTTATAAACTGAAAAATTATTAACAAGAAATTGAAATGGATAAAACTTTTGTTGTGCATGTCGCACAAGCAACGAGGCTGAAATAACAGTTACAAAGAAAACTCATAAGCGTATTGCTAGTTCCAGAATTACAATGGAAAACTTTAACAATGAGTTAATTCTTTACAGAAAATTGTCATAAGTTGTGCAAAACACCAAAATGTACATTTCTAATAATTCTGATGTCATCTTTAGTGAATCTACCAAAGGAATTTGACTAAATAGTTTTATAAAGTTGAAACGTTATTATCAGACAAATAAATACATAGAACTTGCAATAAAAATTAAATCCATTACTTTAATTATTGATCAATTAGAAATTAACTTGAAAAGACTTGTGGACAGTAGCACTTTTAAGTCCTAGTTTTTAACTTCTGATAATAGTGCCAGAGCCTATGCTCTAGCATATAATTTATCTACTAGCATTTCTATATTTTTATATAATTCTCTTAATGAGGAAAATAATTTTACAGTCAAAACGTCTTTTAAGTTTTTTGACCATTTAAACCTCACTAATGATCATGTTTTCTTATCATTAGATGAAGTGTTCTTATTTAATTTTTACCCCATGCATCAATTACACCAAGTTTTAAAAATAGAGGGATACCTACTTTTCCAAATTGACAAAAATTATTTTATCAAAAATTCTTATCTTAATAAATGTAATTATAAATTCCACTTATTTTTCGTTCAATAACATTTACTATCACGAAATCATTGGTTCTACCATGGGAATTTTTCTTTGTCGTTTTTTCGTGCAAATTATGAGATTTGGAAGCCTTATGCATTAAATCTTTAGATTTAAAACCACTGAGATATTTCAAGTATGATGACTTTTTAGTATCATCCTCAGATTCCACATAAACCATTTGCTCAATACTTTTAATAATTACAACCCTGAAAGAAACTTTACAATTGAAATTGAAAAAGATCACTCAGTCAATTTTCTTGATGTTTTGTCAATAAGATAGTTACCAATTGCTATAAAAAGATCTTACTCAGGAATAATTCTTAATTACATGTCAAATCAGCCATTATTACATTAGATACTATGGTTTATAATTTAGTAAATATCATAAATTTAATCTGGGAAAAATATAAATAGCGTTCTTCTTAATATTTGTCCTTTGCATTTCGTTTACAAATACATTAAATTAGGATGACTAAGATTAATATGAAATTAATGATTTACCCGTCAAATCACGCAGTAAGAAATAATACAAACTTATGACTTATGATTTAATGAATTATGATATCCGAATTACCTTAAAATCTTGCAATAATTTAAGCTATGTTCAAATATTAAAAATAAAATTAATAATTTCGGTATCTGTTTAGACTGTAATTACAGTTATATTGGCCAAACTATGCGCACATTTAATATCCGCATTAATGGGACTTGGAAAAAAATAAAATTCAATGTGAAAAATTATTCAGTTTTGTGGAAGAATGCATATTGAAACAATCATAAGATTTATTAGAAAAATATTATAATTTCAGATGTAAAATATAATATTTATTTTAGACTGATGAGTGAGGCGCATCACATCAGAGCAATTCGCCTGTTATTATTATTAAAAAAGACAAGTAATTTAAATAAATTTAAATCGCAACTTTTATAAAATTTATGTTTCACTGATGGATAAATATTTCGATTTTTATTCTGAACACAAAATTCTCATGAGTTATTGTTACGAATTATTAAATGAATAAATAATTTGGCATCTTCAAATATTAATGAAAAGTCCAGATAATTTGTCATAAAAACGTAGTCTAATATTTATTTAAATAAACCTAAGACGTTTAGTCCATATTTGTGGAATTCATACTTATAGCTTGTTTTACTATTAATGTTTTACAACTCTGGGGTATTGCAACTAATTAAGTGTTTAGGAATATATTTAAAAATTTTGATAAATATTAAATTATATGTCTTGTAATGTTAAGTGAGTTTCGCGCCGAAACGGCTGCTTTACGTCTAGTAATGTTATGCGAATTTCGCGCCGAATGGTCCCATCCCGCTTCTGGCAACATCCTTGATTTGTTTAGACTTGCCGATGCACACCGGGGACAGTCTGTGAATTCCACAAGCCACAGCCCAGCACACCGTCCTATTATTTCCTTGCAGTAAGTATTATTTTGTTGAATTGCGATATTCGGATAACGCGGGTTTCTGTTCCCCCGGGTTGTACTGCGAGGCACGATACATTAATACAATGGTTCTTACACCACAGAACAGGGAGAAAGAAATCACTACAAGAAGAGAGATGCAAACATCCGTTGTCACTCCTGGCACCGTTTGAAACAAACGAACGTAACAGGAGAAACTAATGGAAATGTATTTAAGGCTAAAAAGCTAAAATGCATATCTGTCCGCGTGGTGTGGACTAGATACCGTACATGCAAGTTCGTAAAGAAGTCACGTAGGTAAATAGGTCGACATCCAATAGAGTAACTAGTCGGAAAATTAACGGCGAATCCAGATCTTGCGTAATGTGAGTGAAAGCAGATGCGGCAGGAGAAAGGTTCAGCAGCCACAGTCCGCGCAAGGAATTCAGGTACACGAGGCAAGCTATGCGAGGATAAATGCCCTTCAAAGATGTTCAATGGGACAGAAAGAATTTCCATTCATAATAGTGCGTGGAAATTTTTTTTAACGACTACTACCCGGATATTTATTTACATTAACCCGGTGCAGTGTTTGAGTCGACTAGAATCTCTTCACCACAATGCGTGCAAAATATTAAAGAAAATAGTACATAGGAGGATGGAACATCAAATAGATTGCGAGTTAGGAGAAGATCAATTTGCTTTTAAGAAGAGACAATATTGACTGCGTATAATTTTAAAAGACAGGACAAAAGAAACAGCCTACGTTAATTGCATTTGTAGGTTTACTGTGTTCTTAAAATAGTAGAGCCCTGAGTTTCCAGCCTCACTGCTCCCGTATGGATTCACCTACGTTATTGTAAAACGTCTCATTTTACGCATAATTTAATGGTATTTTATGATACGTAAATAAAAAAAACTAAAAGCACTTTATACTTGCGTTTTGGCGAAAAATTAGAAAAAAGTCAGGGATTTTTGTCTTTCTTTCATATAGCTCGACTTTGACAACTCATAGATTTCAAACGGTTGCTTTAAATGGTCTGCAAATTTATCAAAAGATGATGCAAATTCTTCCGAACCTAGCCGCAAAGTTTGAATCATCTGTGTGTCTTACGTTTTTCTAAATTAATTAATTAGTGGGCCTCTGCTAACTCTTTGACAGCTCATTGCAGAAGAGTGGAACAAAGTTTTTCGTGCAGCGATATATATATATATATATATTCCTTGCGTGGACTGCGGCTGCTGAACCATTCTCCAGCCGCATCTGCTTTCACTCACATTACGCAAGATCTGGATTCGCCGTTAATTTTCCGACTAGTTACTCTATTGGATGTCGACCTATTTACCTACGTGACTCTTTTTTTATCATATCTTCTAAAATTAGACGCAGAGTCAATATTGGTACAACTGGATCACACAACTTAGAATTTTGAAGACGACAGGATTAAAATATCGAGAAAGAAGACTTATCCATAACCTGTACCAATATTGACTCTGCGTCTAATTTTAGAAGATATGATAAAAGAAGAGGCCTACGTTCATGGCATTTGTAGATTTAGAAAAAGCGTTTGATACTGTTGAGTGGAACAAACTACTAAGGATTTTGAAGAGGATAGGAATCTGGAAAGAAGACTTATCCATAACCTTTACAGAAGGCAGTCAGCAGTAATTGGAATTGAAAGTCGACAAAAGAAAGCAGAAATCAAGAAAGGAGTAAGTGAAGGATGCAGTCCGTCGCCCATTCTCTTTAACATTTATATAGAACAGGTGATGAAGAAAGTTAAAAAGGAATATGGAAAAGGAATTATACTGCAAGGAGAAGAAAAGAAAACCCTAAGCTTGGCAAATGATATTGTGGCGTTAGGGGAGTCAGAAAAAGACTTGGACAACATAATAAATGGTATGAACGTGGTCATAGAGAAAGAGTACAACATAGAGGGAAAACCAAGGTGATGGAGTGTCGTATGGGAAACAGTGGAATAACAAAGGCTGTTAGATTGGGAAGGGATATTTTGAAGTAACAATAACTAGGGATGGTAGAAGTATAGTAAACAAAAAGAGCAGGTAAGGAAGGCTTTCGCAAAAATAAGGAATTTACTTACGGCCAATATAAGTATAAATATTAGGAAATCATTACTAAAAATATTTGTGTGTAGTGTGGCGTTATATGGGTGTGTAACGTGGATGGTAGGAGTTGCAGAAATTAAAAGAATGGAAGTTTTGAAATGTGGTGCTATAGGAGAATACTGAGAATCAGAAGGGTAGATAGAATCACAAACGAGGAAGTTCTCAACAGAATAGGGGGAAAGCGAATAATATGTAGGACGTTGACTAAGAGAAGGGATAGATTAATAGGGACGTTTTGAGTCATGAGGGTCTTGTAAAATTAGCAATAGAGAGAAGTGTGTGAAGTAAGAACAGAAGAGGAATGCGAAGAATGTAATACGCTAAGCAGATTAGGGAGGATATGGTAGTTATTTATAATCGAGTCACGAAAATGCTTGCGCAAAATAGGTTAGCATGGAGGGTTGCATCAGACCACTCTAAGGACCGATTACTACAACAACAAACAACTCTTGATTAAAGCAACATCGACAGCTGCAAATTTATGAACCTCTACCTTTTGTCGCTTCCAACCCTATCAACTCTGAAAAAATGTAGGGTCGAATGTGGGACCAGTAAACAGTCGCCGAGAGGTTAGGTTAGGCCGCGCATGACGTGACGTAAGGCGTGGAGCTTTCGACATTAATTCATGGACGATTGTGATGGAATAAGCTTTTTTGTCACAATTCATAGGGTTATGGGGGTGGCGTGGTGACGAACTGTTGAACGCGGTACAATAAAAGTAACTACCGGTAAACTGAGACAGTAAAAAACATTCATGCTAACCTATTAGAGTCAGATACCCTCACGCTTTCTTTAGGAACACGGGGACTAAAATTTCGGCCAAAATAAGAAAAATAAGTCGATTTTCTATTTTTTCTGTTACTATGCCTCTAATCCAGTAAACTGAAAAATGATGCTGCCAAACAAAAGACGGAAGGTATAGCATATGATGCAAGACAATTTTAATTAATATATTTTTTTTCTAATTTAATAAATTATTACCGTTTTTCATAAAAAAATATTTTTATTAGCTTCATGATTTCTGGAACTAAAAACCTTCAATGAGTCACAAATATTAAGGTATTGTCTTAATTATTTTTTCACATAAACTACATGCTAATACCTTCAAATACATGTATTAGTTTTTTAATTAAGTAGTTTAGGTGAAAAAAATTTCAAATGCTAATTTTTAAGTAACCCTATGAAGCTGTTAGTAAGAAGAAATTATTTTCTTACCACAGTTTTATTCAATTTCAAAAAAAAATACTGACAATTGATAAAATTGGTCAGCCCTACAGATTAATGTATAAAGAGATGAAATGTATTCAAGTACGTAACGCAAGCAACATTTTCAAAACTGCCAAATTTCGAAAATAACTTACAAAATATCTCAACAGAAAACAAGTTTAGAAAAAAAAATTTGTACATTGCTACACATGTGCGTTGTTAACACACAATTAAAATTCTCAGTAGCAAATCATTTATAGGAATTTCAAATTTCAGTCTCCGTGTCCCTTAAGAGAGGCAAAATTTCTCCCGATGTCTTAAGAGAGTAAAAAATAAATGATCTATGAATTTCGTAACACGACCAGTAAGAACCAAATATAGGACACTAAAAATTCCATGTGGGGTCCATGGTATCAATCTAAGATTGGCATCCCCATGGTCCCGAGTGAGACGAGACCAGCCATGGGAAGGTTTCTTTAACTGCAGGGTCTCAAGCCTGGTACGTTTATATAGCTGTATATTTTACATAAATTTATTATAATTAATTTTTGTGAGGAAGGATTCCAACCTTGGCCTCACTCTTCTGTTCTGACCCCGACACACCTCTCTCTAATGCTTTCATGTCTTAAAAAGTTTCCTATTAATTTATCCCTTCTCTTGGTCAACATCCTCCATATTATTCAAAATGGAATATAAGAAATGCCAGACTTGTACATTTCCGTAAACCTAAGTTCTACCGGTAAGAAGTGGAACTACGCGCGCGCGAATAATTTCAAACAAAACTTTGGAAATATTTTATTTGGTAATATTAGTACCATTGTTTAATTATTGTCTATAAAAAATTGCCAGACAAGGGCAATCAAAAAGAGGAAGCACGAAAGTTTACTTTAGTATAACAAGGTGTAAATATACGAGGTATGTTCAAAAAGTATCGCGAATTTGGTGATCTTTCAAAAAGTATTAATTTTTTCATCAATATCTATTTTGTCCCCTTCAAAGTAATCCCCCCTCCCCCAGATATAATACATTTATGCCAACGTTTCTTCCAATCCTCGAAACACTTAGAAAAATAATTTGTTGTGATCCTGTTCATCTCCTCCTTCGATGTCGTGTCGTAGCGTCGCCCTTCATGGGCCACTTCAGTTTGGGGAACAGGAAAGGTGGCTGCGGCATCACTAGAGTGTTGTTTTTCGTTAAAAATTCACGCACAAGCAACGGTGTGTGAGCAGGAGCGATATCATGGCGCAGAAGCCAATTTTTGTTCTCCCACAAATACGGGCGTTTCTGGCGGATTGCTTCGCGCATAACTTGCAGGTAATATTCTTTATTGACATTACGACCCTGTGGCAAGAATTCGTGATGCACCACGCCCCTGTAATCGAAAAAAAAACTGAGTAAAACCTTCACATACGACCAAACTTGGCGCGCTTTTTCCGATCTGGCTCATGCGGTTGCTTCCATTATGATGATTGAGCTTTGGTTTCCACGTCATAACCAGAAACCCATGATTCGTTCCCAGTTCTGACCCTGTGGAGCAAAGTTGGAGTCCAACAGCTCCTTAGCAATGTTAACGCGACGCTGTTTTTGGTCTAAATTGAGCAATTTTGGCAGGAATATCGCGGCGACGCGTCTCATGCCCAAACCATTGGTCAAAATGGAATGGTACGAGCCAATCGATATGTTTAGGCCTTCAGCAAGTTCTGTAACGGTGACTCGACGATTGACCGATACCATTTTCTTCACTTCATCAATTTTTTCCTCTGTTGTTGACGACCTCGGGCGTCCGGCAAGGTCTTCGTCATTCACATCTTCTCGGCCCTCTGAGAACATTTTGTATAATAAAGTAGAAGCGGCAGCCCCCAATGAAAGCTATGTAAGCAAGTGTCACCATCTCCCCCTCCCCCTCCCCCCCCCCAACTCCAATACCACCAAACACTAGCCACTGCTGTGCTGCAAGCGATGATTTTTATACGTTTATGGGCAAAAATAAATAGTGCATCACTTCTTTTTATAATAATTGGTATATATATATATTTATGTGGTAATACATTTATGTGGCTAATACGAATTACGAAAAAATTCCGTCCAGAATTAAATTATTGTTCGTTGAATTTAACGATTTTATTATTACTTGCTCCGATTCGTTCTCTGTGCAATTCATCATTAAGAGTTCTCACATGATGGTGCATTCAAATTTTCAAGTAAATGTGTCCAATTTCCTTGATAAGTGACGTATAATGAGATTATTCTTCTGAAAAGTGATTAGTCTTGTTTCATCAAAAAGGATCATATAAGCCGCAGAGTCTGCTGTGAGCTCGTTTCTTTTTGCAACTAAATATTTTGTGATGTGACAAGGACAGAAAGGATAAGAAATGAATACATTCGGGAAATAATGGGGGTTACATCACATATCACATCTTATATACAATAGAAGGTAGGAGGTTGAATTGGCATGAACATCTGTGACGAATGCCAGAGGAACGGTGGCCATTAAGAATATTTCACTGACAACCCCCAAAACGAAAGAAAAAAGGAAGGAATGATGCAAGCAATGGAGGATTAATGTTTTCGAGATGAAGATCGGAAAGATAAAAGGAGATGGAAGCTTGAATGCGAGAGACACCGTACGGTGTACTTCCCACTTGAATTTATATATATATATATATATATATATATATATTGTCACAAACTTTACAAATATTAATAAAACACACATCTGGTAATATCAAACCTACACGGTTCTTTATTGTAAGTAGGCCTTTCTCATTAGTAATGACGTTTTTCTCAATAGCTTTCGAACAGTTTTCTTTCTATTAATAGTTTAATTCAAGAAAATAATCACTTTAAAAACTATTTGGTAGGAGAGTTATGTTGTAAATAATTTCATTGTAATGTAATTGTCTACTGAATATTTACAGTTCCTATTTTATTATTAATTTATAATACACCCCATTCTTTTACCTGATATACATACGAAAATATTTTACGTTGAGTATTTCAAAAATACAAAATAGTATATAGGGGAATCTAAGATGAAATAAAATGCGTATTACGAGAAGATCACTTTGGTTTTATGAAGAGAAGCTATACTGACCCTGCGTCTTACTTGAGAAGACAGACTAATAGAAAACAGGCCTACGTTCATGGCATTTGTAGATTTCGATAAAGCCTCTGATAATGTGAACTCGAACACACGACGGGAATAATATATCGACGAAGAAGACTTCTACAGATGACAGAAGTAATTAGAATTGTAGGGCAAAAAAGGAGTAAGACAAGGATGCATGCTGTTTAACTTATTTATAGAACAGACTATGAAGAAAGTTAAAAATGAATATGAAAAGAGAATCAACAGCAAGGAGAAGAAATAAAAACCCTAATGTTTGCAGATGATATTGTAGTATGACGGGAGTCAGAAGAAGACATGGAAAACATAATAAATGGCATGAACGTGATACTGAATGATAAATCAGTACAGCATGATGATTTTAGAGGGAAAATCAAGGTAATGGAGTTTATTAATCAGCTTCACAAAATAAACAGGTCTTTACATTGATGAATAATTAAGTATGAAGAGCTATGCGAGGAATAATTGTTTTGTCTCATTCCTTTGTGCTGCATCCGAATGCAAAACATGTTCAACTCCAATTGTTGTCAACAACTAACTTAACATTAAAAATGGCTGACCTTGTGATCTAAGTGAGGGACACGTGTACCAACCATAACGCCATAAAAGTAACTAAAATCGAATATACGTACCCCGCGGAAATTAAAAATTCGCGATACTTTTTGAACATACCTCGTATTTATCCTATCTTAAAAATTAAATTAATGCAGGAAATAGTCTCTTAATAGTTACGGAGTGACTTGTAGTAGAAGATTACAGACTCTCTTACATTTGTGCCAATCCAGTGCCATAAAACTACTCCCGTGATTGCACGTCATAACCTTCCACAAAACTAACATGTAACTGCTACCCCCATCAAATCTAGACCAACCGACAATAACAGCTTTTTTCTTATTTTTTTTTCAAGTCATTTTGTATTCAGTGAAAGAAATCATCAGTGATAATTTGGGTGGGGTTTAAAGCGAGCAGCCTTGAATGAAAATTAGCCAGCGCGGTGCCTAGCGTGGACATGAGTAATTCGCACGTGTTAGCGGTACTATGAAAAACAATAAACGACAACTGCAGATCTTTTTACATTTCCGGGAAGTCTGTCCGCAAACAAATTTGGCAACGGACATTTTGCTCTCAAGCTGTCAGTCTCGGCGAAGGCGAAAAGCAGTCGATCCCTACCATCTAGGATGATTATTTAGCAATGGAGGCAACGTTTAAATAAAAATACATCCCAAAAATTGGTATGAGTAGAACAGAATAAGCAAATGGGTAGCCTTGAATGAATGAATTTGTTGATACTGCAATTCAGTTACACTCTGAGGCAGTTACAAAAAATAAGCTTAAAATAAGGCACGTGAATAGTTACAAATAATAATATAAACAAACATAGTAAATCGTAAAGTACATGTTAAAGATAAAATAAAAGTACCCATTGTTCAGATGTTATTTCGTCACGATCACTTACTGTAATGAATAGGGGGGCAACTAAATTATTTTAAGGTGGGATATTAATATATAAACAATGAGTTTTTATAATATAAAAGAAAGACCATAATTTACTTGATCCAAAAAGATATTTACATTAATAATTACAATTTTGATATTTCGATCTTTATGCCGGCTATTCTTTCTTAAATTAAAATTACATATATATTTACAAATAAATTATACAAATAAATTCCTTAAAACTAAACAATTCTATCTCTATCTCAGGGTCGTATATTATGGGCCTTTTCATAGAACAAAACATTTGACACAGATGTACTCGGACCTGGCAGTACATAAAATCAGCAAAGAGTCAGAGGGGCAATTACCGTGTCGGCTTAGTGAATATTTCAGCTCCTTCCTCCTAATTGGGTCGTCCTCCCTGCAGATCACAGCCACCGCCGCTGCTATTCTTCCTTGCTCAGGAATCTCCCTTGCCACAATTCCAACCACCGATCAAAGCAACCTACGGAGTCTCTCACCAAATCTGTCTTGCCATCTCTTCCGTCTCACCGCTCTCCAAACATCGATATGCACGCGTTATTCCCCACTTCTATGGTTCATATTACCCAGGTGGCGGGGATCGATATTGACCAATAACATTTATGGTTACACTTGGGAAAACACACTACCCGATGCAGCCAACACTTACCAAAATTGGGAAACAGCCAAGATGAGACACGAAATCCTAGTTTTATTGTCCCTGGCTCAAATGCTGTCTCCTTTATTTTGACTCCATACCGCCAAACGTCCGAGCAGATGTGTCTTACCGTTATATTACTCTTCCTAATTCTTCCTTTGCTATTGGGAGGAAACGTTTCAAAACCTTTTGTGGGTAAATTGTTCTAATCCCTAATAGTCCGGCTTAAGAACGAATATTTCCCAACATCAGTTTTAAAGCTGCTTTGCCCAATTTTACAATTATGATCTCCTCTACTGAAATAATTTACTTCTAAAAACTTTGACGCAATATCCTCCCAGGATTGTTGGCCTGCGTACGCTTTAAAAAGAGCTCCGAGACGTAAGCTTTGTCGTCGTTTTTCTAACATATCCCAACCTAATTAATGAACCTTCTCATTTCCGTGACCAGGACACCGCTTATTCCCCCTCTGCACCCTTTCCACTGCCTCGACCTGATATTTTCGGAACGGATCCCAACAAATACAGTCGTACTCTAGGAGACAGAGATATTTGTACTATGCAAGTTCCCGTGCTTCACAGTTTCCTTTTTTGAAAATCCGCAACATCGAAATGTAGCGCCTTCCATGCTTTCCTAGGGACATGTTCCCAGCCCGTATTACTGCTCAAGTATATACCCAAATACAGTTACTTTCTTATACTATTTCATTACCGCTGAGCTTATAATTAAGTACTATTTCAACGCGACGCCAACAAAATCATATTGCCTTGCTCTTGTTACAATTTGTTTTCATTTTCTTAACAAGTGCCCAATCTCTTATCGTATCTAAATCTTTTTGTAGAAATTATTCATCGACCACAGTTTTTATTTTCCGATATATTACGCAGTCGTCAGCAAGAAGAAACACGCCTGAAACTAAGTCATTTACGTAGACTATAAATAAAAAGGGGCCAATAACGGAACCCTGTGGCACTCCTGATTTAACATTCGCAACTGAGGATAATTCGTTCCCTACTTAAACTATTTGTTGTCGGTCTCGTAAAAATTCCCTGATCCATAAAACGACTCGACTATAAATCCCAAATATTACCTTTGCAAAATGTATGATGACGGCATCCACTGTTCCTAACCTCATGGGCAATGACTTGGCTCTCACATGAGTATCCATGTTGTCCCTTGACAAACCAGCCGTTAGTTTGAAGCTCCTTGCAGATTACAAACCACCGACGGAAGACTTATCGGTCTATAATTATTGACGCCACTTTTACTTCCCCCTTTATGAGCTGGGACAACTATAGCTTTCCTCCAGCCACACGGAATACTGGAATTGTTTATTGAAATATGGAAAAACCTCATTAGGTATGGAATTATTGCCTCCCCTGATATCTTTATTATTTCTGCGGGAATGCCGTCTACACCACGTGATTTCCTATTTTGTAATTTATTTATCCGTTTCCTTAAGCATTTGACTAATATTTGTAATAAATTGCCCTCCTTCTGTTCAATATCTACGTTACAATGAACTTTATTTGTGTTAAAAATTGAACTGAAGTGTGAATTTAGCAGTTGAGCCTTATCTGTATTCCCCGTGACAAGTACGTCATTATGTTACAAAGATGGTATGCCAATTTGATTTCCTTTTACGCCAATTAACATAATTGAAAAAAATTTCCAGCTGCTATTACTATCAGATAAGATAGTTTCCATGAAATTTTGATGCGCCAAATTCTTTTCATTTTCAAGAACTTATAAATTGACTTGAAATCATGGTAACTTTCCTGACTATAATCCCCAATTGTGTATGCGCGCCTAACCCGTGTTTTTAAGCAAATAATTCTTTCGGTGTAATATTAGTCTGAATAAATTTACTGGGGACGTACCTATGCATGGCTTCAGTAATATATCCTTGAAATATTCACAGATTTCGTTAATATTTCCGCCCTGCACCTGTGGTATGATACTTAGGAGAAAGTACTTAATTACTCATATAAAACCAACAAAATAGATGTGATGGCTGGACCCAGGTGATGCGGTTGGATCAGCATTCAAAATCAGTACGTGATCTCGTGTGGATAGTTGTAGGGTCCTGGAAACCACTGGCTGATGATTGGTCACACCTCCTCAATATTTTTACTTGCCTCATTGGACCGTGGTCATCATGGGTGACATCCCTGACCACATGCCGAAGTCGTGGCTTTACCGCAACTGTACCTTGTCGTCTTTGTGGCGGCAACAGATGAAAATCTAAACGTGTCGACAAATTTCAACCAATGTACCAATGTACACGTGTTCTTTGTGGGCCGGAAATCAGCACAGTCAGGATAAGACTTGGCTACCACCCCTAGGGGAGGAGGTAGATTATTTTAAATAAGCAAAAAACGGCCAATATATTCATCAATTTTGGACCAATTAATTTGATAGTGTTTTCTCTAATACTGCTAACGCATTTCAACCCCGCCCATACTCGAAGAGGAGCATTCTTAGGGGTGGGGATGGAGGAGAAAGCACTAAAATGACCAGAAAACAATCGAGATTTGGCTCTAAACCGGTGTAATGTGAGCCACTGAGTTTAATTCTGACATAAGTAATGCAATTTATGTTACAGTTCATACCCTAAGAGGAGTTGGAAGACGGTAAAACAGATTTCCGCATACTGAATGGATGGAACAATTTCGACCAAATTTTCAACAAGTGTTCTTGGCGAAGCGAGCTCAACACAATTAGGGTAACATAAGGATAGAGAGGGTAAGAGTACGCAGTGAATTTTCATAAAGTTGGCAGCACTTTACTGAAACTTTTTGGTACTATTTTAGTGAGTCTACAAGTACAGGAGAACACGCTGACCGTAATTTGCTGCTATTTTATTGGATTTCACGAAGTAAAATATAATTTTGTTACTTCTGTATGTAATAATTAGAGTTTATAACCTAATAATATCAAGGCACATAACAATGAATTATAATTTGGTGTCGCATATCATTTCAAAGAACAAGTATTTAGCTACAATTTTAAGGCAGTTCGGGTTTAGTGTCTGCACAGGCCTAATCTTTGCCTCAGAAACAATATCTAATCTTGAATGGCCATTTTATCTCGTTTTATTCCACCGTTCTTTTGTTAATGATTATTTTCAACTTTTAAAATAATGAAATCATGTTACTTTCTTATTTTTGCAATTTGACCTCTTCTAGTTTTACCAAACACAAAATAAGGTTCCAGCTCATCTTCAAAACCTAACAGCATATTTCAGATGCATCTAAGGACCAACAGATTATATTCCGGCTCAATTTAAGAAACTGACAAATGAAACTTTGGCCGATTGTTTGAACGACCCAAGGTATACACCAGTTGTTATTAGTTTTACAAGGAAACTTAGCCAATCTAAACGTGGAAAGCTTAAATTCCAAGAAACCTGTTGCTGGAATCGGAATCATTCCATTTTACCGCTTCCTAAACTCAAGGAAAAGGAAAAGACTTTCAAAGAAGTCAGAAATAATCTCTTCACCGTTTAAGAATGTATCATTCCATTTTACCGCTTCCTAAACTCAAGGAAAAGGAAAAGACTTTCAAAGAAGTCAGAAATAATCTCTTCACCGTTTAAGAATGTATTAGGAGAAAAAAACAAATGGAAGAGAGAAAAGGGAAGGCAAAGACTGAACGATTATCAAGTAAAGCCATTAAACGATACACAAAAGAAGGTGACAGGATTAACTATCAATAAAAGTGATAATCTGAAGGTCAGAAAGAGTTTAAAATTTGACCCAAAACCCAGCGAAAGTACCTCTGAAATATGTACTGATGATGATGATTGTCTAGGATGTGGTCAATAGTTTTCCGATAGCTGGATCATGTGAGGTATTTGCCAAGACTGTGATGCTCCGCTTACGAAGGCAGCGGGTCATTTGTTAGTGCGTAGTCTTACCCTCCAAGGAGGCCAAGAGTACGCAAATTACATTTTTTCATAAAAGATTTTTAATGGCAAGCTTGTTTATTGTAATCTTATCAAACGTTTTGTGATTAATTACTAAATATTAAATAACATTGTGATAAATTTAGGTGTTTATACCTTTATTACCCCCTTAGATATGACATCAACCTCTTACCCTCCCTTACCTTAGTGCAGCTAGAAACTCGAGCGAAACAAGACAGAAGATCGGAGGAGGAGATGTGTTAGCAGTTGACGAAACAGAGATAGTAAATCAGTACGATGTACGATAGAATGGCAAGTTTCGTACAAAATTGGTTTTCTTTAAAAATCGTCTACAAAAAAACATGAGCGCAGTTAAAAGCACAATAGTAAAGTTGCTCATTTTCACAATATAGTGGTAAAGTTGAAGAAATCAAAAACGAATTCGATAAAGGTTATAATCACTTTTTATTGGGCCCGGTTCACTTTGAAGTTTAAAACGCTTTCACTTCAGTGCAGCTGGAGTTCATTGATTTTCAGATTGATTCAATTTTAAAAGACGAGTGAAGAGAAGCAGGAATACCCTAAATATATTATTTATGTGAAAAATACCCAGACATTAAGGAAAGCGCTGGCAAGTTTTCGGTAAAAAAATATTTTTACTTAATAAAATGTAAATAAAATTAATGTTTAAATAAAAACAACGAATAGTTACATATCAGTATTGTAAATTATTAACTTTCAATTCATTTAATTGCATAATGTGTTTTAATTATACTGTCCATATTGCTGAATCCTCTCTATAATTTATAATTTTAAGAAAAGTTGTAAATGTGAAGTGACCCCCGTGAATCTTACCAGTTGCATAAAATGTCCCGTATATTAATTGAGTTTGACTCACCTGTTGTAAGTCAAGGAGCAAGTTCTAGCTGGACAGATACTGTTCAAAGGAAAGTATTGTATCACATGAAGAGTATTTTTCCCATTCAAGATCGAAGGATTTCCCGGAGCAGTTGCTGAAGATATAGTTGTCGGTTTTCCACACGGGTAAGACAGCCATTACGCGACGTTTCGAGGACCGTAAGCTTTGTCATCTTCCAGGCGAATACAATAATAATATATTATAAAATATTACACATTATTAGTAGGATACTTAAACCACAGCCAGGGGCCCTAGCCAACCTTGCTGTACCTTCCGCATCCCACCATTTTATTTCCCTTCCTATGCTATTAAAGGGGAGTTGCCTGTTTCAGGACCCCCCTCCCCCCCCAAAAAAAGCGATTTCAGAACTTAAGCTCAATGTGAGGAATTATAAAAACCTCACTTTATGTGCCTCCGCTGCCAGCAACACAGTTAAAACGGCGGAATCGTACAACAACAATGGTGGAAGCAGTAACTCAAGAAATGCTCGCTGGAAGACTCTTAAATCATGACTGCATCTCAAGGGGGTGCATATTGTGTACCTTTGAGTTATAACGTAAAAAATGTTTACGTATTTTCCTTCATTACACAATTAATATTAACTTTAAATGCTCAATATATTTCAAAATATATTCACATCAAATCGTATGATTCGTTTTGAAACATCCTGTAAACTGAGGCGTGCATAGTTCTGTGTTTCTTACACAGGTTCTAATAATATTATGACATAAGACTCGACTTGTTTGGCTATTTCGTCCTCTTCCTTGAATAAATATTGACCAGCCCACTAATATATCTGTCCACTATTGGTTTATGGAATCAGTGTCATTATTACTTTACAGTGAATGCATTATTAGCGTAAATATTAGCCGTGAAAATCAGCAACAAGGGACAAAATGTAAGACACACACACGCCACAACCTTGCAGCACAGTTTCCTTGAAAATATTGAAACGCTGCAACCAAATTCAAGTTATGACAGAACAGAGAAATTGTGCAACAGCGTTCCTAACCTCAAATAAACTGTAAAATAGCTTCAGATTCTCTCCGGCTTCCACTGTACGTAAGCTCTACGAGGTCAAAGGTTCAATAGCGATTAAGAGGTGTGTTCAATTGTTTAAAGACTCAACCTTCAGCTTTTTATGACGGAATCGGGAAGCTTCCAAAACGCTGGGAATGTGTTTCAGTACAAGGAAACTATGCAGAAAAATAAAAAAGGTTTGAAATTATTTTAAAAATCCCGTTTATATATACCTGACCCTCGTGCAATGAAATCGCATTTCTAAGCAAGTTTTATTATTGTATTTTCTTGTAAACATTGTTCCAGACAAGACCAACTGATAACTGTTACCCATGGAGCCGCCATTACCAATCGAGCACTGTCTTGTTTTTCATAATGGCATTTTGCTCCCTCCCTAACGAAGCCTTCACCCATTGTCCACGTGCGACTACTCTTTACAATGTAGGAAGCACTTCATTTACATTCGTTTTGAAACGACCGCGCAATCAACGCTTTAGTTTAGCGCGGAAGCTGCACCACCGGTTGCTATGGAAACCGCAGGAGTGAGGCCGAGCTCCAGGCACCGAAAGTCATGGAACGCGATAAAAATAACAGAAGGGAGGCAACCCATCACCGTTGCCGCATCTGTAGGTTCGCTTGCCCTAAAAGTCTACTAATGATTAATCGAATTTTCTGAGGGTTGCATTTCAATTCCCTTTCATTAAGATTATGTTCTCCACATTATAGATAAATCAGGCCAAACAAATTAGTTTGGTAAGACACTGAAACTAAACACAAGATCTAATCAGTATTCACTGCAAACAAGTAATTTGATGTTTTCTTAATTGTTTTACTGTTCTTAATGACCTAATTCTAAAGCAAGCTGGGAAACACTTTAAACAGAGTTCATTTGTCATACTTGAGACAGAAAAAAATCAACAGGAACGTTGTTGATCCCCACAATAGGCTTCTGTTATGAAACCAGAAATTTCAATGTTGAATATCACAGATTGTATTACCAGTACCTCTATTAAATCACAGGCATATTGTGAGAAACATATTGTTGGCTGATCCATAAACAAAAAGAGAAACTAGAGATTAACAAATGTTCTGTATCCAGTGTGTACAGTAAAAATTATGAAATACAGAAGATTTTCCCCAGTTCTGAACTACAATGCTTTTCACTTTACAGAAAACTCCTACAAATGATACAAAGAAATTGTACACGAACACCAACAAGTGTAAGAATCATGAAAATGATAAAACAGTACATCTGAATAACAACTACAAGTTGACGTGATATTTCTGTGAAATTTTTTCAAGTTCTAGGATGAGTTTATTATAAAAAGTAAGCATAATTGTAAATGTAGTACAGCCAGCAGTCGGTAAGACACTAACAATATTAAACACCAAATAAAATTAAAAGCAAACCCACTGAAATGGAAGACAGAAAATTTTCTATTATTTTGGAAGCACACAATCACAAAAATGACTTTGCTCCAGTTCAATAGAAAAATGTAATCTAATTGTGCCAATTTTATAACTTGTTCTTGACCTAGTACCTACCAATGCATTCTCAAACAGCTTCTGCTTCATTCTTCTTCTGATCTCATAGCATAAAATTGCTTAGATGTGTTGTATGTTAAGGAAATTAACAAAACCCCAAAAAAAGTAAAATTTTCACAAATATTGACATATTAGCTTTTCGCCCATCTTAAAACAATAAACATTTTCATAAATAATACATTAATTTGATGCCGAACTCTTCAATGTGAAATTATCTGTAGCTCGTTTTTTAATTACCAGCCACCTAAAAGAAAATCCTGAAAACAATGCATGGAAGAAATTTGCATTTAAGTTTCAAGGAGAAACTCAATACAACCAATTCAAACAGAATATTAAAAAACATATTTTATTTATAAAATGCACATTTCCCTACAAACTACAGTAAATGTCTTACATTTTCCACAGTAAATTGAAATACCTTCTCTGACAAAATAGAAACATCAATCCACACGATACTATTAGCAGCTCAAAATTGGAACAATCGAACTGCAAAATACTATTACCAAACACACTCGACTATACAACATTCTGTTTTCAAATGCAATGACTTTGTTTGTACAATCGTCAGGAAATTAAACACAAAGCTTTTCTTTAAATCAATTCTACATATAATAACTTTACTGCAAGTTTCTTAATTTGCAGAGATTTAGTATAGTCATGTCTGAAAAATAGTAATTTTTTTACCTTTACAGACATATTGATTTTACAACCATTAAATGCTTTAATATAATACATTTAAAAATAATCTTTCACAAAATTTACATATTTTCCACTATTTTTTTATACATACATTCTAAAGACAAATCTTCTACGAGTACATTTTACAAATTGTATGATCAAAGAGATGTTGAGACACAAGGGTTGAAATGAAAGTAAATAACTTGTGTGACAGACATTGGCATTAATTTTACTTTAAGATTTATCCACAGAAACTTAAACAGGATTGGAATAACTGGGCAATATGTATCACATGATGTGACAAAAATTTGTCCTGTGCATCCCATATTGTAATTCCCCTCCAATTTTATAGTTTCACATTCCTCCTCATCATCATCATCATCATCACACATACACACACACACACAAATATATATGTATACACTGGACGGCTGGGATTTCGACACGCCACCAAACGGCACGAATCATTTACACTTGGTGGAGTTTCACATCATCAGCATTATAAAGCTTATCACTCTTACACCAGACATAAAGACAACTTATTTCACTAACCACTTTTTTGTTAGTGTTACCTTGAGCGTTTCATGGAAGCGGACAACCAACTATTTTCTAACATTTCATTGATCATACATTGTGTACTTGTATAACATCTGCATATACAGACAGAACAATTACACCATATACAAAGACTAGGTAAGCTTCCTCACATATAGCAAATTCATCAATTATTTTCTTTAAAAAAAATTTTCCTTAATACTTGAGATCATAATAAACAGACTCAATAATGTTTGTAATACAAAATTTCATATTTACATTGCTTTATGTATCAAAATTAAATCAGTCATTGTGATCCATTTAGTTGGTATCATTACAACACATATGGAAGCCTCAAGCACTGCATGTTCTGTCTCAACACTTGCTAACAGAAATTTTTTGGCCCAATATTAACACTATTTACAAAGTACATCAAATGAGCAATATTCAGTATGTGCTACAGGTTTCCATATAACCTTCTTAAAGCTTTACTTGCATTACCATCAACTGAAGTGTACATGATGTATTGAAAATTTCAGCAGAGGACCAATTATTTAACAAAATACTGAATGTATTAGATGAATGACACTATATAACAATAATTCTTATCAAACAGAAAGGAGAAAACTTATGAAACTCTAGGTCATTTACACAAGTAAATTGAATAGACAAAACTGGTTACCTAATCCAAAAATGATGTGAACTAGAGAAAAAATCAGAATTAATATGAAAATTTCAGCAAGTATCGACAGTATTTAAAAAATTGAAGGAACTTAGTTTTATCGAAGTTATCTTTTGAGAACTGAGACAACTTGTGCACTGTTCAGTTAAACGACTTATCAATTATTTCTAATAATTTAAAGTTTAATATTTTAATTGTTTTTACAATGACTAAATTATCGAAGTTTAAGGAACAGTAAAGTAAAATAATTCTTAAGAGTTCCAAAATTACTGAAAAGAATACAGTGAATTTGAGATGGATAGAAAATTATTTGTTACTTTAAGTAAAAACAAGAATGGCTAAGATCACTCATCGATTTTAAAGAAGTTTGTCTAATACTGGCACAGTATCCAGAAATGTGGTCATATAAATCATTCAAATTGCATTTCTTATCACTTTGCTAGTTTATGTACACTGAATCATATTTTATGTAACAGTAGCATTTAAAACTGAACAAAGTTTTTGAATGATGAGTTTCTGAACTAACCAAAGTGCTGCGTAAAATATCTGGGCATTTCAAATTTAAGTTATTGGTCCCACGTGACAAATATTCTAAGGCACTTTCATATAAAAATGGCTAATGATTCTATTGCACAAACCACACTAAAATCAATACAATTAATTCAAGCCTCTTTCTGTAATACTGTGGTCAATTGTATAGAGAAAATTAGAATACTAGTCTGCATAACTCACATTTTTAAAGTAATTACTATACATTTTTATCACAAGTTTGAGCATGGTAATTTTGTAACCAGAAATGATGAGATTTCTGCACCGTTTGTCAGATACAGAAATGTAATCTACAAGCTACTGAAAACCTATTATGAATATTCATCATAGCTGATAAAACCAACTTCAAATTCATTGTGCATTATGTGAAAATACAAGGGTGATTAAAAAATGTAACAGACATTTTCATGAACAAACCTTGTTTCACAGACAGAAGAAATATGTAGTAGTATATGGTGATGGAAATATTACTTTTCCACACAATTACCACATTTATCTAAATATTTGGTCAAACAATACACCACAGTATCGTCAACATAGAAGAAATCTGTATCAAGACATTGAAGCCACATGGTGACATCTTCTCCCTTAATGCAATTTCTTTCTGAATCATCACATCAAATGTACGTCCTTAGTTGTGTGAACAAATAGCAGGTCAGAACTAAAGAGAATATGATGATTTCCATTTGTCTACATAATTGAATGCTTTGATCATTAATCACCCTCATATAACAGACGTGTAAAAAAATTATGCAGGAATAGCTATTAAAATGGCATCAGTGTTAATATTGGGTAGCTGGTGGCACAATACATGTTATAAAACTATAAGAAGAAAAATTCTTCATACAATTCAGAATAAATTTCATCAAATATTTTGAGTGGTTTCCTTCCTGAATACAAGTCTAACTTAAAATATTTCTGAAATGAAAAATGATGCTTTGTAGTTGCAAACTACAGGAACAATGGATAATGATCCATACATTCCAAAATGTGAAAAGAACTATATTTGTACAACCTGAAAGAATTGGGGGTTACTTTACTTGGTGAAAACCCCATCACATTTTCAAAGATGAATATTTGAAATTTAGAATTGTCAAATATAACTTTTCCATACACACGGATAAATAACTAATCAAAAGCTCTTAAAATATGATTGAATAGAGTTCATTTTCAGATTGGAGACTGAATTCGAAAGTAATACTGGCTAATACCAAAAAGCTCACTGTTTATTAAAATGCATAAGAAAAATTAATTAAAGATGATGCAGCATTTAATTATATTTTATTTGAAAGGTGTATTTTCGAGCATTAAACAACCAAGTTTTGAAAAAAAGACTTGCAACATTTCAGAACCTGAAACTTACAGATGAAACTATTGAAAATGCAGATAATACAATTATATGCATATTCTTTGACAGGCTTTTCTAATTTTCTTCATATACAAAATATACGATTAAAAAACAGAAGTATTCAAATAGAGTAGACAAAACATCAGCCCTAGTCAATTTTTAAATATTGGCATCAAATATCAGGTACACACAATTACAAATTACGATACCGACACTGCACAACACATTATCTATAATGGAACCAACTAAAAGAATACTCAATGGTATTTGCACGTTCAGTAATTTTTACAACATTAAAAAAATACAACACTTGCAACATTTTCAATGTTGATATGAGTTACTTGTTAACATTACACAGAAACAAGGTGATAAATACTTCTATGAATTTAGACAATAAATAGCATGTTTATAAAAATTAGTAATACAATCAACATGAAAATCAATAGTTATCTGTCAAATACAATGCATTTGGATGCCAAGGCATGGCAAGTCCAAATCCATATATCAGGTACGCCATAAAATAACAAACCTCCAAAATTATCATATTCAATATGATCAGCTGCTTGTTACAAATAATAATACAAAACTATAGCTTTATATTTAATGTGTGTGAATGTAAAAATGGTGTCCTTCATATTAGTTTATTTCAGTTTTGTCTGCTTTAAAAATATATTTTGACATAAAACTTTTATGATTAAATATACAAACCCTTTGCTTAAATAAAGTAATAATTTTGCCTTTCTTTCATTTGCTTTCCTAAGAAGTGGTTAAATCAGTAATTAATTGAATGGCCTTACCTAATAATATCTTATACTAAATCTTTCAGACATAAACGGAGCTAAATTTAGAATTATAGTACCATGATGGATTGGTAACACAGTACCCTCTGTAATACAAATATGTCAAAAAACAATGCACATATTTAAAAAATATTGACAATCTGTAATAATACTCATTACTTAAGTACAAAACATTCTGAAGCACTTCAATAACAAACAATGATCACATGCTCCAAAATCCTCAAAATATTTCTTACAGTACAAAACTTATTGGGCAGAATGTTTGCACCTAAGAGATCACATATGTCCAAATATTAAATAATTACATTAGAATTGAGCACAAAAAAATAATGCAGGGTGATGATGTATGAATGGTGTTTACAGCAAATATATAGTGCCAATTGTCAAACAGATCTTAAAATACTTTTACAACATTCTAAAAACTTAAATTAAAAATAACTTTTATCAATTTGTTGGAATAATAAAAAGTTTACATATTTTATATGTAATTAATGCCAACACAAAATTGGTAATGATCTAAGAGTGAATGATTAAAAGCAGGAAATTAAATTATATAAAGAATATCACAGTTTGCCAATATTCCAAAAGTAATAATTTATTTTACAAAATCAATTATTGAATATATAATGCAGTTTAGTGACTAGCTTTATATAGTTCAGCGAAATCTGAGTCATACATACTCAATTGTTGATAACAAGACTGAAATTTCATCGTAAGACAACAAATACTTATTCCAAAGTTTTTTCATTCTTCACATTTATCAATGAAACATAACGGATTGTAAAATGTTTGCAAATCAAGAATGAAGCAAATATCACAAACATTTAAGTTTGTAATAAGAAGTATAGGTACAAGCAATTTTATGTTTTTTATGTATTTATCTATATATATACACACAAGGCACTGGTTTAACATAATGAAATATTGTTGGAAGAAAGTATGCATAACCAATGTCTGTCTTAATCATGCACAATCACTGTATTATGTACTTGTGTATGCCACACACATCTTGTTATATGTCAAAAAATATTTTTCAAAAGTAATTTGCAATTGTTCTAGTACAAAAATGTACTAGGTTTCTCATTTCACTAATTTTGCTTAGATAATGTAAATGACACAAGTAATTGTCCAAGACTAAAGCATCAACTTGTACAGGTCTACTAATGAACCAGGAGCTATGACTGTGATTAAATTTACTAGTGACAAGAAACTAGAAAAAGCAAGCTATTGTAGCAATTATAAGAATAATTAATTTCCAAATATAGACTGCAAATGTTTTCAGATTGTGAAATGAAGGTTTTCCCGGTGAAAAAAGTGGATGAAATTCTCTCAGGAATCCAGCCGGGTAAGTTCATCAAGAACATGGTACATATCAATGACCATAGCCTAAAAATCTTATGTTTTTGACATACACCTACCTGGTTCGAATCTTGGGAGAATTTCATATATTGTTTTCAGAGCCTAAATAAAACATGTATGTTTTGTGCACCTTATTTTTTGTTCAAATATTTGTTAAAAAGGTGTGTGGCATATACAAGTAAATACAGTACTCATAATATAAAATAGAGTGAAATTAATGTGTTTTTCAACATATTTAGACCTACAGATTCACTGGCTGACTCGTGTATTGAGCACCTAGAAGTTCTGTTCCTCAAAATTTATTCTAGATCCACTATGAATTCCTTCAGCTATGCCATTCTGTATTTATGAAGTATGCACGAATCAGATTTCACACCATAAATTAATTTTATATTTAGGCCCAGAAATGTACAAAATTCACTTAAAATTGTAATTAAGTTCATTTGTAAAGAGTTTCATTAGTGGTGTTGATATTGTACTTTTAACAGTTTTTCTTAGAAGATCATGTCATATAAGCACATTAACAAATACACATACAACCTTAGAAATGTAATTACTTTGTCATATACTGAAATTCTGACCATGTGTTAAATATGAAGTCTAAAAAAGTTTAACTTACAAACATCCAAAAATAGGATATTTGAACTTAAAAATATATCATTATGTGCTGACATAGAAAAATGAAATCTTGTAAATGGAAGGAGTTGTGTCCAAATCCTCATCAGGCCATGGCGATTTAGTGTGTACCCAGTTTCCTTATTCATTCATGTATAATTTGGGAAGAAAGCCTTCCCTCCCAATATTTAATAAATTACAAAGGAAACAAAGAGTATTGAACATGTACCACATCAAATCCAGTATATACCATGAAATCTGACCATGGGTCATCAACTCATTAACTAATAATCATATATATGTGTCAGAAAATGACATGGTCAGGCTAATTAAAACAATTAATAAGGACAGGAAAGAGAGATAAAAGTTGGCAATGGTGCAGAAAAGAATTGACAAGTGTTAAAAGCATATAAACCAAAAAATACAAAACAGTCAAATTGATCACTTTAAATTTGCAATTCTGAGACAGTATATTTATTTTTCTAGTCTCAGGAAAGATAGCAATTTAATAACAAAGTAGATTCACTGCCAAAAAAGACCTATCAAATTTTAAGTAGTTTTAAGATTTGTTTTAGAGGATCAGACATATTAATGATTTCTTAACATTTTGTTGTGAAAATACAAGGCTTTACAAGTTCAAAGAGCAAAGTATTCCAATTTATATTAGAAGTAAGAGTCAATTAGTATGAACGAAAAACTGTCAGCCTATAGCAAAAGCAATTCCCAAGGAATAGATTACAAAGCTACAGATTGTAAGGTACAAACTTACATTCAATTAAAATAACTCTTATCTGAAGGTAAATGTTCACCAATTTTTTTTAAAAAATTATTTTCAGTAAAATTATTTATGAGTGTGTTAAAACAACAGTAAAGATTTGAAACTAAGTATAATATAAATTAAAGTTTTTAAATATGAGATCAGTTATGGCATGAACTAAAGTATTGATATAAGTTTCAGTATTTGACAAAGTAATAAAATTTCCCCAACTTTCCCTGATTTACCACCAACTACCAATCTGCTGTAACACAGTACAGTGCTATCACTGTATTTTCCATTGCTTATAATCATTATTAACATAATTAATTACACTCTGGATCTTTACATTAAATTCATTATTAATACTCATACATTTCAATATTTGTAAAAAATATTTACATAAATTATACAAACACAAGTCTTATTGAAACTATTTACATTACATATTATTTTATAAAATATACACACTTTGTACATTAAATAATTGTTTCGAACGTACCTCAAACTTCACAAACCACACTAAGTAGCAATTAAGGATTTTCTAACTTCACAAGCGTACTGTGACTTGCTCGTAGCAATAGAGGACCCTTTCTCCTCTGGCTCCCTCCAGTGGAAACTTGACGATAAATATAATTACCTTGTACAGTGCCCTTGCTCTTTTTCGCTGGAACTATTTCTACTTCTTCTGGAGCTATTGTGATCCCAATATTCACCTTTTCATCTTCAGCTTCGAGTTCTTCATATATGCCTTCAGCTACCTGTAATAAAAGAAAAACTTAGGTACAGCTTAATATAATCCACAAACAAAGAAATAATGTGATCAGTGGTAGCTATTAATTGTTCTCTTTAGAACACTAGAATTTGAGAGAACAAGATACATAAAAATCTAAAACTTTGAGAGAGACCGTGATTAAAAATTGAAAGTATTGTTAATTATATACACACACATCTGTCAGAAGAAACAAGAAGTTAGAATTATTCAAACCATTTATTTTGTTAAAGATTATTTTGACAAAGCCATCATCATCTTCTTCATTTTCCAAAACATAATGTTTACAGATATATAAATGTACTTAATTATTAAAACTTTATATTATATATAATAATAATATTATATATTATGTGTATACATATATATAATTTATAAGAACAGGAAATAGAGACAGAAAGCTGGTGACTTACCTGAAGTTCACAGATGGCATGCACCACGTGGGGTTTAAGATTCTTGAATCTGCAATCATTTGAAATGTTTCCTAACCTTCTAATGAATTATTAATTGTTTTATTGCTGTTTTTACAGCTGGCTGTCACTTGAAATGTTTCCTAACCTTCTAATGAATTATTAATTGTTTTATTGCTGTTTTTACAGCTGGCTGTCACTTGAAATGTTTTCCTAACCTTCTGATGAAGGCGGCGGTGCCTCCGAAAATTCAAGAATCTGAAACCCCACATGGTGCTTGCCATCTGTGAACTTCAAATAAGTCACTAGCTTTCTGTCTCGGGGGAAAAAATATCACAAAAAAATGCATTATATTTTTTCAAATTTTGCTTACAGACACTTAACATTACAAGTAATTACATAACAATAACAAAGCATTAATGGTAAGAGCAATAAGCTCTGACCGGGATGAAATTCATCTTAAAAACAAGGAAGAAGAAAAGCAAATTAGAGTGGCTAGTGGAGATAGTGGACAGATGATTCCAACCAAAATCATTCAACATTTCAATAGCGTTCATCGAAATGACACTTTTCCCAGACTTATCCAGCTCAAATACCTAGGAAAATTCATCCAACTTGTTTTTAGAGCTTACATTATAATATAATTTGTTTAAATTTTGGGTAAATTGTGGTATGTAAATTTGATGAAGTATGGCATACACAACTTCTACTGAAATTTAAAATAAATGATCACATGGACTACATTTGTTGGATACTGTAACAAAATACTGTCTCTAGTGTTCGTTATTAAGTATTAATGTTTTGTCTCCCATAAATCAGAATTTAATTTACTTTATACTATTCGCTTTAAAAATATTGGCTATTTAAGTGTTAAGTAAGTAATACGAGAAATATATTTAAAAACGCTATTCATATTTTCGATCATTTCCAGTATTATGTAATTTTTTAATAACAGTATTTAATTACCAACATTTTCATTACAGATTTTAAATTTAAAATAGAACTACAAAGGAAATAATTACCATTAATTAAATAAATATACGACAACTAAGCATAAATAAATTACAAATATAGCCTATTTGCCAGTAAATTTTTTTATATATTATGTATTTAACATTTCGTCCATACTGTAGACTTCATTACAAAAATTTTAAATGCAAAACATAATAAGTGTATAATTTCGCGATCATTCAGGACGTAACCGTCGCTTGACGCATTTCACGACGCAAAATTAACCCAATTTAAATGTTATCCATTTAAAAGTTACCTGATAAAGTCCACAAATATGGACAAATATCTGCATTTATATTTAATGTAATTAATATCTTATATTTCAAAATGGAAAGAATGAATTAAATTTATAAATTTCTATTGCAAAACATTTCGTTGAAAAGTAACACCACAAAAAGTTAAGAAATTTGCTCCTAGATAGAGACACTAAGTAGGAAGAGAGAGAGTGCTAATAGACGATTTGAAGCTATTGTCTTCTTATGTTATTTTTTAAGATTAAGGGTATTAAAGTTGTTGTTGGAAATTGGAGTGTAGTTCAATGAAACAATATATAGCCCACTCGATACTAATATGACAAGATTATATCCAATAAACAGACAATTATTTGAATCTCGGCAACAATGCTCAACTGGGGTATTGTTGATTGCAGCTCCAATGGCGCCAGTCGTTAGACAGTCGCCGTCCATGTTGTTACCTACACTCAGTCCGGATCTTCGGAATAGCGGTTATTCAAAAGTCGCGAGATAGTAAATTTAAATGATGAACAAAGTGTTAGAGTTAGAATTATGGAGTAGTTTGCCGGAATTAATTCTACTCCAGGTGTACGTGTGAACGAAAAGAACATCCCAAAACACATTACCATGTAGCCACGTGGCGACCATCTTGAAAACTGCTGAAAGGGAATTGGGAACATCGGACAGCGAATTCGAATTGAAAATGGTAAGTCAACAAAAACTTTTTGGATCCGAAGAAACGTGCCTTTCGATATAAAATCGAGTATAGTAAATGATGCAATGCTTGGTAGTTAATTGACAAAATTAATCTTCAATTGTGCAAAATTTCAGTATGACCAAACTCGACTTACGATGGTCATTAAATAATTCAGTTTTAAGTTCATTTAGCATCAAAGGGGCCGGCTTTACGTATAAGATACACAAGGTATAGTTTAGGGCCCCCTCCACTTCCTTATTATTTCATTATAAATGTGCTCCAAATTATATTGTGAGTGGTGAATTCGACTGATGTAGTTAAAAACCTTATTCATCATTCCAAAAATTTTATGCCTATCTAAGTTTTACAAGACGAGGTCCGACATTTCTGTCATCATAATTCAAAGTGTACCTCTGCAGATCACCATTTTACTTGTTTGCTTCCATGTAATCTCAAAGGAAGTTATCCTGTTTTTTAAAAAAATTGCCAGAAATAATACAATGCTGGAACCATTAAGTGTAAGAAACAGGGTACCTTCATTAGAGATTACGTGGAAGAATATAATTAAAATAGTGACCTACATAGGTATTATATTTAACGACTGCGACTGTAAAGTCTAAATGTCTCGGCTTGTATAAATCAGATAAGCAATAAAATTTTAGACTGATAAATAAGGTTTCACAACTTCTCAATTGATCACTAAACTTTATCAAAGTTCAACCCTCTGATATTTGAAAATCACAATTTTCACATCCATATATCAGGGCACATAAATAGCCATGTATATTGAATGGCTTAGAACCTGTGTATCATGTGTGTAGTATTGATCAAAAAGTGATCCAATTCAGTAATTTCATGACCTTCAAATGAATGTATATCAGCTTTTGATGTCTAAAACGTGTTATCAAATTATAATCTCACATGAATTCAATCTGGAATTAATTAAAATTGCATCAAAACAAAGACTACAATATATAGTTTAACGATCACTCTAATAACAATTTTTAACAAAATAAATTCTTGCAAACAATCTATTATATAAATAATTAGGATTGACAATTTGCTTTGTCCTAACATTTTATAACCTTTATCAATTTTAAAATTTAGCAAGTTTCATGTGATATTGGTACTCTTCCTAATTTCATTGAGACGTTTTAGAGGAAATATTTGAGCGAGTCTTGTTCAAAAAAAGGTTTCACATAGAAAGAAAAAATAATTTATGTTCAAGTAGTTTAAGTCATGTGGGTGGGACAGGGCAGTGAGGAATGGAATGAACTTGTGAAATTTGATTTATTTCACAACTCAATAGCCCAGAGTAAAGTTTTCTTAAAATATGTTTCACCGCCAAGCTTCCAATTATCTGACACAAACACACAATTTATTAAGACCTATTTTTACAACAATTAATTTAAAATTAGTTTCCCTATCTTTGTATTACATGACTCACGAGGAATGTTGCCGTTTTTAATTTGTCGAAGAAGGTTTCAGCATTGCCACTGTCTTCAACTTTAGAAACAATTTTTTATAAAAACTGCACATTTTAACGACATATGATCTAACTATTAATCTGAAATTAGTAAGTTACTATCATTAATAGCACCTAAAAAGTAATGTAGTCATTGGTTTGAATATAAAAATAAATCACTATAATATTGCAATATATATTGAAATTAGAATGATTAGTTTTTCAATTTAACTATTCAAAATGTAATGCATATGATCTTTTAAATAATATAACATTGGCAAAAAGAGAAAAATATCCTGTTTTCCACTTTATAGAATTTCTCCAAATTTTTGTACTGAAGCAGTAATGTTAAGAATTCCCATTCCCACTTTTTTGTTTTTCTTATTTCACAATTAATTTTATGTTTAAACTATGTTTCAATACAGGTTTTTAACTTTTGTTTCAACTGATCTTGTACTTGTGCTGTTAAATGTATGTACATAATTTACCCTGAAAGTAATCTCATTGGTAGTACAAGAACAAATTAAAATTTTGTCACGTCGGTTTTTGTGGTCTTGTTTTGAATTTAAATCTGTGACCACCTCTCGCCATATATGCTCCTTTTCTAGTTTACCCCATACGTAAAATATTAGACTCCTCAAAGCAAAAATTTACCTTTTATAATGTTACTTCAATAAACAGATGAAATACTTTCTGAATTGTTTGATTCAGAAACTTCTTGCTCTCACTTCAATATATGTCCAATATTAAATCAAATTATTGAAATCATATACAAATCAACAACTACTTGTCTTCTAGGTAAATATATTGGTCACTAGTAATAACTGAATAATTTCAGATTAATAATTGTTTCATTTGTTGTTACATGGTGTTTTTTAATAATTTATAACATGTTAAAGATAAGTCATAATAAATTGAAAGTGTCAGTATTAGGAAAATGAAATCATGGTTCCGAAACCATTCTTAATATAGTCATGGCTTATTCTGCACTAATAGAGTTGTAAAAGAATTCACAGTTTATTATATCTGTAATTCTCTTATCCCATAACTTCCATTAGTTAGATATGAATCCTCTTCTCTTCATACAGCAGGCCCTTTTGTAGTAATAATTAAATGCTCACATTCCTGAATGCTACTTTCACTCAATACTTTTTTTTGCTAGATTTTGTTTGTTTTCAGAAGTAAATCACTGTAATTGCAGTCTTATATCTTGCTTTGTAATAGTTTCCTGGTTCAGGTTCTTAGCCGCTACATAGCAGTTCACTGTCGCTAATAATCTTATTTGAAGTAAACTGGGCCTACTTATCGAGTGAGAGCATCTCTTCTATTTAATGATTTGATACTTTAAATCTGTACGGTGTTCAAGAACAAATTTTCTTCCTCTAGACAACTTTTCCAATTTACAATAAGTAATATGTAAATACTTTGTTAAGATTTCTGAATGACACGAGTAGCGCACTGCCAATCGGTGGGTTTTCATGATTAATTCCGCAAGATCTTGTGTCCCAAGTCTTTTCGGTCTCAATACTGCAGGTTGTTGGGAGTAGTTCTCGGCGATGAGTTTGTTTACATGATTTAGCATGTACTTTTATCTTTTAGTGGCATGAATTTTTCAGGACATCTGTCATGAATGGGATTCTAAAGTTGACATTAAGTTGGTGAACCAGGGTGTGTTGGATATTATACACAGTCTTTGATTAGAAAGACTGGGAATATCTTAGTATTTGATGTATTAATCCATCCATATAGTTCAATTTCGTAAGACCGTACAGGTATTAAGATGGTTTTGTTAGCTGTGAATGGTGTCCAAGTAGCCAGTGCATTGTCTTTTTAGATTCAGGAGTTTATTGCAGAAAGTAATCTGCATGGATGTCCTACTATTTCCTTTAATGTGTCATTAGTTGAGCCAACTTTCTACGACATTCAGATGTGACTGGAGCCTTCTAGATGCTTCATCCAACTCAGTATTAGCTGACATTGCAGTGTAATTTGCATATGTAGCAATTTTATTTCATGAGCAAAACAATTTGGCGAGACGGCTGTCTTAATTTTGTAAAATAACCCACAGTGAAAAACTTGTCACAAGCTTGTTGGATATCCAAAAATACTGATACAAAGAGCATAGTCCCTTCGATGGTTTCTTTGATATGATTGACTGTTCTATGTCTTTGCTGGATTCTTGAGTGTCCTTCATGGAAACTGAACTGTCGATTGGAAATCATTTCCTCAGGAGGTGTTGCAACTTTGATTTTGTATACAGCAGGCATTAAAATATGATGGATAGTACAGGTAACAGGCTTATCTGTCGGTAGGATGTAGCTTCGTGGTTTGCGAGGTTTAGAGATGATAATGGCATTTCCATTGGAAAGAATAGTGGTAAATAGGAAGGATGCAGTTTTAAATTGCAGTTAAGAGTACTGCCACTATTTTGGGAAGGTTTCTTTGTAGTTTTTTTTACTATAAGGAGAAAACCTGGAACTTGGAATGAGAAAGACATTTTTATCTCTTGGTATACCTTAGCAGGTGATGTTGGCTTCAAGGGTAGTGTTTTCTCAGCAGTTGTATTTGAGTTATGAGACTTTTTACTATCTTTGTAGCTTTCCAGATCGTGCTGTGTTTTAGTAAGAAAGTAGACACATATAACTTGAATATGCATTTCAGTTTCCTTAACAGCATTACGATGGCAGTGGGGTAAATTGTTTAGAATAGTCATGTGTCGAGGATTTGCCACACTGCATGGGCTCTGTTTTCTTGTTACTGTTTGCATAATGTATAGTAGTATATCACATGTCACTCCAAGCTCGGAATGTGTCATGCAAGATGACAGCCTAGTTAATTTTGAGAGTATTTATGAGATTTAACAGGGAAGCTTCCGATGCAAATTTTGTATGTGTGGGTATTATTTGGTAACTTTATGTTGTTGATATGTTATCGAAAACGATCACGATTCAGTTTTGTAATACAAATTCTTTGTGGCAAAGTTCTGATTATGGTGGTACTGATTGTTATTATAAATTATAATTAATGATGAGTATTTGGGACTAGGTGCAAGTTCCTTTTGATTTTGTTGTATGATAGAGATGTCCTCAGTTACAACAAAGTCCAGCAAATTGTGGATTTTTTGAAGGTCCATAGGCCAATAGGTTGCTTCACCAGTCAACTTATATCTCAGATTCTTCTGCTTGCATGGTTACAACAAAGATGTCAAACTCGTCATCCCCATCCCAGAAAGGTACACTGCAAAATCCTATCTTGAGTGATATTAATCTAGAGACCTACATGGTATAATTCATGGTCCATTCATCTACTGTAGGAAACCAATGTTGAAGATGAAGTTTATAAAATTCATTGGGTGAAACTGAATTTTTGGTTGCTCAAACATTTATTGGCCTGGGTAGTAATTTTTATAGAAATATAAGAACCCTTTTTTTTTCAGAAATTAGAATCTAGACTAGTAAATGTCTCCTTGTTTCCCAATACTCTCATTCATAAGATAATTGAAAATATCATAATATTTTGGCTGTAAATTTATCTGCTTTTACATATAGCGATTAAAAAAATTTCCTGATGAAGTATTGTAATTATGTAAAAGTCATAAACATATTTAAATATTAATTATGACTGTTTGCTGACATGAGAAAAATTTAATGTTTGTCTAATAAAAATAGTTTTTTACGCATAAAAATCAACAATCAAAATATTTATTCAGAATGGATAGCGAAATTCTATTAGTACAGATACTGCTGATGTTTTACGTCCCGCAAAGTAAATGTAAGTTCTTGAGTGAAACACTACAGGGTGAATATAACAGGAAGTTAGGAAATTTTCTCCCAGATAGAGCTACTGAGTAGAAAGTGCGGGAACGCTTGGAGACAGTTTTGAAGCCATTGTCGTCTTGTTATTTTCTTTAAGATTAAGGACATTAACGTAGTTGTTGGAAAGTAGAGTGTAGTTGAATGTAATGCATAGCCCACTCAATGTTAATGTCACAAGTTTATATCAAATTAACTGACAATTAGTTGAACCTCGGCAACAATGCTCTACCGGGGCATTGTCGATTGTAGCCCGCGTGGCGCCAGTCGTTACGCAGTTGTCGACGGAGTCGTTACCTACACAAAGTCCAGAAGTTCGGAAAAGCGGTTATTAATTAAGTCACGAGATAGTAAATTTAAATGGTGAAGAAACTGTTAACGTTGTATTTATACAGTATTTTGCCGGAATTAATTCTACTACACGTGTACGGGCGTAATAAACATATTACCCCGTAACCACGTGGCGACCGTATTGCAAAACTGCTGAAAAGGAATTGGAGAACACCGGACAACGAACTGGGACTGAAAATGGTGAGTCGACAAAAACTTTTTGGATCCGAATAAATGTCTTTCGATATATTTAGCATCATGGGGGTCTGATTTACTTATAAGATACACGTGAGCGGCACCAAACACTCCCAATCTGATTAAGTTACATATTTAATATTTCATTATCAATGTGTTCTTAATTCCATTGTGAGTGGTGAATTCGATCGATGTTAAGTTGCTAATCGATGGGGAAGTTAAAACATTATTTATCTGTCGAAAAATTTACTGCCTATGTAATTTTTACAATACTATATGCAACATTTCTGTCATGATTCAAAGAATACCTCCGTAGATCACCATTTTACTCATACGCTTCCATGTAATCTTAAAGGAAGGTATCCTGTTTCTTTAAAAAATTGCCAGAAATTATACAATACTGGAACCTTTAAGAGTAAAACAAGGAAACCTTCCTCAGAGATTACATGGAAACATATATGTTAAATGGCGATGTGCAAAGGATTAAGACTAATGTCTAAATGTCTCGGCTTGTATAAATTAGATAAGAAATAAAGTTATGAACTGATAAATATTGTTTCTTAACTCATCTATTGAATGCTAAACTTTACAAAGTTTAACACCTTTGATATTTGAATATCATAATTGTCACTGCCATAGAATGTCGGGGTATATAAATAGAACCAGTGTATCATGTGTGTAAAATTGATTAAAAAGTGATCCAATTCAGTAATTTCATGACCTTCAAATGTATGTATATCAGCTGTCTAAAACGTGTAAACAAATTATAATCTCATGTGAATTCAATTTGGAATCAAAATTGCATCAAAACAGAGATTACAATGTATTGTTTAATGATCAATCTAATAACAATTTTTAACAAAATAAATTCTTCTTGCTAACAATCTATTATATAAAAAATTAAGATTGACAATTTGCTTTACCCTAACATTTTATAACCTTAAACAATTTTAAAACTAGCAAGTTTCATTTGATATTGGCACTCTTCCTAATTTCATTGAGACGTTTTAGAGGAAATATTTGAGCGAGTCTTGTTCAAAAAATGGTTTGATGTAGAAAGAAAAAAAACATTTATATTCAAGTAGTTTAAGTCGTGGGTGGGACAGGGCAGTGAGGAATGGAATGAATTTGTGAAATTTGATTTATTTCACAACTCAATAGTCCAGAGTAAAGTTTTCTTAAAATATGTTTCACCGCCAAGCTTCCGATTATCTGACACAAACACACAATTTATTAAGACCTATTTTTATAATAATTAATTTAAAATTTCTTTCCCTATCATTGTATTACATGACACACGAGGAATGTTACCGTTTTTAATTTGTCGAAGAAGATTTCAGCTTTGCCACTGTTGTCAACTTAAGAAACAATTTTTTATAAAAACTGCATATTTTAACAACATGATTTAACTATTAATCTGAAATTAGTAAGTTACTAATCTTTTTTGTCCCATTTTGAATAAAAATTTATGATCACCTGTTACCATATATGCTTGTTATTCTATCTTCCTTTGTATGTAAAATATTAGATTCCTCAAAGACAAATATTTAGTTTTCACAATGTAATTAGAAATACAGTTGAATTACTTTCAGAATGGTTTGTTTGAGAATTTTTATTTTAATTTCAATATATGTCCAATATTAAAGTGATATGAAATTTAAATACATATACATTATAAACATTTTAAGTGTCTCTGTGTATATATACATTTGATATAAAATAAGGACATACTTGACTCTAATGTAAGTAGTAATCAGTTAATAATTTTCTAAATATTGTGATTTTTTTAAAATAATTAATTTAAAAGATGAAGACTGCCGTAAGCCTGAAAATATTTTAAAACCAATAATTTCTTGTGAGTAATGTAAAAATAATTTATAACATAATAAAAAATAAGTCGTAATAAATTGAAAGAGTGGCAGTATTAGGCATTTGAAATCATGGTCACGAAACAATTCCTAATATAAGGTCATGGCTTATTCTGTTCTATAGAGTTGTGAAAGTATTTATAATTTTTACAGAGTTCATTGCATCTGAAACACTCGTGTCTTGCATTAGTTAAATATGAATCCTCTATTCTTGTACATCAGACCCTTTTGTAGTAATAACCGAATGCTCACATACCTGAATGCTAGTTTCATTCGATACACATTTTTGCTAGATTTTGTTTGGGGGTCTTTTATCTTGCTTTGTAATAAAATTTCCTTGTTCAAGTTATCAGCTACTTAACGACAGCTCACTGTTGTTGTGGACTTATCTTATTTGACGTAAAATGTGCCTACTTATCGAGTGGGGGAAAATGCATCTGTTCATATAATGATATAAAACTTTAAATCTGTACCGTGTTCAAGAACAGATTTTCTTCCTCTATACACTTACTGTGTTTATGTAAGTGTTTTTTATTTTAAACTTGCCAATCTACAATCTACTTTTCACACAAAGAGAGTAATAAGTAAATGGTTTGTCAAGATTTCTGAACGACATGAGTAGGGAACTGTGGGTTTTCATGATTTATTCCGCGAGGTCTTGTGTCCAAAGTCTTTTCAGTCTTAATATTGCAGTTTGTTGGTAGTAGTTGTCGGCAATAAGTTTACTTACATAATTTAGCATGCACTTTTAGCTTTTAGTGGCATGACTAAAGACTAAAATATTTTAGTATTAGATGGCTTACTGCATCCACATGGATGCCTTCATGGAAACAGAACTTTTGTTTGGGAATCATTTCCTGTGGAGGTGCTGCATCTTTGATTTTGTACAACAGCAGGCATTTTAATATTTTTGATACTACAGGTAACAGGTTTATCAGTTGGTTGGATATAGCTACTTGTAGTGGTTTGCCAGATTTAGAGATCATAATAATGTCATTTCCATTGGAAAGGATAGCTGGAAATAAGAAGCATGCAGTTTTAAAGTGCATTTAAGACTACTACCACTTTTTTTGGGAAGGTATGTTTGTAGATTTCTTACTAGAAAATCAAAACCTGGAGCTTTGATTAAGCCAGTCATTTTTATCTCTGTATATTTCAGCTGGTGATGTTGGCTTAAAAGGTAGCAAGTGCTGTCCAAGTGAGTTGAGATGTTCCTCAATTTCAGTTTCAAAATCAATAGTTTAATAGAAATAACAAGATGTTTCCCAAAAGTGTTAGCATTTTGTTCATTTCATTGAATGCATCCATCAGATTTTCAAAGAGGTGTTATTTGAATTAATTTGTTTCTAGATAGTGCGGTGTAGTCACAGAACTTGAATGCTACATTTCTGTTTTCTTGAATAGCATTATGAATAAAGTTACTTACATTGTTTTGTATTGTGTTGAGGATTTGCTAAAAAGCATGAGCTGTTTTTTATTGCTACTATTTGCTTGATGTACAGGGGTATATTGATAATTTTTGGTGCAGTTGAGATTTAACACCGCAGGCGGCATTTTGTCCCAGGTGTGAGGTTTTCATAGTTTTGCAAATTTCATTTGGTGTGCATCGTTAGTGGGAACGCCATGTTGTTGATTCTCAGGTTCTGCATATGGTGGTATTATTATTATTATTCAGGAGTAGTCAGAGGTCCATGTTACTTTTGATTTTGCTGTATGTCAGAAGTGTCCTTAGTTACAGCGAAGTCCAACAAATCAGGGATTATACGGAGGTCTATAGGTCAATGGGTCGATTCATCAGCAAACTTATCACTCAGCTTGTTCTGATGTATTGTAGCAACCAAGCTGTCAAACTCACTATTCGCATCCAAAGAGGTACTCCACAAAAATCCTATCATGAGTGACATTAGTCTAGAGCCCTATGAGGTTTGTTTTACATTCCATTTACCTCCAATTAGAAACCAATATTGAAGAAGTTCCAGAAATTCAATGATTGAAACAGTATGTCTTGGTGGGTAACATATTATATTTGGTTGCCTGAGAAGTAAGTTTACATAAGAATAAGAACCGCATGAATCAGAATTTAGAAGCTCGACTAATCAATCGCTGCTTAGAACCATTTGTCTCATTCATAGGATATGTTAATATAATCAGATATTTTGGGCATAAAATTATCTGATTTTACATGTGTTATTTATTTCAAAATTTTCCTGATAAAGTCTACAATTATGTAAGAAAAGTCATAGATATATTGAAATAGTAATTAATAAGACTGTAGGCTGGCATATTTGGAGGAATTATAATTGTTTAATATATATATAATTTATTTGATTTAGAAATAAACAATGGATAAAATATATAATTGTGGTGAAATTCGATTACGGTAAATGTCGGTCACGTCGTGAGTGAAAAACTACAGGTGGAAGTGGAAATGTAACAGAAAGTTAAGAAATTTGCTCCTAGATACAGCCACTGAATAGAAAGACAGTTTGAAGCTATTATCATCTTATGTTATTCTTTATAAGTAAGGGTATTAAAGTTGTTGGAAATTAGAGTGTACTTGAATGTAATGTATAGCCCACACAATGCTAATCTGACAAGTTTATATCAAATAAACTGACGATTATTTGAACCTCGGCAACAATGCTCTACTAGGGCATTGTCGATCGGAGCCCGCGTGGAGGCAGTCGTTACGCAACCGTCTACACAAAATTCTGAACTTTGGAAAAGCTGTATTTCCAGAAAGTCACGAGATAGGGGATTTAAAAGGTGAACAATGTGTGACGGTTGTATTTCTACAGTTAATTCTACAACACGTGTTCGGGCGTACGACTAGAACTTCCCGAAATACATTACGTGGCGACCCTCTTGAAAAATGCTGAAACGGAATTGGGGAACATCGGACAACGAACTGGAACTGAAAATGGTGAGCCGACAAAAGCTTTTTGGACCCGAAGAAATATGTCTTTCGTTATAAAATCGCGTATAGTAAATGATGCAGTGCTAGGTAGTTAATTGACAAAATTAATCTTGCATTGTGCTCAATTTCACAATGACTTAAGTCGAATCAACTTACGATGGTCATTAAATAATTCAGTTCCAAGTTTATTTAGTAACATGGGATTTACATACAAGATGTAAGATACTCGAGGTATAGCTCCTCGTGGGGGCCACAATCACACCCAAAGTGACTTTCAGTTACGTATTTATTATTTCATTATCAATGTGCTCTAAATTGTATTGCGATTGGTGAATTCGACTGATGTTAAATTGCTGTTCAAGCTGTATTATCAGATACTTGTTTCTTTTCTTGGACCACATTTAGATACAGGTTGTTCAGTTCTCTAGTTTGTAAGATAGTCAATTCCAATCTTGATGGAACAAATGTTTGCTTAAGTTTTGAATGATGTGAATTTATTCATAATTATATACATTAGTTTTACTGATAGTGATGTGAGGGGTCACATGCTTGACCATTTCCAATTTTGATGAAATATTTAGTTTGTACTATGGGGTATAAGATGAAAATAGCAAAAAAAATCAGTTTGAAATATTCATTTCTGGCTAAGCAATGGTCTTCTTCGTAGAAGTTACTCATTCAACATGTTACATTGTCCAAAAACTGCACTTTTGAGCCACATGTATAATTATTAGAAAACTGTCCGTGAAAATCAGTTCCTGAGGTAAACCTCATGCGTGGTTTACTAACATAATACACAAATATCCCTGGCCTGTCGAAGTCCCAAAAGTTTCCCCAAATAAATTAGCCAATTTTTTTCTGATTTTCCAGGAATCTTGCTGGTTTAAATCAAGTAGTTATGACGTTTTGTACTTCTCATGTCTAAAATAGTGTCTACGAATCAGAGGATTTATAGCTTTTCAGACAAGTTACTTTGGTAAATTTGGTTCCACAAACAATACCTATGCAGGATTTAAAATAATGGGAGTAATAGGAAGGAAATATAAAAAGTTAGTAAATAGATATTAGTGAAAATTGAGAATGAAGTGACAAACTGTACCAATTAAATGTTACATCGTAAAGTATTGACAACAGATATAATTATAGCAGTAGATTTCGGTGCTAAAATAAGATTGTTCTTAAATTACTAAATATATTTCATAGTGATGGGATTGTACATAAATTCTGAAATTTATTTGAAGTTTTTAGGTATTCTTACCAACATTTGTTCCATAGACCTGAGCATTTTCAAGCTAGGTGAAGACTGTCACCCTATCAGTCCATGTGGCATATATATCACTTTGACCTTCAGAGTCACTCGCTCTAGTCCCTGTTGTGTCGTGACATTCTTATAATTAGGTTGTTTGTTCAGGCATGTAGTCCAGCATTGGAATAATTCATATCCATTATCACTGTTAAAATTGTTGGTCCCAGTATGACCTTTCCTTAACCAACACAGCTGCACCCGACATCAATTTTATGGTTCGTAACCTCACTAAAGGTGTGTACCAAATCCTATGTAAATGTGGGTAGGCTAATTAATATTGGGAAGATTGGCAGGTCTGTCAGCAGCAGATTAAACAAACATGAAATATAAATTTAATAATGCCAATTCCACTTGTCAACAGTTGCAGAACATGTCACAGGAAACCAAATAAGAGTCTCTAATAGGGACACAGTTGTTGAATGATAGGTGGATGAGTTTATGAAAAATGTCCAGGTGCTTAATTTTCAAGTTAGATAGGAAGGTAAGTGTCATCTGCACTAAAATACTTAAAATTTTGAAGTTCGAAATTAGCAATAAGGATATTGTGGACGTTGATTACTAAGGAGTTGTATGTTTCCTTTCATCAAAATTTAATGAATATAATAACAAGGAAATTATGAAAGTTATTGACTACTTTATGGCAAAGGCACAATTCAAGGAGGGAAATTTGAATTTATCTGAGACAGTCTGCTACAGTAATTTCAGCAACAATGGAGAATACAATCGTCACTAAACTGTATATTTCAGTTATTAATATAGTAGGGTAGTTAGTTTGAGTAAAAAATTAATTTATTTTAATCATCATGACTGATCTCGAATTATACAGCATTCGGATATTAGTGTGGTTAAAGTTACAGTGAGCTTCATCTATAAATCTAAAAGAAAAGTTTAAACTACAATAGGCTATGTACCACACCTCAAAAATTTTGTAGTGAACATTGGGGTAAAGACAAGTAGGGTATAAAAAGTTAATATTGTAACTTTAATATCAGTATCTTTGCATTGTGTATACCTTGGTTAATCTGCTGTGCTGGACTATCCATGCCAGTTCTTTCCACTATTACCGCAAATTAAAGAGTCTACTGTACTTTCCAAAAATATTTTTATGCCAAAAGACTTATCTTTCTAAAAACTTAACCCAGATTGAGCAATGGTATTAAAGGAAGACTTCATGGCGATGGTTTCATGTGTAGATAGTTATAGAAAAAAATTGCAGTCATTAGCACTTGGACAGATTTTGAATAAATTGACAAACGTGGCATTATATTCAGTCAACTATTTCGTTAGGGAATTGCCAACAAAAGTGATGATAACTTTGATGCCCTTTTTTGTTAATTTTAATATGGCAGCGAGTATTGGAATCAATCAAATTAATTTTAATACCAAATTGTAACCTCAATAATTTAGAAACTATCCACAATTTTTTACGATTCATTCAGTTAACTAGAAACAGATCAAATATTCCAAATTTTAAAAAGTGCATTTATTTATTTGCATGCCAATGCATCTTTTATTTATTAACACGTTAAACGCTGATAGAATTTTTGAATAATATTTTTTAAAATTTTGTGTTTTTTTAGGTTTTATTTTACAGAATATGTATAATACAATTTTTTTGTTATTTTGATGTAAAATTGGGGTAAGTTATGAAGTCTGTGTCAGCCACGGGTGGCCGACATGGCACAAATGAAAACACGTTGGTGGGGCCATGTCGGCCATATTGTGGGCACAGAGTCCTATTTTGACATTCATGCCCGTGTAAGAGATATTGTTTTCATTCAACTCATACATTAATACTCAACAAATTTTCACAAATACTACCATATCTTTTGGTACTTTGAAGATAATCTAAGGCCAAGTTGAAGAAATACTTAGAAATTAATACTCGACGTGTGGCCGACGGCTCAAAAATTCAAGTCTAAGTCAGGTGTACTGTATCCGCCACCGGTGGCCAACACGCCACAATTAGACTGACTTAGTGTCAGTGGCATGGTGTTCAACGTGTTAAATAACATTATTTATAGACCATCAATTTTCACTCACCTGAATTTTTCAACTTGGTCCACTAAAAAATGTGACTTTTAATGCAATTACATTCTAAGATTTCAATTCACTAACTGAGAACTAAACTATAAATTTTGCAGCTTCTTCCAATATTTAATAAGTTAGCGTGTGACATCATCTCACCTCCATATCAAAGTCGAGGCTGGACTCATCAAAGGAATCACTAGGAACAACCATGCTGTTAATGTCTATAAATTCTGGTAACATGCTTGGTGAAACAGGTGTACAGGGTGCACTTCCCACTTCTTCGTCACTTTCTTCACTTCCAGCAGCACAACTAATACCAGATAGTCCTGAGAAATCTCTCTTCATTTCTCCTTTTTCTAAAAGTTCCAAGTTTTCTAAAACAGAAAAGTTAAAATATTTTGCTTGAACTATTCATCACATTAATGGAGACAAATGAAAGATTTAATATAAGATTTTAATTATTTAGAAAAGCCTAAATTAAATGCAGACAAAAGATGGTTGAACACATCAAAACGAAGCACAATAGGCTAAATGAGACACCAATTTGGGGAATGAAGAAATCTTGATTTTCTGGCGTAAACGAATATAATGTTGTTTTCTTTACAATAATATTCAAGTACTAAAGAAAACAACATTTTTGTATCTTTGATTTCCCTGTACAGTAAAAAGTCTACAATTAGAAGGGAAGCTTTATTTTGTGCTTATATATAACTATACAGTTTCAAACCAGGTTAATTTTTCTAATGTTTAAACAGCAAGTTTCACATTCGTTTTCAGGTTGACGACATTGGAGCTTGCTGTCAAAACCTTGTTATAGTAAATATTGACCCCAGAATTGTATTATGAATAAATTCTAAAAACATTGAACTTTTTAAAATCTGACAATATGAAATAATACCAATGCTATGAAACACAATTAATAATTATTAATACTAACTATCACATATGCTATATAACATTGGTATCAAAATTCTTCAATTACCAGGACAAATCATGGCATTCTTAATTGCCATGGGGTCTTTCTTGGACCACTTCTGAACTTCTTCATCCATTTTAGCAATCTTGGCAGGATTCATGGCCCACAAACAGCCTTTCCTTTGTTGATTACCACTTCCAGTTGGCTTATCTATCTTCTCAAAACACTTATTCAAACTCAAATTATGTCTGACAGAGTTTTTCCATCCATTTGGAGCAGTTTTAAAGTAGGGAAAATGTTCACTGTAAAAAAATGGAGAGTATTAACATGGAAATCGAAAAAAAATTTGTAGACCTGCAGTACTGATAAAGGCAATTATAAGACGAAATATCAGTACTTAATTTAATAGCAGTGCACGTTTGTAGGAAACCGTAGAAAGTATAAATACTTTATTGATGTTGGAATTCAGCTTTCTATACAAGTATTCAATACTTTCTATTGTAGATACATATTTCCAATACTTTATTGTACCAAAAGTTTTGAGTTATTAATAACTATAGTCCATCTTCCTTTATTGGGGCTTTGTGATGGAAACTTCTTATAAATTACCTAGTTAAATTTGAGTAATTAGACCAAAACCTAAGAAAACTTATCATATAATTAATTAATTTATTACGAGTGATAATCTAATCAAATGCCCATCACTGAAATACAATAAATATGTGCAATGATTTTTGTCCCTAATTATTCAAATGATAGCAACTATGACAAGAAAAATGGTAGTTTCTTAAGAAATTAGGCAATAATGCGACCAGCAATATGTTTCAGATATATAAAAACATGTATAAACACATTTAAACAATACATTTCAAATGCCACTCAAATGTTGAAAGGTAATATACAGCTTTATCATCAATGGTAAATTACATTTTATTACAATACCCAAACACTCCTCCAGCCCTCACTACAGTAAAGTTCAAAACAACTAAAAAATGAGCACATATCGCATGGTTCCCAGTGAATATATGCTGGATAAATATTTCTTGGGTTTCTGGATTGGTCAAAGAAAGCTTATACCTTGACATTTTTACATGAAGTCACTATAAAGATGACAAAGAATGCCATTGAAATATTGTGGCTTAAGTTTTCTTTGACCTGGCCAGAAATTCAAGAACTATTTATCCAACAAAAAAAATTGTTAAGTGTACACCAATTCATTGATAATATTGCTAAACAAAGTAATTGCTTTGATAAATATTACAAAAATACAGTATAATACATTGTAAATATTGAGGTTATATAGGAAAAATCACAATTTTTAAAGAAATTAATTTTGATTTTGGACATCCAGTACAGTCAGCATTTAGTGGAAGTTGCATGTATTCTTGATCAGAGATTCAAAGCAATTCATTTCAAATATCCAAAGCTGTATACTAAGCACAATAATAAAGTCGGTAAGAAAAACAGGAGACGTTCCGATGGCCAAGAATTTGACCTGGTCCATTTATATATAGTATTCCAGAAATATCAGTTGAAAGTGAAAGGTTATTTCTAAAGCTTGAATTTAAGTGTTATAAAGAATAGTTAGTGTTATATAGAATAGTTTGAGCCTTAAATGATCAAGATCTTATTCCTAGTAAAGCTCGGTAAAGAATGAGTTGTTTTGTAAGTTCTTTCTCGTTACGTTTTATTTTTTTTTTTAAATATTTCCACGTTAATATGTAAAAGATAAAATTGGTGTTTGTATGGAAAGGAAAATTTCAGGATGACCTTAAATTGAGGGCTGGTGTTACCACATTAAACAGGAAGAATCATTTCAATTTTTTAGAAAGAAACGTACAATACAGTAATAATAATAATTAACTTTGCATTGATGGAATAATATTCAGCCAACTCATAATTATTAAATATATATAAATTAATATATGTAGTTCTTTAGAACACTCTATACATAAAATGATCACAATTTCAACAGCTAACTCCCTGATCAGGTGATTTAAGTCAAAACTGCGTATATCTGATTACTGGAATCTGATTGAGCTTCTTTCTTCATCATGAGGGTTGCTGCTAACTTTTCCACATTATCAGCATTATTCATGATTAGATATGCATTCAAAATCTTGCTTAGTTGGAACCTGCTGTCAGGCCCTAATTCTAGTTGATACCTAATGATGCTAATCCACCAGATTCGATCGTGTTCCATGAAACTTGTGCTTGTAAATCAATTTTTAACAGTATGTCCTGCCATTCTCTCTTCAATTGTGGGACTTTTTGCCAATATATTTCAGTCCACAGAAGGAGAGAATGTCAGACCCTGCTAGGTTTATGTCATCTTTTACTGACTTAGGTATGTTTTAAATTTTTGTTTATGGTCTGAAACTAGCCTTAATCTTTAATTTATGTAGAAGCTTGCCAATTCCATGGGTCATGCTTCCACCTAAAGTGCCGGAGGATGACAGCAGTTGAAACGTGTTCAGCACATGATATTACCCGGGTTGAAATCCAAAATTCATAATTAATGGGAAAGGACAGAGAGATAGAAAGAAGGTGACTTACCTAAGGTTCATAGATGGTAGACACCTTGTGAGGTTTGGAGTACTTGAATTTTCGGATGCACCACCCCCTCCATCAGAAAGTTAGGAATACATTTCTGGTGATCGGTCTACCATCTATGAACCTCAGGTAAGTCACCTTCTTTCTATCTCTGTCCTTTCCCTATTAATTGTTTTAATTAACATGACAATGTCATTTCCTGACTTATATATATATATAACCTACATTCATCAAATTACTTTAACAATTTACTTTAACAATGTAAAATTTTGAAGTTTTCCTTTTTGCAATCTGCAATGAAAGAGTGGGACAATACTCAAATTGACAATTTAAACTGTTTAATTTCATATTCACACCAAAGTAACAACATAAAGAATGCAAATAATACAATCAGTAAATTTTTACTTTAATAATTAATTAATCTAAATCTCATTTACACACAATTCATTCAAATATAATATAATAAGTATAAGACATAGCTCTTAAAACAAAAACTACTTTAGAAAAATACTTAACAATATAGTTTTTAAATAATTTAAATATTGAGACATCCAAAAAATTGTAAATAATGTTCCTTCTACAAATTTATAATAACCAAATTTTTACTTACCACATAAAATTGTAGATTTCAGACACAGGTAAACTACCAGTTTTGCTATTCTTGAGAGCCATTGCTATGAGACAGGAATAAGAGTAAGCAGGCTTTGGGTAGGGCCTTTTATCATAATCCAGATCAGAGCTATTTTTTGATAAAGAAACACTATGCTGTTTCTTTAAGCCATTTTGACTGGAGTGTATTTGAACTGTTTTAGTATTTGAACTATTAATTTGAATTTGTGCCACTTGCTTGGCTTGTGATACTTTTGTACTTCCGAGAATATTTGGGACGGTTTTTGTAGTGTTCAGAGATGTTTTTATACCACCACTGATTCCAGAAGAAACATTAGAATATGTTGCAATCTTCAATGTTGGGGTTGTCTGTGTTTTTGAGGAATCTGCTTCAACAGTAGAGCTAGCAGAAGTTTTTGGGTAACTAACAGAGCTGCCTGAGGAACTGTTCAATGGTGAGCTAGAAGTTACAACAACTTCTTGAATGGGAGACAAAGACGCTGAAGTAACAATAATATTCTTGCTTTCAGGGGAGGCAGGGGGTATTGTCACCAATGTTACAGGCATAACACTGCTTGGATTAACCATTAGTGCAGCTGCATCACCCCCAAGCAAGTCCAGATTGAAGTTTGAACTGGAGTTGCTATTACCATTATGTAAACAACCATTAGTAAACCACATAGTCATATCATCAGAACCACCAAACGCATCATCCAAGTCTATTGGTGGAAACTCTCCATTGAGAGATAAGCTTAAATCTGTTCCTGCTAAAACACTCTCCAGATCAGTCTTGTAATCACAATCCAACATCTCTTGGAGAGACAAACTGTCCTGAGCACTTAGATAGAGATCCATGTTTACACCACCTGGAATTTTAAAACAAATGATTACTGTGAAAGAGGAATGAAATATAATTGAGTGCATGTTATATTTAATCGATAAATCAAATATGATAATAAATGACTTGAAAATTTAAAGATGTAACTAATACGTAATTGTAGCCCACTTTCATATTAACCCCTATAGATGACCTGCTTCCGTGCTGATAAGAGTTGAAATTTAACACTAGAACCACTGAGTGACCATTCTTCTTAGCAAATATTAATTCAATGCTTATATCATTTTAAAGATGGCAGCCCGTTCCCCCACCCCAAGGTTGCTGAAAAGAACTTTTAATACAAATTTTCAATTTTCTTCAACTCGTTTTTCATTATAGGTAGATGCATGTGTTTAATAGCTTTAAATGACAATTCTTATACTCATTGTCTGAGATCTGTTACTCTCATCACTTTCGTAACTCGATTTTCTAAACATTTACTAGTAAGAGAGAAATGTTGATGTCTTTCTTGTGGTGTGACAGACATTCTACAAAATCTACAATATCCCTAGTAACAATAAGTCCTAAACCAACTATAATTTAATAAAATTGTCTTTTTAAATTAAATAACACATAAGAAAGGTTGAATTGAAACACTTAGTTCCACAAATTTAAGACTGTGTCAAAAATAAAACTCGGCTATGAAAGGCAGAATGAATGCCAAAAATCATAGGGGAAAGCAACAATCAAAGTACAGTAGAACCGCCTTAATGAAGCTCTGAGGACCAGAAATTCTTTTCCTTCTACTGTATGTAGTGGTATGGAGAGCTTGTTATGGGGTCTCAAATTAAATCATTGAGACTTTAATACATCATAATCTCTCACTTTGCTACCATTTTCAGTGTTACATTTGTCACCACAAAAACTATAATTTCTGATGGGAGAGGATTTAAAAAGACCCCTGACTAACAGCTAACTCACAACTTTGTCGCATTTACTGTTGCCCTTTTTATTGTGGTAATCGCCATTAGCCAATAATTGGAATTATTATGTTTCTTTTGTTGGCTTTATTTTAAATCAACAAACACAAAGCTCTAAACGGGTCATTGTAACATTTGATATAGAATGTTCCAATATTTAATTGATAAAGATGTTGCTCCAAGTAACAGAGTTGAAATTAACTCTGCTTTTGAGAAATCTGAAACACAAGTTTCCGTCTTTTTTACCCGGGCCTCCTCAACCAGCCCAGATAATAAAAATTATAAATAATACAACACACCAAAAATTGAAATAGTTGGAGCTATTGCTCTGGGAACTTCGCAAACATTGTGCTTGGTGTGGATGAGGATTAAATCCTAATAGAGGTAGTAACTGTTACCACTGTTTACACAACCATTTAATTTGTCAATCTTTGCTATGTTTTCCTAACCAACACTTGTAAACTTGACAAGAACTACTGTCTTGTCTGCATTAAACATGTCTTTAGGCTTTTAATAATTAGTTTGGAAAGACAATGTAGCACTTAACAAAACTAGACAGTATCACCATAAACATGTGCACTTTCACCACAAATTTGTAATGTGAGAGGTTATGCATGTATTTAAAGCAGTGAAACCATCCATATGAGAAAGTCAAAATTGAATGCTCGATTACTTTTTAAAAAGGGGTTAATAAATTGGAATTTATTGAAAAATTTCCTTAAAGACTGGAATTATGGTATTCTGGGGTCTTTAAAGCGGGGAAAAAATTACATTAAATAAATGGCAGTTTTGCCGGGACATGGGAAATTTTCATTACAAGCGGGAACCTTGAAAAAGGGTTTTACTATAATGAAACCTTCACATTTCATAGGCAAGTACTGACTGCATTATTAAATCTGATATGGAAATCTTCTAGCCTATTTAATACCTGGTTTCACACTCATAGGTGTGGTGTGCACAAATCCAGTTTTATCAATAAATTATTGGTCTTGTTTTGATATACAAAAGTCTGGGCAATGCTTAAATTCAGTAGGCAAACATCTGCTAAATTACAGTTTTGAATAACAGGCCCTCCTTGATATCTAACAAAATGCCATTCTATATTTCTTTCCCTCACTTAATCAGTATACATTACCTCTCGAATGTACCAATCAGTTAGTGGAATATATGTATCATTGTTTGCATTAAATTTCAAATGCATATATTTTATTCTTGTTGAGTTCAAATGCATGGTATGAAATGCACGGTGGTGATTTGTCAAAAGATAATGAGTCTTCCAAAAATTTAAGAAAATCATCATGGTGTCTGTCAACTTTATACTTCAGGTAAGCCACCACCTTTCTATATAGTTATGATAATGACTATCATATCCTTACCTTTTCCATTTTTTTAAATAATAACCCTATTTATATCCAGCTTTAAGAAACCCTTATAAATTGAAAACTAAAAAAGTTTTTTTTGAAATATAATAACCCTATTTAGATAGTCACCTTTCATAATTATAATAATGCACAATGATATTACTGTCTGTTAATTAGTTTTGTAGAAACCATCACAGACCTGTGTGACACAACAGGAAAGAATTAGGTTGTGGGATAATATAGACAGAACTTGGGCGTGTACTAATACTGCTGATGTTAACTGATATGCGTCAATGGACCATTTATATTAATATGACTTATTACTAGTCTTCTTAAAATGTTATATGAATTCCAGAAAGGGTTAAAAATTATTTGTAATTAATATATAATTCCAACAATAATAAAATATTAATTAATAATTTTCAAAAGTAAAAACTGCATGCTTTTTGAGTTGATATGCAGTAAAGGAAAATTCTATAATCACAAAGCTCTAGCCATAACTGATTTTATAAGCTTTGTGCTTTACTCTGTACAATGTATGACTCTGTTTATCCTTCATACATCTAAATCTAAATTCAATATTAAAGAATGAAATTTATAAAACTGTTACGAATATTAAAAAAAGAAAGCCAAATCACAGCCCCAATAACCAAAATAATATTGCCAAAATGAACATTATTAAAGTTTTAGTTCCCTTCCAAACATTTAATGAAGTAGGTTATATTACAAACTTAAGATTATGGGAAAATTTATCAACCATAACTTTTAATTACCTTTTTCTTGCTGGAGATAAGACGAAAATAGTGCATATAACGGACAACCAATTCTGCAATATTTATAGAGGCTGATTGAATATCAGGTTTCACAAATATTTTGGTGAATTGGTGTTAGCTGATCCATTCTATTCATTTCTACTAATACTGAAAATTCCATGAAGTATTATTAGTAAAGTAAAACACAAAATTTTCTTGACTAAATAATTATCAGTACTCACTTATTGTATTCAACTCTTTTGGCATTATCCTCTCTCTGGAACATATCACACTACGATTTAATCGTTTCATGGAAATTAGAAGCAGAAATGATTAACACCAAATATTTCCATAACAAGTGACTTAAATTTGAAGACAAAATAAGGGCGTAATCTGAAATTAAACAAGTACCAAAATTATATGTTGAAACATAATTAAAACTGTGTAACGGGAGAAATTTTCAGGTCAAATTTATTAGGAACACATATATTATGTGATTGGAACTAATAAACAAATGAATTCTTAATTAGCTACACAAGTGGAATCTTTAAAGAACCTTATTAAAGTATCAGGATCATATGGCGATTTTTGGGCTGTTGGGCCACATTGTTGTTTGGAGTTCTTGCCGAAGTTTCGATCAGAGGCACCGAGCATTTTCAAGGCTAGGCCTAGACTGTTGCTCGGTGCACACAGTGTTGCTTATATATCGTTGGGACATTATAGTTCACTCAATGTTTTCCGTTACCTTCCTGGAATCTGTTTCCTCAGGCATGTTTGCCATTTGCGTGCTAGTCGGTAACCGTTTTCCTTATTGAAATCATTGCACTTAAATATTTCAAAGCCTTCTCAGACAGTCTTGGCCTAGCCTTGAAAATGCTCGGTGCCTCTGAGCGAAACGTCAGCAAGAACGCCAAACAACGACGTGGCCCAACAGCCCAAAAATCGCCATATGATCCTGAGATTAATATGGCCACGAAAACAATCAGTAACCTTATTAAAGTAATATATCAAACAAATTCCACAATTTGTAAACTCTACAACAAACTACTGATTTACTAAATTTGGGAACATAGAAAAAGAAAAAAAAAAACATTTCCATCGTTCTATTATCATTTAGTACCCTTAACTAAACCAAAAATATATATAACTTACACAAATACAGTAAAATATCCTTTACAAGCATGATTTCAGTGTACACTCAAATAACATTACCATGTCAAAACAATCTTTGTAAATAATAACTGGATATCTGTAAATGAGAAAAGTGGAAACGTAAGAAATAAATATATTATTGTTATTTTAGTTTGATTTATAAATATTTATAATGTCATACCAATTTGTCATAGACTCCGAACAATATACTTCTTGACAAGGACAGAAGAAAGAGAAAGAAATGTTGTAGCTTATCTGAAGTTGAAAGAAGGCAGTCACCTACATAGGTTGTATTCTTCAAATTTTCAGCCAACTCAAAATGTACAGTAACCTCAAAAAATTTGAATACTACAACCTACAACAGTGACTACAATCTTTAAACTTCAGGTAATAACCTTTCTTTCTCTCTTTCCTGTCATTATAACAATAGACGTCTATATAAACTTTTTTTTTTTAAATTGAATTTGAAGATTTCCTTAATAAAGCCTAATTACAACATGTTCAGGACTAGATTATTAAGAAAATAACAGTAAGTAAATTTTTAAATTATCAGATAACTAAAATTCAAATACAAAATAATTTATATGAAAGTTTTTTCCACAATATTTTAATTTTAAGTAATTATTATTTAATTAATTCAACATTCAATGAGAAGGCTCCTCCTGGCTCCACCAAATTTAGTGAGACCCTTCTGCTTGCAGAAATTTTATATTTTGCTCAAATTTAGTCAGCTTCAGTTTACCCTGTTCATAAAGGTTCAATGGCCATAGCAACAGTGTAAAACAGTACATATTTCTGTCATTATGCATGGAAAATATTCTTTGAGCAAAATGAACTCCAATTTTTTTTCTTTTGTAGAAGTATAACATGTAAAGGTGATTGGTTTTCAAATTTTAGACAAGGTCATTTTAGAATTTGTAAAGACGTGTGACCCACGTTACGAAATCTGATTTACAGGGCACAACAGAAGTGCACAAACTTAAATGGAATCAATACAAACATTTTTCACACTTAGCATTTTTATCAGACACACTTCAGTCCTAAAGAAAGAAAACTGAGAAATTGAATACGAAAAGTGTACCTTTACATAGTTATTGTGCACAAATTCTGTCAATGAACAACCCAGATTCAGAAACTTGATTTTGCTTTCAAACAAGGCAAGATTTTCACATGAGGGCCTGTTCAATAGTCATAATGTGAGCTGATGTCACACAACTTCCAAGAGACATTTTCTCGTAAGTGTAGTCTGGCATTGGCAGAGTAGTTTCAGTTACAGTATTCTTAAATTCATGTATTTGTCTAATGGCATAGCGGAGGTAGAAGGCATGCTATTGAAATTATATTTCTCCATTCCCTTTTCTCAAATTGTAAAAAAAAGTCAACGGGAAATATGTTTGTATTGACCCCTTTTTAAGTTTGTGCATGTACACTTATATGCATATTAATGTATGCACCAGTTGTCTGTGTTAATTTGTAATACATGAATTGTACATCACACAACAACAAATAGGAAAGAGACACCTTAATAATATTGATGGAACAAGATCAATTTAGTAGCACCGCTGACATCATGACGTCTCTACACGTATATTACAAGGCAATTACATATAATGAAAAGAAATATCTACTGTAATAATAAAGATTTTGATAAGTAATTACAAATAATGTATTCAACAGAGATTAAAATAAATATTTAAATGGAATAATGTTATTAAAATGTAGGAAAACCATGGGGGCTTCGTGGGAGTGGGTTCTACGACACCAGCATTGCTACGAAATCATCTATGGGCATTTGGACAATATTCATATTACACTTGGTTGATATGTAGGTATTTTACACAAAAAAAGTACTGTACAAAATTCTAACTAATCAACATATCGTCATTCAAAATATAATTGATGATCAACTTAAGTTGATGAATGATAAATTCTACATGTTGCATACAAATAATTATACTTAACCAATCTGATATTTGTATCAACATTTTACCAAATTTGCTGTTTATAATCTTACACATTTCACAGGAAGTTTTGAAAATTCCTGTATCAACAGAAACCTAACTATTTTGCTAACATAATGAAATACCATTTGTTTATCTTTTACTGTAGGCAATGAGAAATCAAGTAAATTCTAAAAATTATCTTCACTATCTGAAAACTACCTAAAAGATTATAAAACAATTAGGGATTTACAAAATTCACAGCTATTAATAGTGTAAAATACTAGAACTTTCTTATTAAAAAGGAGAAATGAGCAAGATTATATAGGAATATTCAACAGGAACTGATAGTTTGATAACACCACTAATGTCATACCCCAACAAAGTCAATAATATGGTACGCATTTATCCTGTGTAGATTAACATATGTATTACTTTGCTATTTTTTTGATAATGTATAGCCAAAATTAAGGAAAATCCAATGCTATGTTATAAATATTTGAATTAATAATTACAAAATTGAAAGAATATATAATAGATTTATTTAAGAAATGCGGTATGACTGCCAGTGTTATTAAACTTGACTTCTGCAATTTTACATAACTTTGGGCAACAAGAATATTTAGGGTTTACTGAAAATTGTAAAGTTTGAGTTACTTTAAACAAAAAAATTAATCTAGCTTCTAATATTATGGGAGATATGGCTTTGGAATCAAACTTCTGAATTTCAAATTCCAAGGTATGGCTATAAAACAATAATGAGTTAATTTATTAGCAACCCAGGTATTACTTTGTGTCAGAAAACTATGTTGTGTCAAAATTATTAGTATTCAGCCGAATAACACGTGATATGTGCAAAATTGACACAAAATTAAATTATCAACACTGTCTACAATTCTTTTAAGTTATTCGCAGTTGTGTACTAATGATTTTTAATTGCATACGAAATTTACTTTTATTTTGAAGGTGTTCTCAAAATTGTGTGTTTTCTTAAACACTTCACACTATACCAATATCATATCTTTATCCAACAGATGCAATGAACGACTAATAAATTATTGTTTTATATTTATTCAATACCATTAACCTGGTCATCTGAAATATATATATATATATATATGTCTCATGACATATTGTCTGTAATATAAGAACGTCAAAATAACTGCAGCCTCCTTTGGCGGGCTATATAGGGCTATTCCCAGCGTTGTCAAAAAGTGTACGATGGATATAAATTTTTTAATATTTAGCATGGGTGATGATTTGAATAAAACTTAGGAAACAGAGGGCAGTATCTTAACGGAAAATGAAACTGAATTTGTAGCCGGTAAAATTAATGAAATCGTTTTGATTTACAAAGCGAAGATAATTGCAATGCATTAATTGTGGCAAACTCAAAATAAGTATTTGAATTTTCGAGTTAAACCGCTAAAGATCGGACGATAAGCAGAATCACAAAAAAGCAAATGTATTGAACAACTTCCATTCGAAAAAAATGAAAGGGCTCCAGAAAACTGTCAAACAAACAGACCCATAAAATCAGTACGGATCTGTTGTCGATTTAAATATATATACCTTTCAATGTAAAAAACAACTGTGGACGTCGATTTTAATTCCAAAATAAATTGATTAAAGAACGTGAAATATAGCGTTGCCATAGTTACGGCACAGCCATGACAACCTTGAAAGTAATATTCCCGCTGAAGTGAAGTTCTCATTTCTTCATTATAAATATAATGTTAAAAGGTAGATACAGAACACAATAGTATAAATAAATCACACCCCAGCATAGAATTCATTTCTCACAACTATTTCCCACAGAATATCTCAATTACTTCACATTACACTCAAAACTTAAAAATGAGCGGCATAAATTGAGTCGATGTCACCTCCAATAATTTCGGATAAAAACTCAAGTTTGAACGTTCACAGGAAATTAAAAACACGTATATTCACTCACTCGTACGGTGTGCATGTTGAATTGATTTCACCGACATCCGAAATGAAGCTTACTTAAAGATTCTTGAATTTGTTATTCCAATATTATGGCGCACACACACAACTTTCATGTTGAACCAACAAACGTCTGTTGTAGATATGAACAAAGACAGACCGAAGTTTGAAACGAAGCCTGCTGATTGGCTCCTTCACCCGGGCGCGTTTTCCCGCTCGCATGGCATTGGTCGCTTTGGAAGAGTGGTGCACATGGCCGACGTAAACATTCCGTCTCAAATCAAAATAATATGTGCTCTACACGGTTGCCACGCACGTCCGAACCTACCAACTCTCCTGTCACTTTAAACTACAACTACGATTTTGAGAATTGTACGAAAACAACTTTTTAAACCTAAATATGTGTTAATATTTAATGTGTCTGTTAACTGGTTAAAATATGGCGGTATAAATGACCAATTTGATTGTACTTCATTTGAATTTTTATTCCTGAATATAATTTGAGTAGGTTTTGATAAAATAAGGAGAGACGCCGCTAATATGCTAACTATAAAAACGAACCTTGACATTTGCCAAAAATTCCTTTCACAAACTTGCCTTTCGTAATAATTTCTATTTTTTTCAGTAAGGTTTTTATATGAATCAGTTATTTTAGATAGCATGGAATCATTGCCAATGAATTTAGTATACAGCAGTGTGTGGCATATCTTAATTACTGGCGATAATTTTGAAAACACAACTTAACTTTGGTATTATATTTGTCAAAGAAAAATAATGTAATATTCATGAAAGAATCAATACGTTCATAAAAAATGCCGAATTTAACTTCGATTTATTTTTATTGGAGACTGAACCTAATACAGTATTTACTACTCACAGCATGTAAAATCATTGTTTCAGTACATGAAAAATGGTTTTATAGATAACCCTCTGAACGTCAGGATTTTAATAAATATATAATTATGTTAATTGAATTTGTTACTTGCTCATTAAACTTTTCTTTGAGATGTTCATGACGTATTTTGAACATTATATTTCAAATTATATGCTTCCCATTTTTCTTTAAGTAAACTGAAATGATTCATACAATGCTAATATAATCTCCTGCTTTTACCTTATGATGAGAAAATTCATATTCAAGAAATTTGAGGTACAGATGATTGGTAATACAGTTGTGCTCAAGTATAATAACTATATTTGAAATTCTGAACATAATTTTTAAGTCTGGTTGGTAGGAAAATGCATATGATATAATAATATTATATTTAATGAAGATACAGGCTAATAAATATGCCATGGTATTGAGCTTGTTCTTTTTTTATGAAATAATTTGTACACCAAGTACAATACCAAAATAATTTCTGTTATATGCTATGATATCTTACCATATTGTTTAAGGTGATACATGAATTTGTCTTCAATTCATTTTATATATGTGTAGAAAATATTTTCTGTCAGTTTATAGTGTATTTCCAATACAATTTCAAACTGCACATTCAGTTTATTAGTATCTGGTTAGATTATGATGCACACTAACAAATAGGTGGCATACATAGTTTGTTGTAATAACTTTTGAGCTAGATTTGTGTGTATATTTGAATAAACAGATCAATTCAATCCCACTGTTGTTAGGCCACAGAAATATTTTTTTTTCTCTATGATACATAATGACCAGCTATTATACTTTTCACTCCAAATATTAAATATCGATTGTGGCATGCCCTCTGTTTTTTTTATCAAATTGAAGTATTGACCTACATTGATAATATTGTCATTATTGATATACTCATAGGTCTCAAAGTTGATCGTTGAGAAATTGGAAATAGAATGTGTTTCATGAAGGGAATAAGTATTCGTTGCAAACGAAAATCATGAGCAAGAATCCTTGAGGTAATGGATGATTATCAAAACTACATTTATATTGATGAAAAGTGCACCCTTTTTGTTATGTTCATATAATTGTAAAGTTATAAATTATATTAGCAAAGAATTAATATATGATATGGATATTGCATATTGAAATATGAATTTATACATTATTACTGTCTGAGTGAGAAATTGTGCTGTGGGTAATGTGCATTATAAGGAACTAATATTAAGATGTACATAGTTATAACTCCATAAATAATATTACATTCTATGAAAGGTTTTTTGATCTGAACGATATCCATTTTGTGAGGTTAAGAATAGTTACAGCTTCATATCACACCGTAAATATGTGGTGACTTCTACCATACAAATGCAGTATTATCAACAAATAAAATAGTTCACTCTCATCATTCTAATACACTGCTTATTCTGAAATTTAGATTATGGATTGGGAGCCATAAGAACAATCCAAGCTTTACACAGTTCAATATGCAATATAATATTAACAAATTTATTGAGCAGATATGGACTGATGAAGCAAGTTCAGCATTTATTTTTGGCATATAAAAGGTACCAGATTAAACTTTAAATATCTCAACTTGAACAGGTTGAGATGTTTCAATCCTAATCTGTTGATTCTGTTTCATAGTCATCGGAGCTGAGTTGATTGAAATCTATTCTGTTGGTAACAAAGTTGAAAAAAGCATCATTAGTGAAAAGTAAAATAAGGATATCCGGAAAATTGATGATAGGTATGTTGCTGGGAAAGTTTCAGCCTCTGGTTTCAGGATATAAATGAGTTCATCTGGTTTTAAAGTGTTGAACAGAGAAAGAACTGGTTGTCTGCACATTTTACAAACACTACTTTATGTTACATATGTCCTTAGAAAGAAATTATTCTCTCACTGTCATAATGCATGTTCTCTTCCACATCTTTAATTCAAGTAAGTACTCAAGACAATATTTTGATGTAATATATACTGTCATGATACATTGGCTATTATTCACAAGCTGCTGTGGAAGAAGTGTGTTCCATCACAATAAGATGATAGTTTGGGGTTTTATGTTAGGCCTACCTATCATCATAACACGATTACATAACGAACAATTTCTCTAGTAAGGAAGGTCATCGCAGTAGGAGAAACGTGCACAACTGTTACAACTTCACAGTTAGAATTCAGAAACTACTGTGCATATCTTGTTTCCATTTCTTACACGATATTTGCAAGACAATTGCATGAATTACAAAGTATATTAAATACACCTCCCCCACCCCATTTTATATTATACTATGTTCAGTGCAATCATTTAGATGGTTCCTCCAACAGAATGTAAAATAAATTCGCCAGATGGAAGTGAGATAAATTTGTAATTAAAAATTGACGTTCTAATTTAATTATTCGCAAAATTTTATTAATATTTACGTCTAGTTATGGATAATTATCCATTTTTTCACTATATGAACTCCTACCTTCAGCCTCACTTATACTCTCACTTTGAATATTATATACGAAAAAACCAGACTACCAATATTTTTTTAAAGAAATTATTATGGTATGAAAATTAATCAGTTTGCTGGAAGGCCCCTCAAAAGTGGGGTAACGGGGGCGGCTATAATGAATGATAAACCCCTGCGGGAAGGGTCCTTGCACCCTTGGGAGGAAAGGAAACCATCCCACCTCGAGCACAGGACCAGTAAACAGACATTAATTACATAATCCAAATCATAATTACGCATTAGCGTCATATTATGTGAAGAAAGAATAAATTAAAAAACTCACAAGACATTTTTTTTATCACAAATTCTTCGGGTGAGTGTTAACTCAACAAAACTTTTTATTGATAATATTTATCATTATTGTGAACGTGTTTTAAAAAGTCCTTATTGTTTTTAATCGAGTCGAAAAATTCTTTACAATTGAGTACATTATTGGCTTTGCAGCGTAATAGAGCTTTTACTGTTGATCCAGCCATTTCGCCCCCTTCTTCAGACCGCGTATTATTCCTTATTGAAAATATTCTTTCAGTACCTGGTAGGCAGAAAACATATACTATAATTTGAGAAAGATAATGCAATGAATGTTCTTTTATTTAAAATGACTAAATATTTTATCCCAATATCTCTTCACAACTTGGATTTCTTTTTGCCAACCAAAAATAATTTACAGCCACTTCATCAAACAGTTTATCTAAGTTATTTGGGTTATTTCCACGAACTTCATTACTTTTCAAGCTTCACTGACAGGTTAAGTTAATTGATTATTGTTAATCCAAGTAAAAAATTCTGTTCCACCAAAACTGTTTTCCCATAACATATATTGACCACTAAAGCTTCTATTTCAATGAAAATAACATCATTTGAAGACAGTTGTGTACGATATGAGCACCACAGCCAAATACCTACAATAATTTTTTCCTAGTTTCTCCTTCAATGGACTGTACATATTGTTTGCCCCTTTGCGTTTGACACCTCAGAAATTAGTATTGAGGTAATCTCTACAAAATCCAACAATTTTACAGTTAAATTATTTGTTGTCATAACTGACATTAAATGATCGGTCAGTATTACTGCAGTTTCACCAGGTACTGATCGACACTGTGAAACTTTAACTTTTACTACAATATCAGGTATAAAATGCCGCACAACACGTGGCATAATGGGTGCCCACGTACGAGCAGATATCTGGCAGATTTGACAAATCTGCCGAATGCTTTTTGTCGTCTGTTTTGCAACTACGATGCCAATAAAGAAAGGAGAACTCCTATGATTCCGTAGAAATCTAATATTCTGAGTAGAATATTGTGATCTACTAAATCAAACGCTTTCGAGAGGTCAGCAAAAGTGCCAGCCACTTAAAGTCTTTCATCAAGTGCGTCATGAATACTTTGAACGAAGTCGTATGATGCCGTGTTGGTAGATTTTCCACTAATAAAACCATGTTGCGATGTGGAAATGTGTTTAAATTTTCTAAGACAATCTGTAATTCTCATAAGTAGTGCTTTCTCAAAAATTTTTGAGAAATTTGGTAAGAGGGAAACAGGGCGATAATTGGAGACGTCTGTTGTAGAACCCTTCTTGTGTAACGGTGTAACTTTCCTGTCTTTTACAGCAACTGGAAATATACCGGAGGAAAAGCACAAGTTAATTATGAACTGCATTGAATTACAATTTAATTACAGCAATGTTTAACAAGCTTACTTTTGATTCCCAATAAGTCACAAGAATTCGAGGTTTTCAGATGTTTTAATATATTAAAAATCTCATTTTTATTGACCGGGAGTAGAAAGAAAGACTTAGTAACGGGGTTTCTGGACTTGTGCAGCATTTCGATAAAGTTGTGCGTGTTACATTTCTCTATACCTTGCTTTTCTAACATATCACAAGAAACTTTAATAAAGTACGAGTTGAATTCACAGGCTGCTTCTTTACGTGATATAGGCTGTTCGTTCTTTATTAGTTGTATATCGTTAAGTTCTTTAAAATTACCGGAAGTCACTTTGATAACGTTCCATGTCGCTTTTATTTTATTTTCTGAATTAGAAATATATTTTGAATTACCTAGTTTTTTTTGCGGCAGTGATAACTTTCTTATAAATACCTTTATAATTAATACAAAAGTTTTTGAATTCAGAGCTTGTATTTATCTGTTTTACTTCATGAAGGCCACATAGATTTTCACGTGATATTCTAATACCTTTAGTTATCCACGTATTTCGTTTAGTACGTTTCATTTTACTTAAATTTAGTGTATGCTTATGAAGCCTGAATTATTTTACCGGCACGAATGAGGAATGTCTGCATCTGGCATCGTAAAACAATAATGAACTGTTTGGAATTGGCGATAATTCGATAATAGGAGCTCAGTTGCCAATTCTAACTCAACAATCTAAACCGATGCTGACAGAACCTGAAAGTAGAGAAACTGGCTGGAACGTTGCTGCCTATAAAGATGACCGGAATCTAACCTCGAGAAGATTTGCTTCAACTTAATTTTTTTGTTCAATGTCGGATAAAATAAGTAAACCAGGGATAAAGTTTTCTGTCCTGTTCAAACATCAAGTAACCTGATGTTAATATACTCACATCTATCTTATAAGTAATATTACGTTAAGCATTAAGTTTTTGAAATTTAACTATTTGTTAATCTGTCGAATTGAGAATAAAGTATTATTAGAATTTCCGCCTTAGCAATCTACTAGTCATTAACTAGTTACGTAAAGATTTAATTTCCGAGAAACCGACACCACATTGCATGTTATGTGTATCTTTATAAAATACAGATATAAGGAAATGAAGTTTTTTCCAGGTAGATTTATTTTAAATTTAGACAGAAATTTAACACAATGATTGGCTACATCATTACCGAAACAATAGAGATAACTAATATGTTTGTATCTCTGTAGAAGCAGTTCAACACATCCTATACGTCAAAAAGAGAAGATGGACGCTGAACGAATGAATTAAAATCCCGGTATCTACTGACATGAGTGGTTTTAAAGTAATTGAAAAGAGAGTATTTATTAATGAAAGGAAATTAACTCTTACACGTGCTCGGAAAACACAAAAAGGAGTCCATCGATGTCGGCGATTATGTCATGCCCACGTTTATTTTTTTTTAAATGTAAAATAAACGTGGAAATGACTAAATCGCTGATATTCAGTTGATGCCAGACGACAGAAGATGATTGAGAAAGAATTAGTTGAAGATTGCTGGCAGCAGAACCCGACACACCTTACTCAAAATATATGTTGCTGTTAGAAATTAGCTATTTTTCGTCTCCCCTGTTTATATTTATTTTTCCTAAACCATACATCTGAAAGGATAATTCACTAATTCTCAGAAAATAAAAGTCAACACACCGTATTCGAAATTAATCGTCGATAATGTAGGAAAAGATTAAAATTTGCTACCTATGGAGACTTCCCGCATTCAGACACGCGTATCCTTATTCAAACTATAAAAAGAGATTTTTTTAATGGATGGCTATTTGGAGCATTTTCTTGATATTTCCGTTTCTTAGCTTTCTTAATCAATTCTTTTTGGGCACAGCATATTGTAACTCATTCTTCAATCATTAAGGATGTATATGATACCTGGATTAATGTCCGCATCGTAAGACAAAGATGATCTGATTCGAATGGCGATTATGCTCCCGCTGTGTTTATTTTCTTTTCCTTAAAATAAACACATAAGGGCAAAATTGACACTTTGAAGTCATCAATCTGAACCGACGTAGTAGGAAGATGAAGGCAGAGAAATTGACTAATATGTCAACCTATGAAGATGACCAGAATCTAAAATCGAAAATACATGCTTAAACTTAATGTATTGTTGAATGTCAGAATAAATTAGTAAAGAAAGGATAAGGATAAAGTTTTCTGTGCTGTTCGATCACAAGCAATTAATTATTATAAAATAACTGGATGTTGATATACTCTCATCATATTACGTTAATTATTATTTTTTGAAATTTATAAAAAATTAGTAAATGATCCGTCGGAATGAGAATTAAGTTTTATTAGAATTAACTTAGTGACCTGTTATACCTCAAGTTTCGTGGCGAAAAAATTAATACAGTCAAAAAAATTTTCTAAAACCTATTTTATCGCAATTTAGTCTTTTGAAACAGTATGGGATTTATGAAGTACGTAACTGTTAAATATAAGTGATATTTAATTGCCGCTATACTTATGGAGTATGTAATTATACACCATTGAGTATTTCTGGGTAGTAGATTACACATTAACCTTAAAGACAACACAGAATAGTTTGAAATCGGTTTTAATTCCTCTTCCCTGTCTATTTTGAATCTTCTCTAAATAACGTGTATTGATCCAAGTCAACGCTACGTATTCGAAGAAACGAGCAAAAGATATTGTGTAATTCATTGTAAATTCATGATTAGGAAAATGAATGGCAAACTAAAATATTGAATAAGGACAGTTGAAAGAAGACTTTATAGACTAATCAAGTGTTAAATATAATTATTTATGCGATGAATAAAATATATTTATAATTTTCCTGAGGCAAAACAAAGAATCTCTGCGAATTTGTGATTAAATCTCACCCTTATTTGTTTTTTTCTGAATGATACTAACAATAGTGGGATTAAATCACTGATTCTGTTCACATAGATGTCGAGATATCCCACACGAGGCTGGAAGATAACAGGCATATTTCATATAAAATTAGTAATGATGGGACGATTTTGTAAAAAGATGTTGACAAACCTAAACAATTTTTACTAAATTATTATGTTAAATGTTACAGGATGCTAGTATACTTATATATATATTTAGTTGTTCTACTGGAACGGAATGGTTAGTCTTCGAGTTTTGTAATTTTTTTATCTATTTATTAAAAGAATGTAGAATTACATGTCTAATCATTCGATTTCCTCTATTTTATTTGAAAGGGATATTCATTAATGAACATGGACCAACGTACTAGTACTTACTTTTAATATATGATCGAATTATTATAAGGACACTTTTCCAACTGATACCTTTTGCGTTTTATTGATTTCCTAATAAAATATCTATTCAATAATTCAGTTTATAAAGGAGGTATATATTAAATACAACAACGTACCATTTTGTATCGGCGATTAAGCCTATCCGTTGTTTATTTTTATTTTTCTATAAAATAAACATCTGATTGGCTAAATCGCTGATGCTCTGAAGATGCAAGTCATCACATCAAAACAACTCTGACCACGATGAGAAAGATATTCACTAAAAAGTTTTTTCGGGATGGAAAATCATGAAGTGTTATTCAGATTAAAATTATTGTTTCACGGCGAGTCTTTCTGGTAGGATTAATAAGAAACAAGCAAGTTTTCTAATTTGGCAATGGTAAAGAATAATTTATCTAAGAATATATCATACAAGCATCTGTATTTTAGTATAACTATGTACCCATTATTAATTATACTATTGGGTAGATTATGTAAATTGTATGACCTTTATTTATTTATTATTTTTGTAATTTTAGAGGGAAAATAGACTAAACAATTTTCTCCCATACACTATATACAGTATCAGGGCCAAAAAATTAAACCAGAATTTTTTTAAATATGTATATTCTTAATTAGGGCACTAACCGTAACTGTGTAAGATCTAGAAGTTAGAAAACTGTCATAATGTTAGTGTTTTTTGATATTTGTTGTTTCAACTATAGACTATGGTTGTTGGGGAAATCGTGCGGTACGGAACACATATTGTTTATCTATTTCTGTAAAATTATGGGGAAAAAATCAATTCATTAAATTTTAAAGCATAAGTTTGCTTCTGCTAATATTAAAATAACTTGAAACATCGAATTTAGATTATTCTAACTCATTTTATGTTTATTTTGCGTATGGTTGATTCCTTAGTCAATTTTTCATTTAGCCAAAAGATTGTTTGTGTAACGGTACGTCCTTAGACAGCATTTTCCACATTTACCGGTTTATTTTCTTTCTTCATCTATTCGTTTTCGTTTTGCGTAGATTGTCCTATAAGTTATGAGGTGTATGTGTCAGATTATCCGTATCTTCTTGAGGAACGGATTACATTTACGACGTATAAATGGACACCTAGGAAACAGTGATTAACTATAACCACTGTTGGGTAGAAAATAAACATGGGAGAAAAAAACTCGCTAACACTGTAGAAGCAAGCCAACATAACAATATGAACATTTCATTGACACTTTGTTGTGAAAAAAGACAAAAATCGAGAAATGTTATACCATTTCAAATCACTATATATGGAAGCATTTAAAGATCAACACCCAACAATAATAACGTTTCCTGGGTTTCCAATCATTAAGGATGCTTCTTAATCCTGGATTATTTATCTGAATGCCTGCATCTGGCATCGAAAAACAATAATGAACTGTTTGGAATTGGCGATAATGATCCCCTTGTGTTTATTTTCTTTTATTTAAAATAAACTCATTATGATCCAAATTGCCAGTTGTAACTCAACAATCTGAACCGACGATGTCAGAGAAATTGACTGGAACGTTGTTGACTATGAAGATGACCTGAATCTAAACTCCTGAAGATTTGTTTCAACTTAATTTTGTCGGATAAAATAGTAAACGAGGGATATGATAAAACCCTCTGTTCTGTTCAATCATAAGCAATATATTATCTTACAAGTAACTGGATGATATTGTACTCACATCGATTTTATAAATTTCCTACAGGTAAGATTACGTTAAACATTAAGTTTTTTGAAATTTATCTATTGGTACTAATTGATCTATCGAATATAATATTATTAGAAATCCACCTTAGCAATCTACTAGTTACTTAAGATTTAATTCCTTAGAAACCGACACCACAGTGCATGTTATGTGTATCTTTATATTATAAAATAATTGAGAAATGAAGTTTATTCCAGGTAGATTCTAATTTAAATTAACACAATGATTAGTTATATCATTACGTTAAGTATATTGCTGAAACAATTCAGATAATTAATATGTGTGTATAAAGTTTTTTTGCAATTGAGTCTTCTAGGTTAACATTATAATTTGTCAAAATTACGTAAATATATACGTAAAAAGACGAGATGGACGATAAACGAAGGATTTAAAATACCTGTATCTACTAATATGAGTAGCTTTAAAGTAATTAAAAGGAGAGCATTTATTAAATTAAGGAAATCTAATTCTTACTCGTGCTCGTAAGACACAAAAACGAGTCCATTGATGTCGGCGATTCTGTCATGCCCATGTTTATTTTTTTTAAAAAATACATAGAATAAACATGGAAATGACTAAATCGCTGATATTCAGTTGATGCAAGTGAACACATCGCCAGACGACAGAAGATGATTGAGAAGGAATTACTTGAAGCAGAACCCGACACACCTTCCTCAAAATAAATGTTGCCGTTAGAAATTAGGATTATACAGATTAAGCACCATAAGAATTAATTTGTTCATATTTTCCCAACTGACTTTTGAACAAATGATCAATACAATAGTTATTGGTATATTTGCCATTTCTTAATATTTATCATATTTGACCGTAATCTGTAATCCATACGTTTATAGATTTATCAAATTATGTTAACGTATTTCATTAAGAAAAATCGGCATCAGAATTCTACGTTAAAACATCTTAATTTTGATAAAGAAAGAGTAAATATCTTAGGAAGAGACGTTTCTTTATTCAATATAAAAATAATGGTAAAGACATTTAAACCACACTTTTTATTCTATTCACGTTCTGAATTCGTCACAATCTGAACCTAAATAAGTGTTTTTTTTTTCAAAATATTTTTTATTGAACACTTCTCGTATGTTTTTTCAAGGTAATGGAGCCTGGTATTAAGATTGCTGAATACTTCATATGCTTCCTGTAAGATGATTGTACGCAGTTCGTCCTGGTAGGCCAAGGCCCCTAATGGGCCATAGAGCCCATGAAGAAGAATATCGTCTTTCAATATAAGGTAAAACTCACAGCTGATATCAAATTTCACTGTAATTTATTTCGTAATAAATTATCAAGTACCTGAACTAATTATTAAATTATATGTTTTGTGAAAAATATAGTTAATCCTATGAGAACATTTTAGTATTCTAAAAAAAGCTGTACGAAATTATTATCTGCTGAAAGTACATGAATAACTCCGGGAGGGGGAAGAAATAAAGGGATTTATTAATTTAATGTTTTTAACATTAAATACATCACATTTTGAGATCTATCATTAACTACGATATATAGAAAACAAATCTTTTATATGACTTTAGTATATTAATTATTAGTTTCGTTTATAGACAACGTTAAGCATTGAATTTATAGTCTAAACTATGAGATATAAGGGATTGCAGATTTTATTATTTAATCAAGTAGTCCTCGGGCGAGGAAATATGATTCGTCAAACATAATATAAGCAGACATAAAAAAGTTCAATTAAAACGTAACAATCTTCAATTTTGAGTCAATAGAGTAGGCAGCAGGAAATATTTTTTATATTTCCGTCGAACCGGAAAAAGAAAATAATTGACAGATGAATTGTAGAATATTATAATAATTCCAGAACTTTCGGACACCAGTAAACGTTTTTAGACCTTTTTATCTGCGAACACTTTCAGTAAAGATTTAGTCAGTATATAATCATATTTTTCGTATTAATTATTCTACGACTATTATGTTAACCATTAAATGTTCATTTAGCTATTTATATGTCGTATTCAAAATAGAATATGACTTAAATTTTCGCATTAACTTGGAGTTAGTATTTTGTGTCTATTTTAAATTTAGAGTAAAGTTGATCTGGGACAAAATATTTAGGGAGAAAATTATGTATAAATTAGGTGAATTGTATATGAAGTAGAAATGAATCATTTGAAATCAGCGATTATATCACCCCCTTGTTTGTTTATTTGTTTCTCAATAAAACAAACTTTAGTGGGATTAAATCTCTCCTTCTGTTCACATGGATGTCATGAGACTAGCAGCTAACAGGGATGACGGGGACAGACAATCCAGAATATTCAATATAATTTTTTTAGTTATAGGACGGTTTTGTTACAAAAATATGTTGAGAGTTAAAAGGTTTTATTGAGTCATTATTATTTTTCATAAAAGAAATATAATGTATGTATTTTTTCGGGTTTCCAGTCGAGTCCAAGAGATTATCAGTGACGTTAGACCTCGTACTTTAATAGAAGTAAAGTGATTTATCCTTCTTCGTGAAACAACGTGTCATTTGGTATCGGCGATTAAGCCACACCCTTGTTTATTTTTATTTTTCTATAAAATAAACATCTGTAGGGCTAAACCGCTGATTCTCTGACGGTGCAAATCATCGGATGAAAACAGAACGATACCAAAATTTAATTGAAGAAGAATCTTAACATATTTTGTGTTAATTTTGCGCACAGTTTTCACTCAGTCAATTTTCCTTTCGCAAAGAGTTTTTCTCGGCGCTTTTTGGTAGCATTTTCTTGCTTTTCCCGTTTCTTTTCTTTATCAATTTTTTGTAGGTTCGTTTTCCTATAACTTATTCTTATAAGTTGAGTCTTTCAGTTTTTCCTTCTCGACGAACATGTCAGTATTGAAACTATGACAGTATGAACAATTCATGCATTTAATGTTGTCTAAAAACTGACAAATGTTATATAAACTAAATATCCTGTTTAATATAAATGGAAGCATTTACAGATTAGAACTTAAAAAAATATTTTCTGCGTTTCCAATCATTAAGGATACTTACGATGCCTGTCTTATTATTTATCCTAAGAGGCAAGGAGTGTCCGCTTCTGTCATAGTAAAACAAAAATGAACCGTTTGGAAATGTCGATTATGCTCCAGCTGCGTTTATTTTCTTTTCCTTAAAATAAACACAGTAGGTGCAAAATTGCTTCTAAGACAACGATCGGAACTGAAGTTGTCAGAAAATGAACGCAGGGAATTTGACTAATGTTTCAACCTATGGAGATGACCAGAATCTACAATCGAAAATACGGAATGTGTTGTTGAATGTCAGAATAAATTAGTAAAGAAGGGATAAGGATAAAGTTTTCTGTGCTATTCGATCACAAGCAATTAATTATTATAAAATAACTGGAAGTTGATATACTCTCATCTTTCTTATAATATGCCCCACTGGTAATAATAGGTTAATTATTAAGCTGTTTAAATTTACCAAAAAAGTAGTAAATGATCAGACAGATTGAGAATTATGTTCTATTAGAATACTCGCTTTTACTTAGCGACCTGATACACGTCAAGTTTCTGGACGAAAAAAATAATACAGATAATAAAAATATTTCTATAACCTATATTATCGCAATTTAGTCTTTCAGTAAACAGTATGGGATGTAGGAACTACGTAACTGACAAAATATAAGTGATATTTAGTTGCAACTATACTTATGGACTATGTAATTATACATCATTGAATACATCTATATATTAAATTTACACATTAGCCTTAAAGACAACACAGAATAGTTTGAAATCGGTGTATATTCCTCTTGCCTGTTTATTTTGAATCTTCTCAAAATAACCTGTATTGATCCAAGTCAACGCTACGTATTCCAAGAAACAAGCAAAGTTATAGTGTAATTCATTACAAATTGACAATTAATGGCAAACTAATTTATTGGTTAAGGACAGAGGAAAGAAGACTTTATAGACTAATCAAGTATTAAATAAAATTATTCTTGCGATGAATAAAATATTTTAAAGAATTTCTATAAGCAAAACAATGAATCACTGCAAATTGGCGATTAAATCTCACCCTTGTTTTTTTTTCCTGAATGATTAAACATTAGTGCGATTAAATCCCTCATTCTGTTGGCTTAGATGTCAAGATACAGCCCATGACACTGTCCTGTAACAGGGATAACGGGAAAGTTCAGAATATTAATATAAAATTTTCTACATTGCATGTTGTGTTCTTATAAAACATCCTTTCTGAAGTGTAATAGAATAAATCGAATACAATGAAACTTTTTTTTCGTTTATCGGCATGCAACAGAAAATGATTAATAAGGCATTAAGAGTATTTATAAAATAGTTTTTAAAAATGGTTTTCGTGAAGCACGAAAATAAATCACTTGGAACCCGCTATTAAAATCCATCCCTATTTGTTTGTATTTTCAATGAAACAAACAGGGGTGGACTTTAATAGCTGATTCTGCTTAAATGGACGTCAAGATATTCTACACGAGGCTACCAGAGGCTGATAACCTGAATAGTTAATACATAGTTAGCATTTATGGCAGGTAGAGTAAAATATGTAAGTCTTAAATTTTTCTACTTTAACAAGCTTAAAGAATATTTTATCATATATTTATGTTATAAGTTAGTATACTTATATCTACTTATCAGTTTTCCTGCTGCATCTAGACTATTATTATTCAAGTTTTGTAAATGTTGCTACTTCTATTTATTATTCTGTGTATAAAGCTTATAGAATTAAATGTCAATCACCAAATTTCCTGTTAATAAATAATCATTGTAAGTTGATACCAATGATGTTGAATGAAAGTATGACGCGTGATCCTTTATTCAATCTAAAAATATTAATTAATCCCCTACATTCCAAACTTATGAGTATTTAATTAAAAGTTATTAATATTTGTAATGAACTGGATCAAGTATTTTAAATGTTTTCGTCAAGGAAAACAATGAATCTCTTCAATTGGGAGATTCAATCCCATCCCTGTTTTTTTTTGCCGAATGAACAGTTTTAGTGTAAATAATTAACCGCATTCTGTTTACACGGATATCAAGATGTTGCACATAAGACTGCCAGAATACTTCACAGCAACTCCTGCAGCTAACGAAGTTAACCCGGATTGATAATGCACAATATTTAATTTGTAATTAGTATTCATGGAATGTTTCCTAAAATGTAATAATTATATCGTTTTACAGACAGTATTATATTTTGTATGTAAAATGTAACTTGGTGTCGTTTATACATATACAGTTTTTGTCAGTTATCTTACTGCGTCTAGACTGTTAAACTATACGTTTTGTCACATCACCAGACGACAGAAGATGACTGACAAGGAATTAGTTGAAGATTGCCGGCAGCAGAACCCGACACACCTTACTCAAAATAAATGTTGCCGTTAGGAATTAGGATTTTATTGATTAAGGATTATAAAAATTAATTTGCTCATATTTCCTTAACTGATTTTTGAACAAATGATCAATAAAAGAGCTATTGGTATATTCGCCATTTTCTTAATATTTATCCCATTTAACCGTAATCTTTAAACTATCTAGATTTATGAAATTATGTTAACGTATTTCATTCATAAAAAATCGGAATCAGAATTAAATGGTTAAATATCTTTATTTTGATAAAAAATATTTAGATTCGCCATTTAACACTTCGTGATTTTAACTCTTTTAATATGACGACATCAATCTCGTAAATCAACTTTAGTAATTGTTTGGAAGTATGCATTTTTTGTTTGTATGTATTACGTATTAATTACACTATTCTACAGATTTTGCAAATTATTTGACCTTTATTTGTCAATAATGTTTTTGTACATTTAGAGGGAAGTTGACTCAACGATCTGCTCTCACACATTATATGTAGCATCAGAAAGAAAATAAAGCAAAAATTTATTTGGTTTTACATTCCTATTTTCTTAGTTTGAGCTTTAACGTGAACTGTGCAAGATCTAGAACTGAGGAACTGTCATAATGTTAGTGTTTGTTAATATTTGCGGCTACAACTATACAGTATGGATATCGAGCTGAACGGGACACTTTTTGTTTTAACTATTTTTGTAAAACTGTGGAAATAAAATCAATTCATCTAATTTTAAAGCAGAAGTTTAGACAATTATTTGCTTCTTCTAATATCAATATAATTTAAACCACGAACTTAGATTTCTTTTATATAATTTCAAAATATATCAAATTTCCCGTTCAGCATCACTCCCCGGGTAGAACGGGAAACGGTGTTTTTTAAATTTAAATTAATACAACGAATTTTTTTATTCTAATGTATATCCCTTATTCAATTTTTCATTTAGCTAAGAGATTTTTTGTGTAACTGTACGGCCTTTGACAGCATTTTCCCCATTTTTCAGTTATTTTCTTTCTTATCCTATAACTCATTCTTATGAGGTGAATGTGTCATATTTTTGGTATCTTCTTTAGGAACGGATTATATTTACGACGTATAAATGGACAACTAGGAAACAGTGGTTAACTATGACCACAGTCGGGTAGAAAATAAACGTGGGATAAAATAAATCGCTAACACTATAGAAGCAAGCCAACATTACAATATGAACATTTCATTGACACTTTGTTGTGAAAAAAGACAAAAATCGAGAAATGTTATACCATTTCAAATCACTATATATGGAAGCATTTAAAGATCAACACCCAACAATAATAACGTTTCCTGGGTTTCCAATCATTAAGGATGCTTCTGAATCCTGAATTATTTATCTGAATGTCTGCATCTGGCATCGAAAAACAATAATGAACTGTTTGGAATTGGCGATCATGCTCCCCTTGTGTTTATTTTCTTTTATTTAAAATAAACTCATTATGAGCCAAATTGCCAGTTGTAACTCAACAATCTGAACCGACGATGTCAGAAGCTTAATCAGAGAAATTGACTGGAACGTTGTTGACTTTTAAGATGACCTGAATCTAAACTCGTGAAGATTTGTTTCAACTTAATTTTGTCGGATAAAATTAGTAAACGAGGGATATGATAAAGCTTTCTGTTCTGTTCAATCATAAGCAATATATTATCTTACAAGTAACTGGATGATATTGTACTCACATCTGTCTTATAAATTTCCTACAGGTAAGATTACGTTAACCATTACATTTTTCAAATTTAGCTATTAGTACTAATTGATCTCTCGGATTGAGAATAAAGTATTATTAGAATTTCCGCCTTAGCAATCTACTAGTCATTAACTAGTTACGTAAAGATTTAATTTCCGACAAACCGACACCACATTGCATGTTATGTGTATCTTTATAAAATAAAGATAATAGGAAATGAAGTTTTTACCAGGTAGAATTTTTTTTTAAATTTAGACATAAATTTAACACAATGATTGGCAAAATTGCCAATCAGAACCGAAGTTGTCAGAAAATGAACGCAGGGAATTTGACTATTGTTTCAACCTATGCAGATGACCAGAATCTACAATCGAAAATACGTAATGTATTGTTGAATGTCAGAATAAATTAGTAAAGAAAGGATAAGGATAAAGTTTTCTGTGCTGTTCGATCACAAGCAATTAATTATTATAAAATAACTGGATGTTGATATACTCTCATCATATTACGTTAATTATTATTTTTTTGAAATTTATAAAAAATTAGTAAATGATCCGTCGGAATGAGAATTAAGTTTTATTAGAATTAACTTAGTGACCTGTTATACCTCAAGTTTCGTGGCGAAAAAATTAATACAGTCAAAAATATTTTCTATAACCTATTTTATCGTAATTTAGTCTTTTGAAACAGTATGGGATTTATGAAGTACGTAACTGTTAAATATAAGTGATATTTAATTGCCGCTGTACTTATGGAGTATGTAATTATACACCATTGAGTATTTCTGGGTAGTAGATTACACATTAACCTTAAAGACAACACAGAATAGTTTGAAATCGGTTTTTATTCCTCTTCCCTGTCTATTTTGAATCTTCTCTAAATAACGTGTATTGATCCAAGTCAACGCTACGTATTCCAAGAAACGAGCAAAAGATATTGTGTAATTCATTGTAAATTCATGATTAGGAAAATGAATGGCAAACTAAAATATTGAATATGGACAGTTGAAAGAAGGCTTTATAGACTAATCAGGTGTTAAATATAATTATTTATGCGATGAATAAAATATATTTATAATTTTCCTGAGGGAAAACAAAGAATCTCTGCGAATTTGTGATTAAATCTCACCCTTATTTGATTTTTTCTGAATGATACTAACAATAGTGGGATTAAATCACTGATTCTGTTCACATAGATGTCGAGATATCCCACACGAGGCTGGAAGATAACAGGCATATTTCATATAAAATTAGTAATGATGGGACGATTTTGTAAAAAGATGTTGGCAAACCTAAACAATTTTACTAAATTATTATGTTAAATGTTACTGGATGCTAGTATACTTATAAATATATTTAGTTGTTCTACTGGAACGGAATGGTTAGTCTTCAAGTTTTGTAATTTTTTTTATCTATTTATTAGAAGAATGTAGAATTACATGTCTAATCATTCGATTTCCTCTATTTTATTTGAAATGGATATTCTTTAATGAACATGGACCAACGTACTAGTACATACTTTTAATATATGATCGAATTATTATAAGGAGACTTTTCCAACTGATACCTTTTGCATTTTATTGATTTCCTAATAAAATATCTATTCAATAATTCAGTTTATAAAGGAGGTATATATTAAATAAAACAACGTACCATTTGGTATCGGCGATTAAGCCTATCCGTTGTTTATTTTTATTTTTCTATAAAATAAACATCTGATTGGCTAAATCGCTGATGCTCTGAAGATGCAAGTCATCACATCAAAACAACTCTGACCATGATGAGAAAGATATTCACTAAAAAGTTTTTTCGGGATGGAAAACCATGAAGTGTTATTCAGATTAAAATTATTGTTTCACGGCGTTTGAAACGAGTCTTTCTGGTAGGATTAATAAGAAACAAGCAAGTTTTCTAATTTGGCAATGGTAAAGAATAATTTATCTAAGAATATATCATACAAGTATCTGTATTTTAGTATAACTATGTACACCTTATTAATTATACTATTGGGTAGATTATGCAAATTGTATGACCTTTATTTATTTATTATGTTTTGTAATTTTAGAGGGAAAATAGACTAAACAATTTTCTCCCATACACTATATAGAGTATCAGGGCCAAAAAATGAAACCAGAATTTTTTAAAATATGTATATTCTTAATTAGGGCACTAACCGTAACTGTGTAAGATCTAGAAGTTAGAAAACTGTCATAATGTTAGTGTTTTTTGATACTTGTTGTTTCAACTATAGACTATGGTTGTTGGGGAAATCGTGCGGTACGGAACACGTATTGTTTATCTATTTCTGTAAAATTATGGGGAAGAAATCAATTCATTAAATTTTAAAGCATAGGTTTGCTTCTGCTAATATTAAAATAACTTGAAACATCGAATTTAGATTATACTAACTCATTTTATGTTTATTTTGCGTATGGTTGATTCCTTAGTCAATTTTTCATTTAGCCAAGAGATTGTTTGTGTAACAGTATGTCCTTTGACAGCATTTTCCCCATTTACCAGTTTATTTTCTTTCTTAATCTATTCGTTTTCGTTTTGTGTAGATTGTCCTATAAGTTATGAGGTGTATGTGTCAGATTATCCGTATCTTCTTGAGGAACGGATTACATTTACGACGTATAAATGGACACCTAGGAAACAGTGATTAACTATAAATTGCTAGTTGTAACTCAACAATCTGAACCGACGATGTCAGAGAAATTGACTGGAACGTTGCTGCCTATGAAGATGACCGGAATCTAACCTCGAGAAGATTTGCTTCAACTTAATATGTTGTTAAAATGTCGGATAAAATAGTAAACGAGGGATATGATAAAACCTTCTGTTCTGTTCAATCATAAGCAATATATTATCTTACAAGTAACTGGATGATATTGTACTCACATCTATCTTAAAAATTTCCTACAGGTAAGATTACGTTGAACATTAAGTTTTTTGAAATTTATCTATTGGTACTAATTGATCTATCGAATATAGTATTATTAGAAATCCACCTTAGCAATCTACTAGCCATTCACTAGTTACTTAAGATTTAATTCCTTAGAAACCGACACCACATTGCATGTTATGTGTATCTTTATATTATAAAATAATTGGGAAATGAAGTTTATTCCAGGTAGATTCGTATTTAAATTTAGAGAAAAATTAACACAATGATTAGTTATATCATTACGTTAAGTATATTGCCGAAACAATTCAGATAATTAATATGTGTGTATAAAGTTTTTTTTGCAATTGAGTCTTCTAGGTTAACATTATAATTTGTCAAAATTACGTAAATATATACGTAAAAAGACGAGATGGACGATAAACGAAGGATTTAAAATACCTGTATCTACTAATATGAGTAGCTTTAAAGTAATTAAAATGAGAGCATTTATTAAATTAAGGAAATCTAATTCTTACTCGTGCTCGTAAAACACAAAAACGAGTCCATTGATGTCGGCGATTCTGTCATGCCCCTGTTAATTTTTTTTAAAAAAACATACAATAAACATGGAAATTACTAAATCGCTGATATTCAGTTGATGCAAGTGAACACATCGCCAGACGACAGAAGATGATTGAGAAGCAGAACCCGACACACCTTTCTCAAAATAAATGTTGCCGTTAGAAATTAGGATTATATACATTAAGCACCATAAGAATTAATTTGTTCATATTTTCCCAACTGACTTTTGAACAAATGATCAATACAATAGTTATTGGTATATTTGCCATTTCTTAATATTTATCATATTTGACCGTAATCTGTAATCCATACGTTTATAGATTTATCAAATTATGTTAACGTATTTCATTAAGAAAAACCGGCATCAGAATTCTACGTTAAAACATCTTAATTTTGATAAAGAAAGAGTAAATATCTTAGGAAGAGACGTTTCTTTATTCAATATAAAAATAATGGTAAAGACATTTAAACCACACTTTTTATACTAATCACGTTCTGAATTCGTTATAATCTTAACCTAAATAAGTGTTTTTTTCAAAATATTTTTTATTGAACACTTCTCGTATGTTTTTTCAAGGTAATGGAGCCTGGTATTAAGATTGCTGAATACTTCATATGCTTCCTGTAAGATGATTGTACGCAGTTCGTCCTGGTAGGCCAAGGCCCCTAATGGGCCATAGAGCCCATGAAGAAGAATATCGTCTTTCAATATAAGGTAAAACTCACAGCTGATATCAAATTTCACTGTAATTTATTTCGTAATAAATTATCAAGTACCTGAACGAATTATTAAATTATATATGTTTTGTGAAAAATATACTTAATCCTATGAGAACATTTTAGTATTCTAAAAAAAGCTGTACGAAATTATTATCTGCTAGAAAGTACATGAATAACTCCGGGAGGGGGGGAAATAAAGGGATTTATTAATTTAATGTTTTTAACATTAAATTCATCACATTTTGAGATCTATCATTAACTACGATATATAGAAAACAAATCTTTTATATGACTTTAGTATATTAATTATTAGTTTCGTTTATAGACAACGTTAGGCATTAAATTTATAGTCTAAACTATGAGATATAAGGGATTGCAGATTTTATTATTTAATCAAGTAGTCCTCGGGCGAGGAAATATGATTCGTCAAACATAATTTAAGCAGACATAAAAAAGTTCAATTAAAACGTAACCTTTTTCAATTTTGAGTCAATAGAGTAGGCAGCAGGAAATATTTTTTATATTACCGTAGAACCGGAAAAAGAAAATAATTGACAGTTGAATTGTAGAATATTAGATTTGTATAATAATTCCAGAACTTTAGGACACCAGTAAACGTTTTTAGACCATTTTTTATCTGCGAACACTTTCAGTAAAGATTTAGTCAGTATATAATCATATTTTTCGTATTAATTATTCTACGACTATTATGTTAACCCTTAAATGTTCATTTAGCTATTTATATGTCGTATTCAAAATAGAATATGACTTAAATTTTCACATTAACTTGGAGTTAGTATTTTGTGTCTATTTTAAATTTAGAGTAAAGTTGATCTGGGACAACATATTAGGGGAGATAATTATGTATGAATTATATGAAGTAGAAATTACGAAAGTGTTATTATTTGCCAGTTTTCGAATGTATGTAACATTAAGTATATTAGCTTTCTGCCACGGAAATTAGACGTTCTTTCCAAACACAGCAAATAATAATTTAGAATTTGTAATTATTCCTTCCCCAAATACACTGCCCTTCCCTAATATCCATTATTAAATACTTACTAAATGACACCCACTCCTACACTTTCTTTCTAACCGAACATTCTGTATCAAAATAAATAATCACCTCTCCCAACCACACTCAGTCACTGCGGGCGTCCCCCAAGGGAGAGTCATTGCCCCCTTCCTATTCAACATCTTCTCCCGCGATATCCCTCAACATCCAACCACTAGCATAATTTTTTTATTTCGCATATGACATAGCTCTAGCCATCTCCTATGAAACCTCTCTCTCTCGTCTCCAATTTACAATTACTCCAGTCAGCGCTCAACAACCTAGAGCAATGGTCCAAACTACGGCGAATCAGCTTCAACCCCACCTAATCAATAATAAGAAGCAGAATTTCTTCCATGTAGATATTTATTTAAATTGCAAAAAAGTTGAACACTACGTTTATCTCCCATAGATTTTTAGTTTCTTTGCGAATAAATTAAAGGACGGAATATAATATTTTTGAATTAGCTCCTTTTTTTGATTATAGTATTTTGAGTCAAGAGTATAAGTTGTAGAAATTATGCTAGTTTACTTATGGTCTACGTAGGTATCAACACCAAGTATTAAGTTCCCTGCACAGTAGAATACACGTTTTCCTGGAGAACAACAAAGAATCGTTTGGAATCGGTGATTATTCGTCTCCCTTGTTTTTTTCGTGTATCTAGAATTAATTACCGCCGTGGTTCAACCGCTGATTCTCGATGCAATTCAACACATCCTATGCTTCAAACAGAGTAGCTGATCATAAATGAAAGAATTAAAATTTTGCTACCTTGGAAGATGTGTGGCGTGTATCGCGAGAATCAACAATATGGGTTAAAAATAAATGAGAAGCAAATCGAATGAATTTATTCGCTGTATTATAGCATTAAGAGAGAAAACCTTAAACTAAATGTGGCCGTTAGGAACGATTGATTTAAATGTTTATGGATTAAGCACATAAGAATGAATTTGTTCATCTTTAGAGAAGTAACAGAATGTTTAGTAAATCCTTATTATTTATTTATGATCATTAAATTGCATATTTCTCTATGCCCGTTTTTCGTAATATTCAAACCGACTTGAACGGAAACGATAATCTATAATTTTAGAAATTTATCGATATATCTATTTAAAGAATACAATTCAACAATTATTAATCTTCATTATTGCTCTAAACCAAAATTTATAAATGCACTGACGTAATTGTGGTGAACTATGTATTTCATGACCTTTATTTTTTTGCCAACTTAGTCGTTATATGCATTTTTTATTTTTGTCTCATTAATCAGTACATAGGTTACACAGTCTGATTTTTGTATCATAATTTCCGAAAAATTCACTGTAACGTTAATTGATTAAGAATTAGGAACTACCGAGGCGTCTACTGTTAATGTTTTGTGTTTTTTGTTGCTTTATTCATTGACTATGCATGTATTCAACATTACGCATCTTCGATTTTGATTTAGGAGAAAACATGTTATTCTCAAACACAGCAGAGAAAACTATTCCTTGTTTATTTTGAAATTGCTGAAAGTAAACATTGGACTATCCTCTACAGATGCAAGTCAACACTACGTATTGGAAGATGATAAAGTAAATCATTGAAAATTGATTCATACACAAATTAGTGGACTAAAATATTAGTCAAGAACAATGGATAGAAGGCAGACTAGTCCAGTTGTAAATAGAATAATTTATACGATGAATGAAATATTTTAAAGTTTCACCTGAAGCACAGCCATGAATCACTTGGAATCAGCGATTATATCAGTTAAAAGTTTTTATTGATTCATTATTATTTTTCAGAAAGGAAATATAATGTATGTATTTTTTCGGGTTTCCAGTCGAGTCCAAGAGATTATCAGTGACGTTAGACCTCGTACTTTAATAGAAGTGATTTATCCTTCTTCGTGAAACAACGTGTCATTTGGTATCGGCGATTAAGCCACACCCTTGTTTATTTTTATTTTTCTATAAAATAAACATCTGTTTGGCTAAACCGCTGATTCTCTGACGGTGCAAATCATCGGATGAAAACAGAACGATACCAAAATTTAATTGAAGAAGAATCTTAACATATTTTGTGTTAATTTTGCGCACAGTTTTCACTCAGTGAATTTTCCTTCCGCAAAGAGTTTTTCTCGGCGCCCTTTGGTAGCATTTTCTTGCTTTTCCCGTTTCTTTTCTTTATCAATTTTTGTAGGTTCGTTTTCCTATAACTTATTCTTATAAGTCGAGTCTTTCAGTTTTTCCTTCTCGACGAACATGTCAGTATCGAAACTATGACAGTATGAACAATTCATGCTTTTAATGTTGTCTAAAAACTGACAAATGTTATATAAACTAAATATCCTGTTTAATATAAATGGAAGCATTTACAGATTAGAACTTAAAAAAATCTTTTCTGCATTTCCAATCATTAAGGATACTTATGATGCCTGTCTTATTATTTATCTTAAGAGGCAAGGAGTGTCCGCTTCTGTCATAGTAAAACAAAAATGAACCGTTTGGAAATGTCGATTATGCTCCAGCTGCGTTTATTTTCTTTTCCTTAAAATAACCACAGTAGGTGCAAAATTGCTTCTAAGACAACAATCAGAACCGAAGTTGTCAGAAAATGAACGCAGGGAATTTGACTAATGTTTCAACCTATGGAGATGACCAGAATCTACAATCGAAAATACGTAATGTATTGTAGAATGTCAGAATAAATTAGTAAAGAAGGAATAAGGATAAAGTTTTCTGTGCTGTTCGAACACAAGCAATTAATTATTATAAAATTACTGGATGTTGATATACTCTCATCATATTACGTTAATTATTATTTTTTTGAAATTTATAAAAAATTAGTTTACGATCCGTCGGAATGAGAATTAAGTTTTATTAGAATTAACTTAGAGACCTGTTATACCTCAAGTTTCGTGGCGAAAAAATTAATATTGTCAAAAAAATTTTCTAAAACCTATTTTATCGCAATTTAGTCTTTTGAAACCGTATGGGTTTTATGAAGTACGTAACTGTTAAATATAAGTGATATTTAATTGCCGCTATACTTATGGAGTATGTAATTATACACCATTGAGTATTTCTCGGTAGTAGATTACACATTAACCTTAAAGACAACACAGAATAGTTTGAAATCGGTTTTAATTCCTCTTCCCTGTCTTTTTTGAATCTTCTCAAAATAACCTGTATTGATCCAAGTCAACGCTACGTATTCTAAAAATCGAGCAAAAGTTATTGTGTAATTCATTGTAAATTCATGATTAGGAAAATGAATGGCAAACTAAAATATTGAATAAGGACAGTTGAAACAAGACTTTATAGACTAATCAAGTGTTAAATATAATTATTTATGCGATGAATAAAATATATTTATAATTTTCCTGAGGCAAAACAAAGAATCTCTACGAATTTGTGATTAAATCTCACCCTTATTTGTTTTTTTCTGAATGATACTAACAATAGTGGGATTAAATCACTGATTCTGTTCACATAGATGTCGAGATATCCCACACGAGGCTGGAATATAACAGGCATATTTCATATAAAATTAGTAATGATAGGACGATTTTGTAAAAAGATGTTGACAAACCTAAACAATTTTTACTAAATTATTATGTTAAATGCTACTGGATGCTAGTATACTTATATATATATTTAGTTGTTCTACTGGAACGGAATGGTTAGTCTTCAAGTTTTGTAATTTTTTTATCTATTTATTAGCAGAATGTAGAATTACATGACTAATCATTCGATTTCCTCTATTTTATTTGAAATGGATACTCTTTAATGAACATGGACCAACGTACTAGTACTTACTTTTAATATATGATCGAATTATTATAAGGAGACTTTTCCAACCGATACCTTTTGCATTTTATTGATTTCCTAATAAAATAGCAATTCAATAATTCAGTTTATAAAGGAGGTATATATTTATAAAACAACGTATCATTTGGTATCGGCGATTAAGCCTATCCGTTGTTTATTTTTATTTTTCTATAAAATAAACATCTGATTGGCTAAATCGCTGATGCTCTGAAGATGCAAGTCATCACATCAAAACAACTCTGACCATGACGAGAAAGATATTCACTAAAAAGTTTTTTCGGGATGGAAAACCATGAAGTGTTATTCAGATTAAAATTATTGTTTCACGGCATTTGAAACGAGTCTTTCTGGTAGGATTAATAAGAAACAAGCAAGTTTTCTAATTTGGCAATGGTAAAGAATAATTTATCTAAGAATATATCATACAAGTATCTGTATTTTAGTATAACTATGTACACCTTATTAATTATACTATTGGGTAGATTATGCAAATTGTATGACCTTTATTTATTTATTATGTTTTGTAATTTTAGAGGGAAAATAGACTAAACAATTTTCTCCCATACGCTATATACAGTATCGGGGCCAAAAAATTAAACCAGAATTTTTTAAAATATGTATATTCATAATTAGGGCACTAACCGTAACTGTGTAAGTTCTAGAAGTTAGAAAACTGTCATAATGTTAGTGTTTTTTGATATTTGTTGTTTCAACTATAGACTATGGTTGTTGCGGAAATCGTGCGGTACGGAACACATATTGTTTATCTATTTCTGTAAAATTATGGTAAAAATATCAATTCATTAAATTTTGAAGCATAAGTTTGCTTCTGCTAATATTATAATGACTTGAAACATCTAAATAACGTGTATTGATCCAAGTCAACGCTACGTATTCGAAGAAACGAGCAAAAGATATTTTGTAATTCATTGTAAATTCATGATTAGGAAAATGAATGGCAAACTAAAATATTGAATATGGACAGTTGAAAGAAAGCTTTATAGACTAATCAAGTTTTCTATATAATTATTTATTTGGTGAATAAAATAGTTTAAAGATTTTCCTGAAGCGAAACAATGAATCACTGCGAATCGGTGATTAAATCTCACCCTTTCTTGTTTTTGTCTGAATGCTACAAACATTAGTGCGATTAAATGTCTTATTCTGTTGGCTTAGATGTCAAGATACAAGCCATGACACTGTCCTGTCACAGGGATAAGGGGAATATCCAGAACATGAATATAAAATTCTCTACATTGCATGTTTTGTTCTTATAAAATATCCTTTCTGAAGCCGGACATCTACGTTGACTGTGTAAGAAATAGAAATTAAGATAAAAAAATATCTTAGGACGAGACGTTTTTTTTTATATAAAAATAATGGTAAAGGATAATTGAAACTAGACGTTTTATACTAATAATGTTAATTATATCCCAAACTTATGAGCATTTATTAATATTTGTAATAGAATGAATCGAATATTTTAAATCTCTTCGTGAAGGACAACTGTGAATCTTTTTTTTATCGTTTATATAAAAGTTTACGTCGGAAAGGTAAAATCGCTGATAATCAGTAGATGCAAGTCAATACATCGGCATGCAAAAGAAAAGTATTTATTAAATAGTTTTTAAAAACTGTTTTCGTGAAGCACGAAAATAAATCACTTGGAACCCGCTATTAAAATCCTTCCCTATTTGTTTGTATTTTCAATTAAACAAACGGGGGTGGACTTTAATAGCTGATTCTGCTTAAATGGACGTCAAGATATTGCACACGAGGCTACCAGAGGCTGATAACCTGAATAGTTAATACATAGTTAGCATTTATGGCAGGTAGAGTAAAATATGTAAGTCTTAAATTTTTCTACTTTAACAAGCTTAAAGAATATGTTATCATATATTTATGTTATAAGTTAGTATACTTATATCTACTTATCAGTTTTCCTGCTGCATCTAGACTATTATTACTCAAGTTTTGTAAATGTTGCAATTTATATTTATTATTCTGTGTATAAAGCTTATAGAATTAAATGTCAATCACCAAATTTCCTGTTAATAAATAATCATTGTAAGTTGATACGAATGATGTTGAATGGAAGTATGACGCGTGATCCTTTATTCAATCTAAAAATATTAATTAATCCCCTACATTCCAAACATATGAGTATTTAATTAAAAGTTATTAATATTTGTAATGAACTGGATCAAGTATTTTAAATGTTTTCGTTAAGGAAAACAATGAATCTCTTCAATTGGGAGATTCAATCCCGTCCCTTTTTCTGTTTTTGCCGAATGAACAGTTTTGGTGTAAATAATTACCGCATTCTGCTTACACGGATATCAAGATGTTGCACATAAGACTGCCAGAATACTTCACAGCAACTCCTGCAGCTAACGAAGTTAACCCGGATTGATAATGCACAATATTTAATTTGTAATTAGTATTCATGGAATGTTTTGTAAAATATAATAATTAGATCGTTTTACAGACAGTATTATATTTTGTATGTAAAATGTAACTTGGTGTCGTTTATACATATACAGTTTTTGTCAGTTATCCTACTGCATCTAGACTGTTAAACTATAAGTTTTGTCAAATTTTCTATTTATACTTATTAGATTTCTTGCCTTTTTTTCCATTAAGTACATTCTTTTTGAACACTTAGAAACGTACTCGTATTTTTGTTCAAGGTAATGGAGGATGGTATTAAGATTGCTGAATACTTGATATGCTGACTACGTATCACTCCAAATTCGGAATGTTTCCTGGTCGTCCTGGTACGCCAAGGCCCTTAAAGGGTATAGGGCACATGAATAAGAAGATCGTCTTTCAATACAAGGTAAAACTCATAGCGGATATCAAATTTCCCTGTAATTTGTTTCGTAATAATTTATCAAGTTCCTGAACTAAATTATATCTTCTGTGAAAAAAAAGTTTATTCTATGAAAACATTTGAGTATTCTAACCAAAGCTGTACGAAATTATTATATGCTAGAAAGTTGTTGCATAAACTCGAAGGGAAAAATAAAGGGCAGCATTAATTTAATTTTTTTAACATTCGATTCATTACATTTTGAGATCTATCGTGAACATGAGTGGCTTTAAAGTAAATGAAAAGAGACTATTTATTAATTAAAGGTAATTAACTCATACACGTGCTCGTAAAACCCAAAACGAGTCCATCGATGTCCATAAACAATAGTCGAGTAAAATAGCTGATTCTGTTTACATGGCTGACAAGATATTGCACATGAAACTGCCAGAGGCTGATAACAGTGTAAATCTCAGCAACTCTGCTACTAAGAGGACCGCCATAGGAATTCCACAATTTTTAATACATAGTTAGTATTTATTCTAGGTAGACTAAAAAATGTAAGTTATAAAGTTTTCTACCTTGACAATCCTAAATAATATTTTATCATGGATTTATGTTAAATGTTAGTATACTTATATCTGATTATCAGTAATCGTGCTGCACCTAGACTATTAATATTCTAGTTTTGCAAATGTTACAATTTATTTTTCTAAGTTTCAAGAATATAGAATTGAATGCCAATTATCAAATTTCCTGTTTTAAATACAAAGTAAATATTCTTTATTAAACATTTAGAAACGTAATGTTATATTTTTGAACTTGAGGTAAACTCTCATGTATGATAATTAATTTTCATTTAGTTGATTTCCTAATAAAATATCATGTTTCCGAAATAAGTTTTTAAATTATTTTGTATGGTGAAACAAAAATGTATATATGGTTTCTTTTATGTTATCCTTTGTTTCTTCTAAAAGACGTTTTACATTAAGATTGTTCCCCAAAGTATTCATGAAGTAAGGGGGAAAGGTAAGAAGGTATTAATTTTTTATTTTTCGATACTTAACATTTTGTGTTAATTTAGTAAATCTATCATTCATTGTTTTATTTATAGACTTCGTAAGTAGAGAATATAAATGCATATATCAATGCTTATGGAACATGTATTTTCATTAGTGTTAAGGGATGATGAATGTCAGCTTCTGTCATCGTAGGACAATAATGAACCGTTTGGAATTGGCGATAATGTTCCCCCTGTGTTTATTTTCTTTTCTTTAAAATAAACACATTGGGTACTTTATTGGCAGTTCTAACTCAACAACCTGAACCGACAATGTCACTAGATGAAGCGTGAGAAAATGAAGACGACTGGAAACTAAAATCGAAAAAATTGCTCATACTTTAAGTTTTGTTGAATTTCGGATAAAATTAGTAATGAAGGGATAACGATAATGTTGTCTGTGCTGTTCAATCAGTGGTGATAAATTATCTTGCATGTACTGGATGTTAGTATGCTCACATCTTTCTTATAAATAGCCGTACTTTTAAAAAAATAAGTTTTTGGAATTTATCTATAAGTACTAATTAATCCGTAGGATTGAGAATAAAATATTATTCGTATTTTCGCATTTTACTTAGAGATCTTGTAGCCTCTAGTTATGAAATAATTAATATCTTTCAATTATTCAGTTATAGAATCTGCATAGCATTTTAATGTCTATCTTTGTAATATCAAGATTGTAGGAAATGAAAATAATTTCAGGTTGATACGTTTTAAAACTTAGAGAGATATTGAAACAATGACTGTGTCGTATTCGTCCAAGAAGAAGATACACGATAAGGAGAGAATTAAAACATTGGTAGCTCTGAAAATGAGTGAGTGGCAGGCATCACGAGAAACGTTATTCATATTAGAAGTATATCTTGAAAATTATTGAAAAGAGTGTTTCTATTAAATCCTTACTATTATGTACTTAAAAGAAATTAATTATTACACGAGGTTGTAAAACACATCAAGGAGTCCATTGAAATCGGTGATTAACTCCATCCCCTGCTTATTTTTTAAAAGTATATAATAAACATAGGAATGACTAAATCGCTGATATTCACTTGATGCAAGTAAACATATTGCAGACGACTGAGGGTGATTGAGAAGGCATTAGTTATAAGATATCTAAGTTTATAAGTTACATTTATCTAAATGTTTGATTGAAAACGCCATAATTAAAATTAATTGCTTAAATATATTCGTATTCATTACAAAAATTAAGATTCGCCATTGAACACTTAGAGGTTTTCTAGTTTTGTTACTGTTTCAATATTAAGACATAAATCGACTGAAGTAATTGTCTTTCTTTATTATTTAGTTTGTTAGTGTATGTTCTATCTAGAATGTATACAGAGGTCTTCAATATGATTCTCTGTTTGTTCATCAAGAAGGAAGTTGGAGATCAATTTAAAGATATTGGTTAAGGACAATTGAAACCAGAATTTTTATAATAACCACGTTCTGAATAGAATTATTTCCTTTATCCCAACCTTATAAGTAATTATTAAATGGTTACTGATATTTGTAATGCAATGAATCGAACATTTTAAATGTTTTCATGATGAACGGCAATGATTCTTTTGGAATGGGTGACGAAATCCCCCCTCCTCTTGTTTTTTTTTCTGCTAAGTGAACAAACTTTGTGGAATTAAAACCTCAATCTGTTATCTCGGATGTCAAGTTATTGCACATGAGGCTACCAGAGGATAATAACGGAATAACTCACAGCAGCTCCTGCAGCTAACGAAGTTATCCTGTATTTATAATCCAGAATATTTAATATATAGTTTTTAATTATGGAATATTTTGTAATAAGTTACAGTTTTACATATTATTTATGTTAAATGTAACTTAATGACTGTATACATGTACGTTTATTGTCAGTTATCCTACTGCATCTAGACCGTTAACCTTCAGGTTTAGTCATTTTTTCTATTCATTCCTATTTAATTTCAGGTCTATTTTTCGTAATAAATATTCTTTATTGTACACTTAGAAACGCACTCGTATTTTTGTTCCAGGTCGTGAAGCCTAGAATTATGATTGCTGGATTCCCTGAATACTCCAAATTTGGAATGTTTCCTGTAAGATGTGAGTCCGCAGTCATCCTGGTAGGCCAAGATCCTAAATGGGATGTAGAGCCAACGAAAAAGATGATTATTATCTTTCATTGTAAGGTAAGACTCATAGCTAATGACCAATTTAATAAGAATGTATTAAAACGAATAAATCAGTAGATCAGCCTAATTAGTCAGAAAATAAATTAAAGTTACTATATATTATTATTATTACTTACTTAGTTGCTATTGGGCATTTACCCGGTGGCTGCTACATGCAAAGAAAACACAAATACAATTACAAAAAGAAAATACAAATCACATTAAGGAACAAGTTTACTGTGTAGGTTTTGATCTGTAAAAGAAAAGAGAAGTTAGGAGTCACGCAGAAATCACTTCACTGATTCTGTAAAAAAATAAATAAAGAAAACTGCTCACTTAAGGTTTTACTGATTTACGCTACCCGGAAAAGTCGTCAGTATTTCTGCAGGCAAGGAATTACTATAGCCTATAGATCTATTAAGAAATGAAAATTTTTCTAAGTCAGTGATCATTTTCAGAAATACAATTCTGCGCCTTAAGATGGTTTGTTATTTCTTTCCAGGCCCTGTGGTTCACCCTTATAAGCCTTATATATTACGCACAACCTCGCATGTTTCCTTCTATTACAGAGACCTTCTAAATTCTCGTGCGGATTGTTCGCGAATCACCTGACCCCCAAAAATCTTTTCCACCCGTTTTTTTATTTTTTCCAATGCTAGAATGTGTTCATTTCGATATGAATCCCAGCAGGTTACCCCATATTCTAAAATTGACCTGACTAGCGTTTTTTAAGCAGAAATCTTTGTTTTTCTCGCGCTTTTCCTCAAGACCCTGTTTACAAAGTGAAGCAGCAGCGCCTTTACCTCGCTCACCTCATTGCCCCAATTTAAATCTTTAGTGGTTCTTCAGTAGTTCTTGGGCTTCCAGCCGGGTGAATGTAGGCATTGGCCACGACGTTTCGACGGCGGTCACTGCCATCGTTCTCAAGTGTTTGCTGCTGTCCGGGGATGAGTCGCTCCTTTATACCTGTCGCCAGGCATCGAGGAGCGTGTCGTTCGCTGGTTTCCCGTAGATGTTTCAACTCAACTGGAAGGCTTTGTTCGTCGGAAATGGCCCGTGCTCGGTACACTAAAGTTTTCAAAACTGACTCTTTCTGGACCGGTGGGTGACAACTCAAGGCATTCAAATAAAGGTCCGTATGGGTGGGTTTTCTATAAAGTTCCGTCCGTTTTTCTACTTGTCGAGGAATGGAAGCACTCCATCCTTCTCTACCTCCATTGTGAATTTAATATTTGGGTGCCTTCCATTTAAATGTTGAAGGAAGCACTGGAGGTGATGGGCGCCGTGTGGCCATATAACGAAGGTGTCGTCCACATACCTAAAGAAACAACTGGGTTTCAATGGTGCAGACGCTAAAGCATCCTCCTCAAAAAACTCCATATAATAGTTGGCGATGGCTGGCGGTAAGGGGGACCCCATAGCGACACCATCCACTTGTTCGTATAAACGGCCATCATACTGAAAGTATGTGGTCGTCAAGACATGACGGAAGAGTTTTGAGGACGATGGCAGTGACCGCCGTCGAAACGTCGTGGCCAATGCCTACGTTCACCCGGCTGGAAGCCCAAGAACTACTGAAGCAGCAGATACACCGGGAAAACCTTCGTTCTTTGATAAATCTTTAGTAATCGTGACCCCAAGATATTTACAGTTATTTAACTCCGTTCCCCATTTTATATCTAGTGGGAGGGACTATTCTCTTTTTTTGTAAAAACGAATGCCTAACTCTTCGTTGCATTTATTTCTAACTGACCATTGGTAAATTTTGTCTAAATCAGTCTGCAGAATTTGTGCATCCTCAACGTTTACAATTTCCCTATAAACCATACAATCATCGGCAAAAAGTTTGATCTGTGATTTAGTACCGATTGTTAAGTGATTTATGAATGCAAGGAACATGATGACACTTCCTTGCGGGACCCTGACGTGATTTTCACAGAGTCGGACAATTTGTCATTCACACGAACTCTGAGTGAACGATCTTTTAAAAATTCCGGAATCCACTTCAGTGCCCGAAAATCTATACCTATATTTTTAACTTACTTAATAATAGATCGTGCGGCACGATTATAGCGTCTATTCTCCAGGCTCCCTGATGAACCCGTTGACAGTTGCTCTCACAGGAGAATCCAGGTGTGAAGCCATGTTGCCCACCGTAAATCCACCCCCTTTCGTCCCAGTGCTTACGCAAATATTCAGCTATCAAGCGTTCAAATTGCTTGCATGTCACAGACGTGAGGCCTGTAATTACTTGTTTCCCATCGCGCACCTGATTTAAATATGGGAACTACAATCGCCTTTCTCCAATCGTCTGGAACATCAGAATTGTTAATAGATATTTCAAATAGCCGTATGAGGTAGGAAATCATGGCATCCCCTCCTAATTTTAGTCCATCCGGGCCAGCTGACTTGTGAGACTTAAGTTTTCTAATATTCTTTCGTAAGTTGCTAGCATTGATTTTGAAGACAGATGTAGATCCGCAGTTTTCCCAAGAGGGTAAATCCACCTTTTCCCCGAATACCGTGGCAAAGTAGTTAGCAAACCTATTGGCTATAATTGCTTCGTCTAGTTCTCGTGTATTTCCTACTCCTTTTAGTGGCTCTTATTACTCTTGCGCCTTTGAATATACTTATAGAATTTTTCCCATCCATTACCTCCAACCTCTAGCAGGTTTATTAAATAAAATTATTGGGCAGTTTTCTTGGCTTCGACTAACTTTTTGTAAAGGTGAATAAGTTTGTTCCTGTGATAGATATTTACTTTTCCTTTATTGTACGCTTTTCGCACTTTTACTTTGAGTTTCCTAAATTCAGGATTGTAGTTCTCCGGGTCAGCGTTATCCCTTACATGTTTAAGTGGAACATAGTACCTTATTCCTTCGCTAATTATTGTTTTAATTGTTTCCTAACAGTTGTCAACAGTTTCTCCAGAGCCAGCCCACTCAACGCCTTTTTATTGTAAGTAATTTCTAAACCCTTCCCCATCTGCCTTCTGGAACTGAAATACCCTTGTTTCCTTGTTTTTCCTGCTCGTTCATCTCTACTAATACCTCCAAGGTCACTGCATGATGGTCGCTTATACCAGCCACCACTTAAGAATTTAGAAATATCTCCGCAGGCCTTATACATCAAGTAATGACACCAATCTAGTTGGTTGTAATGTCGTTTGCAAAAACCCCAAATTCCAAACAAAGGAATTTATTATGATCCGCCATTATTTCCTAAATTCCCTTCCCAATCGACAAATGCAGATTAAAATCCCCTCCCATGACAACAACCTCGTTTTCTGCAACTGAATTTGCTACTACATTTCGCAATTTAATGAGACCCTGAATCCCGTTATTTGGAGGTCTGTAAGTTCCACAAACCCTCAGAGATTTTCCCGGGAAACTGAGTGGTGTTTCGACTGCTATTATTTCAAATTCATCGTCTAACAAAGTTGCATTTAATTGATTTCCTAATAAAATACCAAGTTCGTGAACTAAGTTATTGAATTAAGTATGTTGTATTAAAAATGTATATAAAGTTTTTTCCCCAGAAAACTTTGAGTATTCTGAGCAAAGATTTCCGAAAAGATTATCTGCTAGAAAGTACATTAAGTATCACGGGAAAATAAAATAAGGTATTAATTTAATCATTTTACTACTAGATACATCGCATTTTGAGATTAACGTGAACTCCGAAATATAGAAAAATACAATCTTTTATATTTCGTTTGGGTCTTTATTATTGTCTATTTCCAGATTACGTAAGGAATATTAAGGAAAGAAACTATACGATGTTGCGGATTGCGGTTTTATTATTATGTTATATGTCTGACTTAATAAAAGATTTAGATTTATTTTTTAAAATCAATTAGTCTTTGGTTGTGGAAATATGGTACGTAAATTATAATATTACAAGAATTGAAAAAAAAATTTCTACTGATGCTTAACATTAGTCTTCAATTTTCAGTCAACGGAGTAGGCAGCAGCAAATCTTGCGTAGATTTCCGTCAAAAATTGTAGTACATTATAATTCAAAAAAATATTAATATTTGATAGGACACCAGAAAACAGTTTTAGTCGTTCCTACCCACCAATACTTTCAGCGATTAATACGGTCCAATAATTAACAGATTTAGAAGTGTTTATAAATAAATTTTGTAACTTTAAAGATTTTATTTCCTCTGGAAGAGTATTAAATAGGCTTATACCGGAAAAACTAATCCCTGTTTTCTAAAAGGCTTAGACGATGTTTTTCAATGAGTAATTCAGAGGGATTTCTACTTTTGTATAAATGGCATGAGCACTTTAGTGCATATAGCTTGAAGTTGCCCTACATAAGTATTAAAATTTTTAGAATATATGTACAGGGGAAAGTTAGAATTCAAAGTTAACGAAACAAAGCCTTGCGCCTGGTGTTCCACTGACTGTACCTGATAATATTCTCCGTCCGCAGTTGTAGTTGAAATATTTGAAGCACGTGATTGCAGCAACCTCAGTTTGCCTTGCCCTAACACACAATATGCATGGTACATCATTTATGAAGGAGCTGTGTCGGTTTGCCGAAATTACACTCGTAATTTGAATCAGATTTTGCTGTCTTTTCCCGGGAGTTTATCTCTGGTGATTGCATTTCAAAATTTTGTCAGCCAGCAAACCAAGAAAAGGCGGGTCCTCTCTAATGTTTTCCAAGTTAGTATATAATCTGTGTTTTTGCTGTGAAGTTAACGATTTTGGTTTTCTCCAGATTAAGAGAAGATTTTCTTGCAGTGAACCAAAGATTCATTCGATATCAACATTCTTACAATAAGTTTCCAAATCTCTGTCACTGATTACAATTTGTGTCGTCAGTATAGAGGACTGATTAAAAGGGATATAAATAACTGTAAATCGTTAATGAATATGATGGGAAGTAAATATTACCTGGAGTAATCATTTATGTTACTGTATCAAAACATTTATTGTTTCTTTTAGAGTGAGAAAGTTCAATTCTGTAAACTGGACAATACAGCGTAACATACGTTTTCATTCAACACATGAATTGACACTTTCTGTTAAAGTAGTCCGGAAACTGCGAAATGTTATACAAAATAAATACACGTGTTCAAATCTTTTGAAATCCTCATATATGAAAGTGTTGATGGATAATTATCAAGGTTGCTTATGAAGCCTGTATGATTATTTATCCTAAGACATAAGGAATATCAGCATGCGTCATCGTGAAACAGTAATGAACCGTTTGGAATTGGCGATTATGCTCCCTCTGCGTTTATTTTCTTTTCTTTATAATAAACGCATTAGGAGCTAAATTGGCAGTTCTAAGTCAACAATGGAACTTACGTTGTCACAAGATGAAGGCAGAGAAATTGACTGGAATGTTGCTACCCATGAAGATGACCGAGATGGAAAATCAAGAAAACTTGCTGCAACTAAATTGTTTGTTAAATGTCGAATAAAATGCGTTTTAATGGAAATATTTATAACAAAGAACATAAAACAAAGTTTTCTTTGTTATGCAGCCGTTAGCTATTATTTATATCATTTTTATTGTAGTACAATAGACGCGTCTTTAACCCTTTTACATTAACCCTAATGTATATTTATTGGAAAAAAATTCTTAAATATCGTCATTTTTATTTTAAATTGAAAATTTCCCATTCAACACTTAGCAATTATCGAGTCTCAGACTATTTCAATATAAATAGATATATCTCATATAGCCATTGAATTATTTATCTACAAATATACATTTTATGTCTTTCTTTGTTGTTTAATTTATTATACTAAGGCTGTTCTCTGGAGATTGTACACGGAGTTTCTTCTATGTAATTTATTTTGTACATTTTAAAAGTAATTATTTTCAATAAAAAAAACGAAGTATTCCGACCAAAACATTGAGACAGTTTGGTATGATAACATTTTATGACATTAAATTTATATTTTTGGGAATTGGATTCGAACGTTCAGTATGCAAAAAAATAGAAATTAAGAAACAGTAATTTTGTATTTTTTTTGTTTTATGTATTTTATATTATATCAAATGTATGTATACAACATTATGTATATTAGTATCGTGCTTTCCTCAAAGAGAACTAACACTTGTTAGGGATCGGTGATTATTCCTCTGCCCTGTTTATTTTTTAAATAAACATCAGTGTGGATAGGTCACTGATTCTCCATAGATGAAACTCGCACACCTATTCGAGAAAAACGGTAGAAGATGATATAATGAATTATATCGAAAATTTGATACCTAAGAAGGTGTGTGCCATGAAGAGGCGAGAATCATTACTCAATCCTAAAATATTGGTTAACGACAAGTAAAAGGAAACTTTATAGACTACTCACGTTGTGAATAAAATAATACACCGTATTCAAACAGTAATTAGTCTTTCTTTAAAAGGTATTGATATTTTTCATGAATTCAATCGAATCTTTTACAGGTTTCGTGAAGCACAACAATGAATCACTTGGAATCGGCGATTAAGTCGCACCTTGGCTTGTTTTGTTTTTTGTATGAAACAAGCATTGGTGGGACTAAATTGCTGATTCTCTTTAAACGGAAGTCAAAATATAACACTTGAGACTGTCACAGGATGATAACAGCATAATTTGAATAATAATGTGAATTTGAATTAATAAAAAATATTGATTCAAGTTAAAATTATTGATTTTTTGGAAAATGTTAATATTTATGGAATAATTTATAAAATATAAAAACAAGCGTAACGTTTTCTATGTTGTTAAGTGTAAACAATACTTAAAAGTAACTGGATCTTAGTCAACTTATATCATTATCATTACTTATCCTACTAGAACTATAACATTAAATTTCCAGTTTTAGTAATAATCTACTTGTATATATTTAAATGTTTTATTCAGAATAAAACAGTATTTTACATATCAAAATAAATATTTGTCTTTGAGCTCTTAAAACGTGCTTTAATGTGTTTTAGAACTTAAGATTATATTCTGATAATGGGACTTTAGCAATTGTTCACAACATTATATTTTATTGTTTAAATAAATTATCTTGATTTGGAAGTAAGTTATCTAATTAATGTATGGTTTTTGTAATTGTTTGGACATAATGAGCAAAGCTTTCCTGATCGATTGTCTCATATACAATGGGAGGAAGATATTAATGGAAATATTTAAATATTTTTGTTTATTTGCTCATTTCGCAATTTGGGATCTAACGTGAAGTCTGTAAAACCTGTATATATAATCTTTTATATTAATGGTGCAAGACTTTTATTAGTCAGTTTATTTATTGACTACGTACGTAAAAAACATTAATTGATTAACCGTCGGATTCATACTTGAATCGTTAACCATATCTCCGAATTGTTTCTTTCCGTGTTTTTTACAATACAACTAGGATTCAGATGTAATACTTCACATGGGAAACTTCAAAACTAGAAGATAATCACAGAATAGATAGCTGAAACGTTGATGCATACGTATATGAGCTTCAATGAAACGAGGACTTAGGGAGTGTTAAATTCGGAATGAACGTTTCTGGATTTTTTTTAGCAACAAATTTTAGGATAGGTAGTAAACTTTAAAAAAAACTTCTGTTGGACTTAATGGAAATCAAACATTTATGTATAATTTTTAGGGATCAATTTATCGTAAAATGGTAGGCGATAAATGGCTGATTCTGTGCAGAGGCAGTAATGACACAGAAGATCACAACAGAAGGATTCATAGATTTAGATTTATTGTTGTTTCCTTTAATCCTCGATTGAGGAAATAGGATACGTCATACATTAAAAATTAAAAATGAACAAAATAAAGTACATAATTAAAGACAAATAAACTTAAAATAAATTAATAAAAGAAAATGTATATAGACAAAAGTCAATATAAACACAACACGGACACACACTGGGAAACACAAACAAGCACACAGAAACGTTGCTGCCAAAATTGATAGAAATACCGAGAGGCGCAATTTAAACTAAATAAATTGTTCATGGACGATTCGGTATTTAGGGAAGCATAAAATAAAAAAAACAACAATTATTAAGTTTACTGTGTTTAATTCATAAACGTTGTTTATTAAATATGAATTATTTTCTATCATAAAAAAATGGAATATTAGCATACGTCATGGTGGCTAATTAATCCTTTGGAATTGGCAATTATGCCTCTCCCGTGTTTATTTTCTTTACTGTATAATAAACACTGTAGGGGTTAATTTGCCCCTTCTGTGTATAACTACTGTTGCGGAGACTCGAGAATACTTATTTAAACTAAAAATATAGTTTAAGGACAATCGAAAAAATACTTTTACTGCCCTTATTTGTTTGTATTTTGAATGAAACAAACGATGGTAGTGTTAAATGGCTGACTGTTTACATGGATGATAAGATATTGCACATGAGGATGATAAACAGAATGATTCACAGCAACTCTACTGCAAATGAAGATCACTGCGATAGGATTTCCTAAATATTTATTCCTTAGTATTTATTGTATGTAGAATAAAAAATTAAAAGTGATAAAGATTTCTACAATCCTGAAAATATTGTATGACATTATTAATGTTAAGTATAAATCGATACTATTGTAATTGTACTATATTTAACAGTTTTCCTACTGCAACTAAACCGTTCATGTTTTGTTAATTTATCTATTTTTGTTTATTTCTTTGCCATGGTTATAATGTTATATAATTAAATGTCGATCACTACCTTTTCTGTTTTATATTTCAAAATAAATATTCGTTATTTATTACTTAAAATATGCTGCATTAATTTTTATTTTCATGATCACGGAGGTGTTAAGACTGATTGAGAGTCGATTATTCCAAATTGGGAATGTGTATTGTAAGATGGCTGCGTGCAGACGTCCTTTTTTCAATGTAAGATAAAACTGTAATAGTTGAAAACAATTCTGCATTTAATTGGTTTCATAATGAAAATATCAAGTGTTTAAACTTAGCCTTTAAATTATATAAATTGTATCAAAAATGTACATGTAGTTCTTTTTATATTCTGAACAAAGTTTTACTCAAAGATTTTCTGCTAGAAATAATATGAAATATGGGAATGTACTTAAGGGAGGTATTAATTGATTTTGCTTATGAAGCCTGTATTATTATTTATTCCGAGACATAAGAAATATCAGCGTGCGTCATCGTGAAACAATAATGAACCGTTTGGAATTGACGATTATGCTCCCTCTGCGTTTAATATCTTTTCTTTATAATAAACGCATTCGGAGCTAAATTGGCAATTCTGAGTCAACAATGGAACCGACGCTGTCAGAAGATTAAGGCACAGAAATTGACTGGAGCGTTGCTGCCTATGAAGATGACCGAAAACAAAAATCGAGAAGACTTGCTTAAAATTATAGAATTGTTAAATGTCGGATATAATTAGTAAAAATGGATAACTTTTTTCTTTGCTGTTCAATTATAAGTTATGGTAATATACTCACATGTTTCTTATAAATTGTCCTACTGGTAAATATGTTAACTATTAAGTTTTTTAAATTTATCTGTAAGTACTAATTAATCTGTCGGATTGCGAATAATGTATTTTTAGAATTTTTTCATTAACTTAGTGATCGGCCAGTAGTTATGTAAATTTTGTTTATTCTTTAGTATCAGACTCTACATAGCATGTTATGACTAGATTTGTAATATATCATAATTAGAAAATGAAGTTAATTGGTTGTAGATATGTTTTTTATACCAGAGAGAAATTGAACACAATGGTAGGGTTTTATTCGTCCAAAAAGATGATACAGGATAAGGAGAGGATTAAAATATTGGTTGCTACGAAGATGAGTGGCAGGCATCACGAGAAACGTTATTCATAATTATTAAATCGTTATTAATATTTATCATAAAATGAATGTAATATTTTACAGGTTTCGTGTAGCACAACGATGAATCACTTGGAAACGGCGATTGTATCACACCTTGGCTTGTACTGTTTTTTCAATGCAACAAGCATTGGTGATTCTCTTTACATGGAAGTCAAAATATCTCACTTGAGACTGGCACAGGATTATGACAGCATAATTCACAACAAATTTGCAGCTGACGAATATGAATGGGGTCAAAAATCAAGAATATTCATTTAAATTTAATTCATTGTTTTCTGTCGGATAATGTTAATATTTATGGAATTATTTGTAAAAGAAAAACAAGAATTACGTTTTCTGTTTCCAAGTGTTAACAATACTTATAAGTAACAAGATCCTAGTAAACTCATATTATTATTACTTATCCTACTACTTAAGTTTCATATTTTCGGATATTCTTTACTTAATATATTTAATTTATTTTTTTTATTATCACAAAATCGACGTGATTAAATGTTTTATTTAGAAGAGAACAGTATAAGAAGTCAAATTTTAAATCCCTTATTTGATATATCAAAATTAATAATTTTCTTTGAACACTAAAGACATGATAATTTTCATTTTGTTCTATTTAAGGTCAAATTCTGATAATGGGAGTGTAGTAATGGCAAACAGCATTTAATTTTATTGTTTCTTAATTAAAATATCAAGATTTGGAACTAATTTCTCTAATTGATGTATGTTGTTTATAATTGTTTGTACATAATGAGCGAAGTTTTACACAACTATTGTCTCCTATACAATACGTTTATCTCTGTAATGTTTGTTTTCATGGTTTTTTTTAACAATAAAACTCATATTCAGATGTAACACTTCATATGGGAATCTTTGAATCCACACGTTAATGACAATAAATCACTGAAACGTTGATACCTGTGAATGTGAGAGGGATTGAAACTAGACAAGCTTCAATAAAAATAGGTATCTGGTTTCAATCTGGAATAAAGTGTTGTAGATGTTATTAACAACAAAGTTTATGGAAGATAATAATCATTTAAAATAAATTTTCCTTTTACTCGTCTTAATGGAAATGAACCGTTTGTCTATAAGTTTTAGGTATCAGTTTTTATAAAGATATTGAATGTAACGTCGAAGGCGATAAAAGGCTGATTCTGCGTAGAGGCAAACTAACGTGTCAGTAATGACAGAAGATAATAACAAGAAGAATTCATAGAAACGTTGCTGCGATCATGTCCCTCCTGTGTTTATTTTGCACTTCTACGTAAATTCAACTCATCAGATCGGAACCGACGCAGTCAGAATATGAAGACAGAGAAATTCCCTGAAATGTTGCTACCTGCGAAGGCCAAAAAGACTTGCTCAAACTAAATATTTTGTTTAATGTCTGTTAAAATTAGTATCTATGGAAGGATTCATAAAAAAACAAAGGATATAGTTTTCTATGATGTGCAATCGCAAACAAACATTATCATATTATTTATCTTAAAAGTAACTGGATCTTAGTATACTCACATCTTTCATAATAATTGTGCTACTGAAACTATAAAGTTAACCCTTAAATTTAAAAATTTACCAGCAATTATTTATTTAAATGTCTTATTGAGAAGAAACCATTCTTAAGATTCATTCACTAAATTTGCTTTTTTATTTCGTAATAAATATTGTGTAGTATTAGGGGAGTCAGAAGAAGACTTGGAAACCATAATAAATGGTATTAACGTGGTTCTGGAGAAAGAGTTCAATATGAGGATAAATAGAGGGAAAACCAAGGTAATGGAATGTAGTATGGGAAACAGTGGAATAACAAAGGCTGTTAGATGGGGTAGGAATATTTTGACGGAAGTTGAGAAATTCTGCTACTTGCCAAGCGTAATAACTAGAGTAGGAAGGCTTCCACGATAAAAAGGAATTTACGGATAAAGACAAGAATGTAAACCGGACCAGGGACTTGAACCCAGGACTTCACGATATCCAGCCGGGTGTTCTACCAACTGAGCTAATCCGAATCGACGTCCAAGGACCGATACATCTCTCCATTCCCGTAAACCTATTCCTCACTGGGTGAATAATTCCCCGTATTGGAGACAGTACAAGTAAACATCAAGGCTCCCCAGAGGGAATTTTGAAGGGCGCGTCCCTCCAGAGAAACCGTGGGCCAAGCTGGATTTTGATTGGATGCTTAGGGTCAGGTGATCCGCCGTGCACCTCATGGTTGGAGGAATGAACTAGATGACCTGGGACGAAGGATGGGAGAAATTGCGGCAGTCGGACATGAACATTTGAAGGAGTTTGGATAGTGCGTTGTGGTTGATCCATTGCACGCCTAGGCGTTGATCAGCCGGGAATAGAACTTGGGAGTAGAAGGTGGAAACGAGATGAGAGATAGAGTTTGTAGTTTTGGGTTGCACATTCGAATTAGGAAGAAGTAGCTTGAGATTGTTTACAATATAATCTGGGGGCAAACTGTAACGAAGGTAGACGACAGCGAGCAGATGGAGCCCGTCTACGTAATCCGGCCACCAGAATTCCTAGGAGGAAGATGTGGTGCGCGTTCTATAAATTGGTAGGTGGGGGAGAATGAATTTAAGTACTTAATTAATACAGGATAAAAAAATATAAGTTTTAATTTTAACAAATACTGATTTATTAAATTATATATTTAAGGGGATCCTCGCTTACTGCATCGGGAACATGATTGAATCTTTATCTCAGGGAAAGCTAAACGCTCGGTGGGCATATAAATCAAATATGGGGGGAAAAGCGAATACTTTATATACAAACGACCAGAGGCGAGAAACAATAAGGTGGGTACATCACCACGGCGTCCTTGCTGGCTGATGGCTGCTGGGTCTCGTCTCCCAAGCGTCGGAGGTATGCTGGGCGTCGCCTTCTTTACTCCAGGGCTGCTCCTAGACTCGATATTCCAGGCTTCTCAAAGATGGACGGATGGTTGTCGGATTTGCGTCCAGTGAAACTGACGTAATTATTTAAATTTTGCAATGTTGTTTTCCAAAATGCGTCCGAAAATTGTTCTGTAAACTGCTCCTCGTCTCCTAGTGCACCCTGGTTTTGTTCTTCTCGCCCCGCCCAAATCTCCTGTGGGCGTGCACTTTCTACTTCCTCCATATGGATTTCGGCAAGTGTCCTTCATAATCTTGGGCACTGCATAACAAATTGTTGTTACGAAGTCACTTGCCTCTATTGTTCCGGCTTTCGGGGACTCGGGATAAATACTTGACCTGTTTAGCAGGTAGCAAGCAGGTCCAGGCGTCAGGTCAATTTTTCCTTTTCCCACGGCTGACCAGATAGATTTCTGGTAAATAACCTCTTCCGCAGGACAGCCTTGACGCTATATCGTCCAATAATATTTACCGAACCTTAATGTTTCCGTTTTCTGGCCGAGAAGATGACTGTAATTCGTCATTTAATTAACCTATCGCGTTCATTCATGTTCCCGACTTCGTCCTGCTTAGATCTAAATACTTATGTACATTAAAATAAGAAATAAAAAATACAATTTAATTAATATAATGTGGTACCAGGCAATCGCGTACCACAAAGACTAAGTACCGACGGTATAAATCCTCACTGTAAGTAGCCGCCTGACGAACACGGAAGAACTACGCAAGCAGCCTGAATTACTCAAGGAAGGAGGAAGCCGCCGTTTCAGAAAGGAGAACAGGTCTGTGACTTCCACTGTCTGAAATGTGTCATTACTGTCGTTATGCTGCAAAAATCCCCACAAAATAACCCTTATGAGATTGATTATAAGCTGAGCCAGTCGTGGTAAATTTTTATATTGGTCCTTAAGTTTTGTAATTATTTTTTGATTTCTGTTAATAAATTTATTTTTATTTTATCTAACCAAATAATTTATTTAAATATAAAATCCAATTCCCCTAGTTTCATTATACGTGTTGTTTAGCAACGAACCATTCGACTGGGTTTAGTGTTAGAATACTTTATATCGAAAACAGGTATCACGTAAGACTAATTTCGGAAATGGTACATATTAAACTGAATAATTATACACTTAGTGTCTAAAGTGATACCAACTCTCTTATGACTTAGCCTTATCTTTATAACGTCTTTGTTCTAGCTCCAGTTGCCGTCCATTTTTGGCTCAAGTACAATCATATGTTAAATTCTACCATGTAACTGATTAGGTCTGCTGAGTGATTGATTCCTGTACTTTATCTGTTTTGACCGGTTTCATGATTTATGTAAATGTGAAATGCATTCAGTGGGAGTGCGCTAGGAATCGGTAATTATTATTTGTGTTTATATTTTGGTAATTTCAGCAAATTGATATATTTGCAATGCCAACGGGCTGACAGAGTATTTATAAATAAATATATTCTAAGAAATTTGGTTAAAATACATTGGAATTATTGTAATTCAAAAAATTTTGTTGAAATATCTAAACGTATCTTTTAACAGATTGACATGATTCAACTACGGAAACAATGTAGATATTTCATTCAAAGATGCATGAATAAAACTCAGAAACTTCAATTTCTACGTAGGGTAAGGCAGCAGAACTTGGTAAAATAAAAAACATTACTATTCTATTACATTTGAAGGATGAATGATTCAGACTGACTTCTGAGTCACTTAGGCTTTATGTCACTAAATTTATTACTTGTTTTGTACTTTAATTGGTATGGTAAAATAATTTCACTAGAGGAAAATCAGTTTTTCAGTCTTCCTGCCGTTGGCACTGCCTCTTCTTTTTTATCTACGATTTTGATTAAGCAGTCTTAAATGAGTCATTCATTATATAAGAACTGGCACAGAGAATGGGCTGAGTGTCAAAGAATTTCCATGTCCATAAAAAGGTCTGCGTAACTATCTTACGTATTCCAAAATGTGTTGCTGATATTATAAATATTCAGGTTTATATGTATACATTAGTTGGAAATTATTTCATTATCTGATAGGCTGCCAACAATTGACAACCTCGGTAGTAGACTTTGAATTTAGTAGGTAAAGAAGTGCTTTCACTCCTATTCCCCACCTCTCATTGATTTTCCCTGAAAACGATCTAAGCTTTTTACTGTTCGACTCTCAATCCTAGCGCATTAAATACGCCTCATCTCTTTCCTAACAAACAATGCACGAAATATGTTTCTACCGGTCATAAGACACGATTATCAATCAGATTCAAATAACCCGTATGTAAAATTGTTAACAAATAGTTGGGAACTCAGCGATGCCCGGGAATTACTTTACATTAGCCCGCTACAGCATTTAATTGGGCAGTAACCTCTTTGTCAACATGTGATTAAACCATGGGCGAGAGAGTCACATTGTAGAAAATTTACCTTTTCTCACCCACTACGTTACAATAGATGAATTTAATCAAAACCACTCGGCGTCTTAATCAAGTCAGGAAATATTCTGGTACCTTAAACAAGCACCGTAAATTAAAAAAAGTACAATACCGGGAGACACTATTAACCGCGAATATTTTTACATATATCTGGCGTTTATGAACGTTTTATATTTCGTTCCCTCCTCCCTCGTTGCCAGGGTCCCCCTACGGTCCTTGATTGCCTCCAAACGCAAAGAAGCCGTGTACAAAATTAGGTCTAAATTGCTCCACGTGTTTATATTAGTATGTGGTACACGCTCACAAAAATGCACGGAAACGGTCAATTATATTTAAAAATAGAAAAAATTGAATAATCTCTTCGGTCTGATTACCGTGAAATATATGTATTGCCACATCTCGGGACCTGCAGTGATAGCTGAGGAGTATCAAGCTGGACTGCAGAAATTTAGACTCCGGTTCGAGACCCATTTTTCGTAGACATTTTTATTTGTTTGCATTGTTTCCATTCAATTTCTAGTATTTTCTGTTTCGAGAATGTTCTGCTTCTGGAATATTCCATGTGGGTATAAATTGTACTGGATTCCGAATCGGAGTCAACAGCATTTCGCTCTTAAATAAACGTCTATAACCTCTACGTGTGTGTTACTGTATATCACGATCCTTCAGAAACGTGACTATATATATAGTCACGTTTATTTTATATATATATATATATATATTTGCAACAAGATAGATTATGACTTCATATAGTTTGTCAAATAAATTATTAAATTTGTTTGGTGTGAAATAATGCTTAAATTCAACTAACATTCAATTCAAGCAATTATACTTTTTAATTAGTTTCTAATAATGCGAAGTGTTTTGCAAGTTTTAATGCAAATTGTTGAGGTTTGCCACTCTGGCGCTCGAGTCAGATTTTTGTAACTAAAAGTCATTTGTCCGGTGCGACATTTGCGAAAGACAATTGACAAATACCTTTACTTGAATGAAATATTATTTAACAGCTATATAATCACATTTATGGCTATGCAAAATGTATTACAAGTCACAGTGAAGATTGACTATATAAATTTCAGGACCGTACTCATTTTTTGCAGATATAGACAGGGTGTTTAGTTTATCTGAAGACATTGAAATATCTCGAGAACCATACATCGGATTAAAACAAGTGTGAATGAAAAATGTTTTTCTCAAAGTGGGGCATCTAATGATACAAAACTCGATCCCCTGAGGGTGGGGGAGGGAAATTTAAAAAACTTAAATGGGAATCCCCATTTTTATTTCAGATTCGGAGTCTCCAGAAAAAATAAATGCTCCAATTTGAACTACGATTCGGCGTTGTACTCGACAAAAATTAAAATGGGTACAAAAATCGTTGCAAAATGGCGATATATCAAGAAAGAGGCACCAGATCAGCATTTATTACAAATGCTACTTAATGACACCATAACTGTCCTCCTACCCCCACTCCCCAGGGCTAGGGAAGCGAATTGTGTAATTTAACAATGAAACTCGAGGAAGGCACCTACAACCAGCAACAGGTAATCAAATTGTCGGACAGATTGAGGAGACGAGGAGAAGACTGGAAATTATCCTTAACCAGGGACAATAGCAGCGGAAGATGAGGCGTGATCGACACCAGACCGAAGTCATACGAGAGAAGGCACCGCTGGGCCCAAATTAAGCTGACACGTGGTCTTTTTGCTGATTTCCTATCCAGCCAGATCCGAGTAGATTTTGTGTGGAATATTTCCGGTCTATGAGAAGGTCCATGTCATACCACACTGAGTGTAGAGATCTATAATTTAAGTTGTAAGAAAATTAATTATTCGTTTGATATTTTTGTAAATATTTATTATAAAGAAATTAAAATTAGTAATAGATATTAAATACGCATTTTCTAGGGGGGTGGGGTTCCAGAGCGCGTTCCTAGGAACAAAAGACCTACCCTTGTATGCGAGAGGAGCCCATTCAGAAAATGGGTCACCCGTAGAAAATTGGTATGCTACCGGTTATCGCCGTCGATAATTAGAAGAACTGCTAGCAAAACGGAAGTTCAGTGAAAAATTCGGAATGTCACGGAAAGATACAGAACACGTGAAACATTTAGTCCTAGCAGTAAAAGTTTTCCCATTGGCTGCAATTGTCCAATGGCAAGCCAATAGAAGCATTTGAGGAAAATTATCTGATTGGTGGCTCAAGATTGTGTAGCTTCCGACCGAGGTTACGAGGGAAGAGGATTTTGAAGAAGCAGAGAGAGAAGTTGTTTGGAGAGATAATGCGGAGAGACGCAGAGAATTTGTTGACAGGTCGGGGATGTTGAGATTGGTCTACGAGACCCAGCCCAGACCGTGAAGATCCTGTTGCAGACACCAGCCACAAAGCATAATGGGACCAGATGTATTTTCGACCACGGGTATCGTAGTTTTTTTGATTTATTAAGGGTTTCACATTTGCCAGACCTATTGCCATTAGGAAACCAAATGAGTTTCGAAGTAAAACCCACTGAGAAACCCTAACTAATTGTTTATTTTATGATCTTATCAAAGAACTTGTAAATATCTTTAATGCTCTTATTTAATTATTATATTATGTTTAAACTCTGATTTTAAACTTAAACATTCTTTGTTTAATAAAAAATCCCCATCAATAATATCATATTATATTATAAATTAATAAGTTAAATTCACCCCAAACAATAAATAATTAATACAAACTATAATCAATCGTTGTACATTAATAGTAAATAAATGTTAGAATTCAATATAGTTGTACAACGTCCTGGTGTGGTGTTAAAAATTTGTCACTCCCTGCAAGTGCGTGCTCACACCTACTTCTTAATTTGTGCTTTGTTGTTGCAATTCCAGGCCGGAACAAAGCTCACTTTGTCCAGCTTATCCGTATAGTGAGTCGCTCGCTGTTCCTGGCAACTCCGCTGACGCAGGCAGACAATATCTCCACCTAAAACAACGCGTACAATTCATTAGAAAACAACGTTCAATTATTTGCGTGTATGTTCTAGTAATGCGCAGGGTAAGCCCGATATTTGATCGTGTGTAGTAAGTGGCATTGTTATCTCGAGTGTGACAAACATGATATTCAAAGGCTTTTTATGGTACCGTTCCATGATTTGAGTTGCATGACTTGTCCCAACTAAACTAACAAAATCTCAATCCTGCACCAATTGTTTGGCTTCTTCGACGAGATATCGACCAATAAAAGAAAAGATTGCTACAGTCCTTTACGTCCCTTTTACACCACTCCAGCAATTATTTACAGTGATTCAATTTTCACATTAAAGAGAATCAGATTTATTGATGCTGTATAAAAATCGAAGGAGCTGCATAATCATTTCTAAGTATCACGTGTTTTGATTTAAGTTTATTCGGTCATCATGAACGACGGAACAAAAATAAATTATAAATAATGTGGGCCACTTCTCAATATATTACTGACTTCGTTCGCACTGAAATAGTACATTTTATTTTGCCCTAAAAACAAACAACAGGTACAGACTTTATTTCGTTGAATATATAAAAGTTACGGTGTCATCTTTGTATCATCGCTTCAGGGAAAACCTTATAACTCGCAGTTGGTTTAGAACAGGTCCCTCTATCATACGTTTCGGAGCCCATAAATATGAATGGCAGGGTTATAGAGGTGCCTGTGGGAGTTTCTCTCGCAGGCATTTCCCCCCAGAGTGACTGCGGGGCTCACCTGAATATGTCGGGAATATCGCGTATTCTCTCTCGTTTTTTTATCAAAGTTCTCACATGTACTAGAGTCGAAGACCTTGGGCATATGGCAAGAGTTGTTCGCTCGCTGATCCCATTAGATCAGTCGGCCAACTGCCTCCTACAACTGATGGAGACACGGAGAAGGGAATGCTGCGAGCCCACAGCAAACTCGTGAGAATAGTAACCAATGCCCGACCTACCTGATGCGGGTTTTCTAGGGTTTTCCCTGCATCTCTTTAGGTGAAACACCGAGTAGGATCCTTAAACCACAGCCCGGGGGCCCTAGTCAACCCTTGGCTACTTTGCTCTACCTTCCACATCCCCCCTTTACAATTCCCTTCCTATGCTATTAAATGGGAGTTGCCTGTTTCAGAATCACCCTCATGTAGCCTGTTAACCCCAAAAAAAATGTGTATATAAATATGAACAATTACTAAATATTAAAATTTACCTTTGCGACAAATAAAACCAATTTACGTATACAACGTATCCACGATCCAAAGAAGTTTATTAATTCTCAGGGAGTTAGCTCTCTGCCAACAATAACTCAATTACGGCGCCCATCCTATTTCATCACTGGATGGACTGCTTCGGAGCATAAACAGATCAAGACTGTACGCAACCCGCATTCAGTTGGACGTGTATATCCACTGTAACGAACAGATACATCTGCTCGGACTTTGGCGGCGAAATCAAACAAAGGAGACAGTGGTTGACACTTGGGCTATAAAGCGTAGACTGGGCGTGTCGGCTCGGGAGCTTCCCAAAATTGTGTGAGAATCGGCGACCGGGTGGCATGTTTCCCCAAGTGTAACCAGGGATATTATTGGAGGATATCCTTGGTGATAGATGTTGCAGAAGGTTTTAAATAGGCAGGCGGAGACATTTTGGTAGCAGATTAGTGGTAAAGAATGAATTAGGCATATTGGTGAGAGATTGGTTGTAGAGAGTGAATTTGAGAGATGTAGCAGATTGATTGGTGACAGATTGGTGTTGACACAGATTGGTGGTCGAGATCGTTTGAGATGAGAATTGGTCAGATGATTAGAGATCGGTGATCGGCAAGTTTGATCTGGAGGGAGGACGAACCCCGAACAAGTGGAAAGCCGATTAGGTAAACTACAGCCTCTGTAACTTTTTGTAATTTTCTGTTTGCTGCCAGGTCTGAGTAGATTAGTTCTGTTCTATGAGAAGGCCCATTAATGCGACCCTGAGATGAGTTTTAAAATTGCTAGTGTTTAAGAATTTAATATAAATAATTTTTGTAAATATATATGTGTAGTTATAACTGAAAATAAGTGCCGGCGTAAATATTGAAGTATTAAGAAATTGTAAATATGTTCTGTTTTGTTAAAGTAAATTGTTTATTGATATTATCATAAAATCGTAACATTTTTTATTTAAATTAGTATTCCCTATATTTTCATTATACCACATATATATATATATATATATATTGCCACATCTGAAGACCTGCAGTGATGGCAGAGGACTGCAGACACGTAGACTCGGGTTCGAGTCCCAGCCGACGCAACCATTTTTATTTGTTTAATTTATTTACATTGTTTGCCTTTAGTTTCTAGTATTTTCTGTTTCTAGAATGTTCTGCTTCTAGAATATTCCATGTATGTATAAATAGGACTGGATTCCAAATCGGAGTCAGTCTTAAGCAGTACGAGCTTTGTACAGCACTTCGCCGTTGATTAAACGCTTATAACCTCTACGTGTGTGTGTGTGTGTTATTGAATCTCACGACCCCTAAGAAACGTGACAATATATATATATATATATATATGCAATATATTTAAATGAAATATACACGAATTCAATCTCCTGCTTTTAAACCCTCAAATTTTCATTTAACTACGTTGAGCCGTTTTGGAGTCTATTTGAGACAAATATACACACAGACTAACATTTCAATTTTATTTATTGGTATAGGTTGGACAATATTGTTAGAGATATATTTCAATTAATATTTCTAAAAAGAAATCTTTCTCTCATTCCAATGAAACGACCTCATTCTTTGTAACTTGTGTATGTTATTCACGCTGTTTTTTAAAAAAAGTCAAGTTACCAAGGTTTATAAATATTCAGCTTTCAACCTGAAATAATGTCGGGGCTTAAACTAATTGAAAATGAAGAATTATTATAGATATATGAATAATATTGTTTACTCTACGTTTATCAATTTACAATATGCTATCATTGGATAGCTTTTGTGTTACAAATCCGGACTCTTTTATTGATTAACAAAATATGACTATAGAAGTTTAGAAGTTATTAGATCACCGACAATATCAGGAGAATTTGTCGCATTATAATTTCCCAAAAATACGATTTTTTGAATCCAAATATGTTGGGCAATTATTGTTTAACCATTGAAATGTGGGGGTATATTATTTATAATTATTATAAATATGTGTAATCCATCTACTTTATATTTATCAATTTACAATATACTACAATTTGATAACTATGAAGTTACAAAGCCGGCATTCAGCAAACGCCATTTTGTGTGTGGAATTAAGTAGGCCACGTGGGTATGCCATTATATTACACTTTTTAATACAAGTCAGTGAATTTAAAATACGCATATATTTATAATATTAATACACACTAAATATTATATAAGCATAAAACATAAGTTCTATACTAAGGGTAGTTTAAACGGGACTTTTCGTGGACATACACAAATCTTTATAAGATATTTAATTTATGTATTATAAAAACATATTTTGTTAATCAATAAAGGAGTTCGGATTTGTAAAACAAAAGTTATCCAATGATAGAATATTGTAAATTGATAAACGTAGAGTAAACAATATTATTCATATATCTATAATAATTCTTCATTTTCAATTAGTTTAAGCCCCGACATTATTTCAGGTTGAAAGCTGAATATTTATAAACCTTGGTAACTTGACTTTTTTTAAAAAACAGCGTGAATAACATACACAAGTTACAAAGAATGAGGTCGTTTCACTGGAATGAGAGAAAGATTTCTTTTTAGAAATATTAATTGAAATATATCTCTAACAATATTGTCCAACCTATACCAATAAATAAAATTGAAATGTTAGTCTGTGTGTATGTTTGTCTCAAATAGACTCCAAAACGGCTCAACGTAGTTAAATGAAAATTTGAGGGTTTAAAAGCAGGAGATTTAATTCGTGTATATTTCATTTAAATATATTGCATATATATATATATATATATATATATATACTAATCCACACACGTAGAGGTTATAAGCGTTTAATCAACGGCGAAGTGCTGTACAAAGCTCGTACTGCTTAAGACTGACTCCGATTTGGAATCCAGTCCTATTTATACATACATGGAATATTCTAGAAGCAGAACATTCTAGAAACAGAAAATACTAGAAACTAAAGGCAAACAATGTAAATAAATTAAACAAATAAAAATGGTTGCGTCGGCTGGGACTCGAACCGAATCTACGTGTCTGCTGTCCTCTGCCATCACTGCAGGTCTTGAGATGTGGCAATATATGTATGTATGTATATATGTGTGTGTGTGGTATAATGAAAATATAGGGAATACTAATTTAAATAAAAAATGTTACGATTTTATGATAATATCAATAAACAATTTACTTTAACAAAACAGAACATATTTACAATTTCTTAATACTTCAATATTTACGCCGGCACTTATTTTCAGTTATAACTACACAAAAAATTGAAAAGGGAGGGATGCGGAAGGTAGAGCAAGGTAGCCAAAGGTTGACTAGGGCCCCCGGGCTATGGTTTAAGTAACCTATCTTAAGAGATGCTGGGAAAACCCTAGAAAACCTGCATCAGGTAGGTAGGGCGTTGGGTACTATTCTCACACCCTTCCGAATGACGGGAGATGAGTTTGCTGTGGGGTCGCAGCATTCCCTTCTCCATGGCTCTAGCATTTTCAGTAGGCAGTTGGCCGACTGATCCAATGGGATCAGCGTACAACTCTTGCCACATGCCCAAGGTCTTCGACCCCAGTACATAAAACCTCCTAAAATAGGTGAAGGTCTCTCGGCATGTGCTAACTTTGACAAAAAAAAACAGAGAGAGATCGAGGCATTCCCGTCATAATGAGGTAAGTCCCGCAGCAACTCTGGAGTGAAGTGCCTTATCTTCTCCGCATTTTGTTTCTTTGTAATCGTGTAGGTATTTAAATAATTCTTCTTATATTTCAACTAGTACCTTTTATCAGTAACTCGGGCAGCTTTATACAATTTGTTTTTGTAAATTTCTTTATTTAAGAAGATAGCGAAGTTTAAAATTAAGAATCACAGTTGGCCTTAGCCACATAATATTTTATACTCGTATTCAGATTTTTATCATTCTCCCAAAATGACAAATAATCATCTTAGCATATCGTTCCGATGTATTCTGATTAATTTCCGTAGGTAATTTCCTTGAGGTTTTCTGTTGTAAACGTTGGCTGGAAAGTCAACCCTTCTTGTTCTGGAGTACGCGTAACTCTGATTCTATGGTGATTAATATCTTTGTGCTTTTGCCTGTGAATATGAACCATACGGCTGCAAACACGGCAACGTTTCAAACAGGGTTCTGTGAAGATTTTAATTATTAGCTTGTTCCATCAATAGAAACTCATGTTTATTTAAATTAGTACAGTAAAGTATATAATTCGATATAAATTCCTCTTGAATGTTCCTCGTACTAATCCATTAGCCAGAAATTAATTAAAGGAATCTGCAAATCTGTATTAAAAATTTGAACAAATCATTAAACTGAACCTTTAAATGATTCTGGATGTCGGTAAATCTTCATCGTAGAACAATGGAGATATTTGATTACAAGATGCCTGAGTTGCATTCAGCAAACGCCATTTTGTGTGTGGAATTAAGTAGGCCACGTGGGTATGCCATTATATTACACTTTTTAATACAAGTCAGTGAATTTAAAATACCCATTATCAACACAAAGACATTAAAAGGCTTTTTATAGTTGTATCCCCCTTCAATAATTTTGTAATGATAAAAATAATACATGTGTTTTTTCGGAAAAAAATTTATTGTGTTAATAATAACCTTAGTTTTGCTTCGTATAACTATTGGGCCTTAGTTATACGAATTTGATGATTCTATAACTTGAAGTCACTTGATAATGTTCTTTAACCGGGAAAAAATGCTTAAACGAAAGTATTAGAATTTATTGTATTTATTGTTGGTGTACAATTGGGCGCAAGCCCGGTGGCAGATACAAAATGAAATTACTTTTACATAAATACTCCTAATCTAAAAAAAATAATCATAGTCCATTAATGTTTCTATACACCTGAAAGAAAAAAGAGAAACCCTACAAGAATTATATGTATTTAACACTTCACTTCACTTTGACTTTAACATTAAATTCGAATAGCCACTTCACTTCACACGTTTTTTGATATTTGTCCTGTATTTATTTTGGTGAAGAGGATTTCCTCCAAACTCTCCCACAGGTAAATTATTGCAGTAGTTGATGGTCCTATTTAGGAATGAGAATTTGCCAACATCTGTTTTTTTGCTTTCTACATTTTACTTTGATTTGATGATCCCATCTACCTATATTACTGGGCTTTTTCATTTTGGAGTTAATTCCAATCCATGGTTTTTGCCCCGTATAAGCCTTGCTTTCTCCCTCCTTTGTGACAATATCTCCCATCCTAGTTGTTCTACTTTTCCGTTTCTGTGACCCTGTGGCCCTACTCGCAGCCCTTTTCTCAACTCTCTCTAATGATTTAGTTTGATTTTTTCTACAGGGTTGCCAACAAGCCGCCCCATATTCGAAAAATGGTCTAACTAAGGATAAATATGCCACCTCCTTTGATTTTGAACGTCCCTTTTTTACGTTCCTTATTATAAAATTGTAGTAAATTCCACTCTGTCACGTGTTCCTCCCACCCAAGTCTGTTGTTGAAATATATCCCCAGATATTTGCAGGTCGTTACCCTTGGAATTAATTCCCCACATATTTTATATTCTGTCTCGTTTAACAGGTAAAACTCATATAGCAACTGTGATGCATGGGCGCCGGCGCCGCACGGTGAGGGGAAGTGTCTGTGGCGGGGGAAGCACCGACGGAGGGGAGGGGGCTACAGCTTGCTTACAGTTGGACAAGATTGTGGACACGCTGCCGCCAAAGGGGAGGGGCAAAGTGCCGCGCACAAATTGTTCCAAAAGTTCATTCTAAAATGTACAAGTACATCAATTTAAAACTTTCTGACGTGACAAATTACTGATTGATGCTGTAGTTTTAATTAAGAGTCTTATTTAAGTTTGGTAAGACGTCATTGCGCCGACCTCCTGTGGTGTAGTGGCTAGCCTCTAGTTGCTGCCTCACAACCACGAGGTCCCGGGTTCGAATCCTGCCATGGGCTTGGATTAAGACTGTTGGAGGATCGATACGCTGTCCACGTGTCACCCCAAATTCGGAATGTGTCATGCCAGATGACAGTCCGCAGTCGACTCGGTAGGCCCAGGCCCTCAGTGGGCTGTAGAGCCATAGAGAAAGAAAGAAAGAAAAAATACGTCATTGCAATGACTTTAATATTAGAATAAATATTAACTTCGTCACTCAAATGTTATTAAACCTCTGTCGGACGCAGCCAGCCTCAGTGGCCAGCAAAACACTTTTTTGGACACCCGTTTTACAACTTTGTCCCCAATTATGTGCCTTTATTAATAGTTTCCTGGATTGAGAATTTGCGTAGCCCTCCCCCTTCTATTCTGTTTAAGCTGCCTCAGCCACACAATGCGAAGAACTGCTTGATGGTTGGACGCATCGTGTGGCTGATCCGTCAACTACGAGTGACGAGCGACCAACGTTGGCGTTGGAACACATTCCGGCTGTTGTCGGTCTTGGGACCCGACTCAAAGGGTTTTTCCTCGCTCGACGACTTTGTTGGAAGGCATTTGACACACTTCCACGCGATTCCTCCAACTGAGTGTAGTCACAGTTGAATTAAGTTTTCCTTAACATTTTCGGTGTTTTATATATTAATAATTTATATATTTTGAATAATATTTTTTGTTCACCAGAAGTTTATAAAATAATGAGTTTTATTATTTTTTTCCAAAAAAAATACTGTTTTGATTGAAATTGAATACTCAACTAGGGGTAAAGCTTCCATACATTAATAAAAATAGAATACGTTTCAGTCACCAACTTTAGGTTATATTCTTGTTGCTCCTCCAACGTTCGACAATATATTTTATTTAAATAACTGTGGAGGTTCCTAAGTTGGGGGACAAAATGTATTCTAATTGATTTTTTCCGTTTTTGTCTTTTGGCCATTATTATGTTTTATTAACAATATTAAGTCAGATAATAAATTTTTTATTTATAATTATGAGTAAGAGTTTTGTATCAATTTTATATATTTTAATCTTCTTCACACATGATTTTATTTTTCCGCGGTTACAAACAACGCATTTATCTTACAAATTCTTCTAATATTTGATTGTTTTATTCGTTTAAATGCATGACTTTATTGTAGAATGGATAATAACTCGCCAATAGTAATAAGACAAGAAAATTACTGTTGCGGCAATGGGATTAACAACATCATCCTCCATTTGAACATAATTTTCTGACTCTAAGGTAAAAATAAATAAAAGACGGCGAATAAGTCAGCAATTAATTTTATTACTATTTAATTAATACAAATACTAGGTTTCATCCAACTTTGTCGACTTATTCAGGTTATTAAATGCATTAAGTATTTAGATTAGAAGAATTTGGTGTCGAGGACCATGACCCGCGTCGGTTGCGGTCGAAATTATTATTTTTTATCTTGTATATAACATTCCCACCTAATAATATTGAGCCAACGTTTGAATTGAATGTACTGGATGACACCTCCAGGCTAAAGAGGAACATTATCCCCCAAACTTAATATGTAACGATTAAGCCCCTCCAGACTTTGTAATTAATTTATAGCCTTTATCACTGAGACTTTTATAATAAAGTGAAAGTTTTCCCTTCCCTTTTACATAGATTTTTAAAATTTTGTAATTAAGTAGCAGTTTTCTCTTCCATTCGCAGCACTAATCAGAGGATGAGGGATAACTCTCCACCAGTTCCAACCTTCACTCCAGGGTGTAGCAAGGCTCTCACTTGCCACTACTAATCGTCGATATTGGACTCAAATATTACAGGCCAACATTTGAGTCGGTTCCTCTGGACACCACGTGGCTTCTGAGGCCGACTGTGCCCGATTGTGTTATAACTTCGAAGGTGATTTTTTCAGAGATCATTTTATTGGAGTCGTTCAATATACTCGAAATAAAACTATTCTGTGTGGATTTTTCGTCGATATCTTGAGAAATAATTGTTATTCTGACTCTGACCTCTTGACTGTGAGTCCAGGCAGGGGTGAAGGGGTGAATGAGGTAGTGAACCACAGTCAACCAGACTGACAGTCTTCAGTTGCCTCCCGTAAGTTAGCGGCAGCAGTTGTCCATTTAAAAGAGATCAACCGGTTTGTCTATAATAATTGCAATCATGTAAAAATTAACGTCTGTCGAACCAAAAAAAATTCATACGACCATATTTTTATAGACAAACCTAATAAAATAAAGAGAACTAATTAACAAATTTAGACATACCGACGTTTCGAAGTTGACTTTGCATTTTACTCAAATGGCTCTTATAAAGTAAACTGACAAAATTTGAAACAATCGGAAAACAAAGATATAATGTCTATAATGTCGTTCCTATTATAATAATAATAATGGCAACTGTCACTAAAAGAACATCGAAGCGTTGACGTTGCGTGAAAGAATCGTTAAAACTCACTAAAAGTATACGTATTTATTTACTGTGTAAATTTAATCGAAAAATGAATTATTTCGTAACAAGCAGGGATTCAAGGAATTTCTCTAAACGGTTGAAGTGCATCTGTGCAGAAAAGACGATAGTATAATAAAATAATGGGTCCATATTGGTGTAATATGATTCTGCATTTATTTCGAGAGATCCGTTAATGGGGTCAAAGTTGATTAATGTACTAAATAGTTTTATATATGTTCTAAATTGTTACTTCGCCGATTGTATGCCTTAGTTTGGATATAAATCCCAACGAAATACTTAATATTAGCAATGAGCAGACAATTATTAACATTTATTACAAGTATTTTAATTGTTCTATATGAAATATGAAGTTCCTACTCCTTAAAAGAACTTACAATTAAATTACTGCCGCTAATAATTTTACTTAATCGGAATTTCAAAAATACTCTGGTCATGAGAATTTTCTCGTTTTGTTGTAACTGGCATTCGTTTTGCCTATCGGATATTATTGTACCCCTTATCCTACACATCTTTTAAACTCCAAGTACTGCTGGAATATTAATTCAAATAACTACGGCTCAACCACACGAGCCTTTTCCGTGAATGCAGACTAAATTGACGACAGTGAATGTGTAGCACGTGACGTAGCATGTGAGGATATTGTCCACGTTCTGAAGAATTTGTCCGATCCTTTTTATTTGTGGGATCCGCTTTGCGAGAAGACTAAAAAAGAATTGCAGCTATTAGAAAGCTTCTTCTTTTGGGCCGCCATACGGTCATCAACCCCTCAGCGACGGCAAACCGGGGTTGCAGGTAGAAATTCTTTGTCCTGGCCTACCAACTTGGAGGCGGGGTCTGGCCGGGGCTAAACAACGCTTCGACATCAAAATACCTTGATGTCCGTGATTCACGGGTTCATTCTACCATTCACACTCCATAATACTGTCAGTTTCTACTAATACTGACCGTCAGAATGGTCGTGTACGGGCACCTTCAGGCCGAGTGCGCCTGGTTACCTTATATCGAAGCTAATTTAGGTTTTCCTGTCTTCAGTTACAAATTTCCCGAAAAACGTATGATTTCTCCAACTCCAATGATGTTGCGGAAATACGGAGCTTCCTCGAGGATGATGAAGATTTGGGAGGAGAAAGCGACATCGCTTCTCAGGACGAATTGAAAGAACGGGAAGGGGACTCAGCAACTGAACAGGAGGAAGAATTAGCTTCTGAGGAAGATGCAAAGAAGAAGACATTCGGATTTTTTTTCTTTCAATAGATAAACAAATAAAGTGGACGAAGAAGCCATCTCCTGCTGCTCCTCGTGAAAAACGTCATTACATTATGATAATAATTTTTTCTCTCATTTTTATCAGTCACTTCAATAAATCAAAACTATATTTCAATTTTGATTTACAAACTTTATTCGGAAGAAGCTTTCGGCAATTGCCATATTCATCTACAAAAAAAAGTACAATTTTTTTTATAAATATAAATATGGAAATTTGTTAAAACTATGATATAAAACATTTGATTTTTTCAATGATATTATGATTAAAAATATTATACATACCTTCATGTATTAATTAAGCATATAAAATGTTCTTCAACGGATTAGTATGCGATTCAAGACTGTGCTGGCTTACACAGAGCATTTCCAGAAGCTGATGCTGATGCGATCACAAAGCACAAACTGCAACATGCATCCATGAATCGTCGAAAAATTTTCATTGAAAAAATACTTCAATGAGTCCTAAAATTTAGCCACGTCAAAGTTTAAATGTCAAAGTGTCGATATTTATTATAATATTCAAATCGACTTATCGAATCTTGTAGAACGAGAACCGATAAGTCTACGCCCAAAACACCTAATTTTTAAATTTTTACTAAAATTTTGTTTTACTCCAAAACCTTGGCGTAGTGTTTGGATATTACTTCACTTTCCTTTGTGGAATTCATACCATTATTGTTTTTAAAAAATAAATGGATTCTAAAATCTTTCGTTTAATTATATTATTTTCTTTATGTATAATTTTTAAATTATCATAATCTATTTTATGTTTTAGGTTTAAAAGGCTGTATTTGTTTTGGTATTGCTCTTAGCATTATTTTTATGGTTATATATTCTAGTAATCAGGTTCGTTCCTGTGTGTCCAATATAATATTTATTACAATCATTACAATTAATTTTATATATTACATTATTTTCCTCTTTTATCGGAATTTTATCTTTAAGTGTAGTTAAATAAACTTTTATCTTTATTTCAGATTTTATTCCAAATTTTACTTCATTAATACCATTATTTTTAAAAACTTTTATTATTTTAGATGTTCATGTATCCATAAGATACTATATGATATTATATCTGTGTTATTGTTTTTTTTTCTTGTCCAACTACTTCATTGCCATCTATATTATTTAATTTAGGTGTTTTACTATCTATTGGTTTAAAATTATGAGTGACATTCTGTTTATTTTTGAGGTTATTGGTATGTTTAATTTATTGATCATTATTTAACTTTCTTATTTATATTAGAATACCAAAAAGTATTTATCAATTTTTTGGGGTAAAAATTGTTAAGTAGTATCTCATATATAATTGTTTTAATTTCCTTTGTGAATGTTAAATTTAAATCTCTATGTATTAGATTATTAGCAACATTCCTTTTTTGAGGGAATGGATTGTTTGAGAAATAATTGATTAGTGTATCAGCGGTCATCGGTTTCTTGTACCATTTTGTTAAAAGTTTGTTATTATCTCTAATTATTGATATATCTAAATAGTTGATTTCGTTGTCCGATTCAGTTTCTAAAGTGAAGTTTATTTTCTAATAGTATTTCTATTTGATTTTCATCAATTATTAAAATTTAATCAATATTAACAACAAATTGAATAGACATTTTAAATGTAAAATAAAAAACCCATAAAGTAAATATGTTGATAATTATAATAAAACCACTTTACACTCAATGAACATAAATGACAAAAATAAGATAAAAAAGTAATAATGAAAACTTAGTATTAAATAATAACTATAAGGAATCTCATAAAACAATGAATGTATAACATTTAAAAAAACAAATCGGGATTTATAATAACTATCTACATATAAAATATGTAAATTATGTCAATTAATAGTGTGACTGCTCTACAAAATGATAAATTAAGAATAAATTTTCTTCAAGAACTAGAATTTATCCTCCAAGGAATATAAAATTTATTATAACATTTCATAATTTGATAACAATTTAATAAATTTCACGTGGGTTTCAAATCGGTTTCTAATTTAGAAATTAATTAACAAATAGTATATATTAATTTTTCCAACAGGATCGGCCAAATATACCATGAATATTGAACCCCTACGTGAGTACCACATTGGAATTTTTTTTTGAGAAACGGTTTGTCATTTTGATTTCAATTTTTCCTGTATTTCAAATATATACTTTGTTTTAAAAAAGAATAGGCATTTTTTGAAAATATTCAATGTAACGCTAACAAAAATCTTTTATCTGTATATAGATGAATTTGGCATAATTTCGAGGAAAGCTTCTGTTGTGAAAATTAACTAAATTAATAAATATTGTTCCCTCCCCACGGAGAGGTTTGCCAACGACCAATGATCCTTTGAGCTATACTAATATAAAACATGTCTGTAATCTTTTGGCTAATGCGTTTCACACTTAAATTTTGTTTCAAAATCCCGGAATATTATCTCAAAATATTCAATTACTTTTCGTATATCATCGACGTATTTATCGATCTTATAATTAATATTTTTATGTTTTTGTACGTTAACCGCCATATTTGGAAAATGATTCAGATTATTTTGTTGCAGATCTTCTATAAGATAAAATTAATTTTGTTTTATATCCGTCTATGCAGCTGATCATATAAATTACTGTTTTATTTTCACATTGTAATTCTAAATTTAAATGAACTTAATATTGAAGTAAAATCGGTAAGGTCGACCAAAATTGGCCTCGCGGTCGACCTGTTGGCCACCCCTGAAATAAGATATGCAACATTAAGAAAAAAGAAATGTATAAGTAAAAACTCGAATAAGTTGAAAATTTAAAACAATAAAGTGAAAATTTTACAAAGCAATGGAGAAAATTATAACTGGATTTAAATATAAAATATGTAATGTTAGAACAAAAGAAGGAAAACTGCTGGGAGATGAGACAAAAATATTGAATAGGTGTGTGGAACACTATAAAGAACTCCTCAACAATTGATTATATGATGCAAATTTTATTAATGAAGGCACAGGAGATAGTGCAATCAACAAGAATACGAATGAGATCGGTGCACAATCTACACTGGAAGAAGTTGAAAGGGCGACTGGAAAATTGAAAGACAAAAGAGCCCCAGGGGAGGATGGTATTGTTGCTGAAATGATCAAAGCAGCTAATTAGTCTCATAAAAATAATCCATATTCTGATATCTAAGATCTGGATGAATGAATTTATACCAGAGAGCTGGAAAGTTGGGATAATCTACCCAATTTTCAAGAAGGGTTATCAAGGGGACTCAAATTTCAGCCAAAGTCTGGAAAAATAGATTTTCTAATTTTTTTCATATTAAAATGCCTAAAAACATTACAGATCATATAGCAAAACCTTTAATTCTATTTCGTCATTTTTAAAGGCTCAGGAGAAATTTAAAAGAATTTAATTATAAATTAATAAATTATTACTTTCTTCAGAAAAATTTGTCTTTCTTAGCTTCATGATTTCTGCTACCAGAAACATTCTTTGCGTCACAAATATTAAGACATTGTTTTCATTCTGTTTGTACGTAATCTACATGCTAATACCTTTAAATACAGGCATTAGTTTTCTAATTGTTCAAGTAGTTTCGGTGAGTCCTACATATTAATGTAAAAGAGCTAAAATATATTCAAGTGTGAAACGCAAGGAACATTTTCAAGACTGCCAATTTTTGAAAATAATTTTCAAAATATCTTAACAAGTTTACAGAAACAATTTTTTTGTACATTAATACATATGTGTTGTTAACGCAGTTAAAATTTCAGCTCAGTAGTTATACATTTACAGGAATTTTAAATTTCAGTCCCCGTATCCCTTAATACAGCTGACAAAATTTTCTCTACTATCCTGAACAGCAGATTACAGATCTGTGCAGAAAGAATATTTGGAGAGTACTAATGTGGATTCCGGCCAGGCAAAGGCGCCACAGACCAGAAATTCGTGATTAGACTAATGATGGAAAAGTTTAATGAACATGGAATTGACTTCCATATGTTATTTATGGACTTTAGGAAAGCCTTCGATAGCATTGGCAGGAAACAGATGTTTAAAGTATTAGAGAACAAGGAATTTCAAAAAAGATTATTAAAAATTAACCATGGACAAGAGTTAAATTTGTAAGTAAACTGAGTGAATCATTTAACTGTAACACTGGAGTGAAACTGTTTTAAAAAAGAATTCATTCCATGGGCTCAATATTTGACAGGCTAACTCAAATATGTGCATATGCTGACGATATCCTGATTGTAAGCAGAAATGAACGTACATTCACACGGCTGGAAGAGTATGCGAAAGAAGTTGGACTTACTGTAAACTAAAATGAAACAAAATACGTAGTGGTCTCTCCTTCACAAACACCCCCACATAACTTGAACACCAATAGCGAATCATTTGAAGGAGTCTAGTTTTAAATATCTTGGCACATTGATTAAATCAAGTAACAAGATTAAGGCTGGAAGCCGAGCCTACCGAGTAAATTCAAAACAGACTAATTTCTCTAAACACCAAAGTAAAAGACTACTGGGCGTTGATTCGGCCTGATGTCACGTATAGCTCAGAGGCATGGGCTCTAACTCTTTCTGATGCTAATGCCCTTAGAGCCTTTGAAAGAAGAATACTTAGAATTTTTTTTTGGATCTTTAAAGTAGGATGAAAACAAGTGGACAATACGTAGTGACCAGGATCTGAATGGTATAAGGAATGACCAAGATACTGTTAAATTCATAAAATCTCAGAGACTAAGATGGATGAGCCATCTTATAAGAATGGGTGAAAGTAGGCTTCCAAAGAAAATGTTGAAGAAGAAGAAAAGGACGCCCTAGAACGTGATGGATGGACGGTGTGGAGGAGGACCTAATGGTTATGAGAATTCGAGGCTGGATGACCATGGCAGAGAATAGAGATGTTTGGAAGCGCATAGTGGCGGAAGCCAAAGCTCACACCGAGCCCTAGTACCCAGTGAAGAAGAAGAAATTTTGTTTATTAATGAATTTTTAAAATTAGTCTGCTTCAGTGCCCCATGGAAACCCTTTTGAATTATTATTGACTGAAATGATTTTTTTATGCTTTTGTATTTGTTTTCCAAAATTTTTTTATGAATCACAATTGAAATACTTAATAATTTTAAATTAATTATTTTGAAAACCGAGTCATTCGACCAATATTCGAGGCGAACGAATAAATATTAACTAATTGACGGTTTAAAGAAATAAAGAAGAAAGTGGACCAAATTGAAGACAGAAAATTTGATTCTGGTGAAATTGAAGATGTTTTTTCAAAAATTTTTGTTTCCTGTACAGTTTAAGCTGCAACAGCAGCTGAAAGCTCTGGTTTTCAAAATTAATTTTATTCTTCTTTTAAAAAAATATTATACAGTTTTATTACAATTCAGGCTGATAAAAAAGCCTTTGGGGATAAATTACAAACTTTTAAGATAAAATTTTGGAATTTTATATTATCCCGTTTCATTTTAATATTATTGTTAGTGGTTAATTATTATTTTTAAATTGCTTTGCACCCGTTGTTATAATTTATGCACACACTTTTAGGCACTGGTCAATACTTAGGTCTGTCATCGCACGGTATGACTAGGGACGCTACGAGCACGTTCTCTGAGAATAATAGTATGACAGTTTGTGATGAGTCACCTTTGTTGTATAAATAATGGCGGCGCTGCAGTCTCGATGCAGTCGACGACATCCATCGCTGGTTCCCTGGTGTGAAGACCGAAGGTTGGAAGTTAGACGACGATCGACTGTCGAGCGGCGCGGTTCACTCCGCAGCGGCTCCTCCTAATTGCAACAAGTGCAGCAGCCATACGCAAGGTAAGGCGATCTCAAATACATCATTAAGTTTCAGTAGTCGTATTGTAACTATTAAATCGTTTTTGCTTTCGGATTTCGCGATAATTACGGCTTTTGGTAAAGTTGGATGCTGTGCAACTGGCTGAATTTTTTGAATAAAGTGTTAATACGTTGCAATGGAACGTGTTTTTCGCGAATTTAAGACTTTTTTGAAGGGCAAACTGTAACGATGTGTTTTATCGCAGACGATTATTGCGTGAAATGAATTGTGAAACCAAATTTGGTTGTGAAGTTTAATGACAATGTTGTTCAGACGTTTGGTAAAGTTTTATGGGGTGTGTCCGTTGTCTCTAGTAAAATGAATTTAAAAAAGTGATTGTATACTTCAACTGTTGCTTCCAAATTGGTCTTGACTGTAAATGAAGTTAATCGTAATGGAAATTATTTGGGGTGGGGCAAGTAGTTTATTGTTCGTAAGGACACGGTCTCATAATTTTTACTGTTGTATTATCGGAAATGTTGCTTCATTTTATTTTAATTACATGATTTCAATTTATGTCCTCATGAAGATATTATTGCGTCGATTGAAATTGGGAGCCGGATATCGATTAGTTTCTTAGACAAATTTCTTTAAATTTGTTGTTATTCATAGGTGACTGCTATTGCTCTTCCCTGATGACCTACATAGGGTTTTCTGTATTTACGTAGTATCTTTAGTCTTCTTAGACAACCGAAACCACGAAATTCAGAAGCCCAAACAGTCAAACAGCACTGTTGTCATAATTTCTTCAAGGAATTTTTAAATGATTGATTTTTAATTTGTATGATATTGGAGAAATTCCTAGGTTTTGTCAGTCACGGCATTTGATGAACCAAATTTATATAATAATTTTGATTTCAGATATATTCATTTTTGCATGAGCTTTCGGCATTGAAAATTTAGAAATTACGTATACAAAATTATTTGACATCTGAGGGTGTGTACAATAGATTAAAAATTGAAATCATGTTACAACCAAATTTTTTTTCAATTGTAAAAATTACGATTTTTTTATGTTTCAAATGTTAAGTGTTTTTAAATTTATCGATGACTATGGCAGTGCCGAAATTCGCTGCGAAATTGAATAAATTTGAAATAAAAATTAATACATTGTTGTCGTTGACATTAAGGAAGAATCATTCCTTGTGTTTATAAATTCTGTTGTCTATGAGTCACTTCGCTAAAATTTATCAATTATGTTGAAGTTTTGGTGATCTTTAAACTGTTGTAATAAATGCCAGTTTTTTTGTTGGAATTTGCCACCATTGTTAGATAATAATATTTTACTTTACGTTTGATGTTCATATGATATAAAGATGACGATTTTACAGCCATTTTTCAACTCTAGGAAGTTTCAGTACAGTTTCGTAATCGCAGAAAATTGTTTATGCTGTTTCTACGGTAACAGAATTTAGTCTATTACAAATTTTTCTTTTATTGATATGAGGTATTTTATTTGTTGTATGTACTGATATGTCATTGAATAAAATGCCTGTGAAATTGTCATTTAATTTCTCTTCATATTATAAAGTAGAGATAAGGATTGAGCCTGACATGATAACTTTGCTATAGTGCATTTTTAAAGAGTTCTTGAACGTAGTTTTTTTACTTTAGCATTGTCCCACGCTTATCTTTAGTCGTTGGGGAATGAACTGACATGAGGCATCAGCTGATTACATCATCGCCGTAACATCCTGGCTAAGACGATAAGGAAAGTAGACGTCGTATCTTACAACTGTTGATAATCTTCCAAATTAATCAATGCTTTTGGGCGGAGATAATCCATAGCTACATTCAGCGTTATCTCCGAGTGGAAATTCGACGAATGAGCGACATTCTGTGTAACTATCACACGAATCACCACAAATGAAAAGGCTTGAGCTTATCGTGCTTGTTCAGATAAAAACACGCAAGCGCATCCAGTGAAAAGGTTGAGTCATTCACAAGAAATCGGAGTCGCTCATGTAAATGCTTAGTCAACGAATTCTTCAACGCCCTCAACTTTCCGAGGATTTTCCTGCTTACCGGATTATTAAACAACTAGCTGGGGACCCGGCGTTGCCCGGGTAATTATTTATATTATCCCTGTACATTACTTAATTCTTGGACAACAAATGACTAAACCGACATCGAAAAAGTCAGAATACGAACCGCAAATATACCCCCACTATCTCGAGAGTCCAAAAATACTCCCGGTACAAAAGTAGGAATAAATATAATTTCATTGTTCTAACATAAATTTTTCCCCCGCTTAATTGTTGAATTGTCACTTAAATCGCATATGAAAGGTTTCGTCAACAAACTCGATACTTTCCTTTTTATTTTCACATTAGCAATTATTATTTACCTGACTCGAGAAATAAAACCAAATTATCAATTTATTTATACATCGTATCGACGAGCCAAAGAAGTTCATATTTCCTCAGCCTGCTACAACAATAGAGTGGGATATAGGAACGCGTAAAGGAACTTAGCAATTGGTTTACACACCGCGGCAATTCCAAGAAATCTTCCCGTAGTATTAATATTTATATTGATATTATATTAATATCTTCTGCAATATACCTAAATTAAATATGCACGAATATTTTAATTTACATGTCCTTTTTTAAACCCTAAAATTTTCATTTAAATCCGTTGAGGCGTTACGGAGCCTATTCGAGACAAACGGACAGACAGACATTTTATTTATTGGTATAGATACAAGTCAATTAAATATATGTTCGGTTGCTTAAGGAACTAATTTAATGGCTGTGATGAAGTTTTCGGGGCCATCGCTTGTAGCGACTACTAGGTTCTGCACTATAAAAGTTGATTCGGTATTATTCGACACTTCCCCGTTCCCTGTTAAATGGTTTGAATGTACCGCGTGGATCACCGAGGGTGATGGGTTCGATTCCCCGGTCCAGTCGAGATTTTTCCAGGCTGGTCCTCATCGCCTATAAGTCTGATCCTCTTTTGAAATCAGTTTGTTTCTATTCCTCAAGCAGCTTAATTCGCCTTTGATCAATTTACACATCCTTCAATGAAGTCCTAAGATGAGCCCATTGTGAAGTACAGTACAAATCCGGTTAAACGAAGTAAAAGAGGAGAAGTCGTTTCGAATAACACTTCTTTCGGCCAAGCAGTGAACACCTAATGCTACAGTACTTTTCAATGAAAGAAATTAACAAACAGATAAGGACACGCTCTTTTTAATTAATTGAAGCGGCGTTTCGTGACCATATTTGTAATGTTAAATTTTGATGAAGAAGAGATGCATTGTGCATGTCACTTTCGTTCCAGCTTGAACTCTGGGTGTGTAAAACAATACAGAAGTTTGGGTCCGGCAAACTTTTACTGTCTTTGGGTACTTTAAGTTGAAGTTTCTGTTTCAATCCCTGAAATTATTATTGAAATACGTTGAGCCGTTTCGGAGCGTAACAGATCAAGCGTATAGGCAACCCGCATTCAATTTAACAAGGCGGATATAACGTAACCTTCTCGTAGTGAAGTTTCTGATATTTTCCAATTTTCCTGATTTTTGTTTCCGTTATTACCTTGTACGAAGTAATTGAAAACTTATATAAGAAAAGGTGAATGAAATCGGTAAAGTCGTTCTCAAGTTATGGCGTGACCAAGAAAAATAGGACTTATAACTCGCAGTTGGTTTACACGCCGCGGCAATTCCAAGAAATCTTCCCGTAGAATTAATATTTATATTGATATTATATTAATATCCTCTGCAATATATAAATATAGGTATCGATGAATAGATTGTACTATAACTACCTAACAAAATAATTTATTTAAATTCTCATAATATCTTCTTAAACAAAAATAGTTTTTATAATTTAATTATCATACAACACCAAATAAATCCAGCCATTTTTATAACACGTCAATATAACAAGTCAATTCCTTTTTAAGAATTTTTAAACATTAATAATTCAATTAAATCTTGATTGTTGAATTTAAGGGAATGTTTCTGCTGTAATATTAATGACTGCAAAATAAGTAATGAACTTATAAGCTATTGGAAGGAAAGATTTTATGATATTTTTGTTCTATAATCCGCGAGGGGGGGTGACTAAAAGTTTTTCTCTCTTGCATTTACCAGACCAAGGACACGGGTGACTTCACCAACTAATAAACTGCGTGCATTATCACATGAGACTGATGGAACATAATTTATCTTGAGTCATTGTTGGGGTAGGATTTACGTGTGAGCTACACAAGCTCATGGGGGGATAGGGTCCAATTCCCCCTCCCCTCAAAAATATACTCAAAGAATTTCGTGTAGTGCAAGTACCGCACGTCCAGCCTAGTATCATGTGTATAAATAAAAACTGCGCAGTTCATCATTTGATGATGTCATCAGTGGTGTCAAAGTTCCATCCCGGATTAATAAAGAAAACGTCATAAAAGTTTAATGTATTTTCAATAAATAAATTACCATTTCTCCATCATAAAGCTTACAAGTCCATTAATCATTTTGCACCCATGAATAATACGTCAGAAACCTTAAGACACCAATACAGATTTTATTAAGAATTTATTACTATTATTTTTATTTACGACTACTATGGCCACTTTGATGGGCTATTAACGACTACTTCTTACTCAATGTGCTACTATTTTAACTGCAGGCGTTTCTCAATACCGAACCACACACATGTCCTCGCAGGGATTCGAACCCGGAACCTCTGTGATGCGGAGCAGGGACGCTGACCATTACACCACAGGAGTTAAACTTTTCTATATCATCGGCAAAGAGTAGGGTTTTTATTTCTTCACCTTGTTGTATGATTCCTTTTCCATATTCAGTTTTAATTTTCTTCATCTCCTGTTCTATACACAAGTTGAACAGCAATGACGACAGACTGCATCCTTGTCTTACTCCTTTCTTGATCTTCTATACTAATTACTGCCGCCTGTATCCTGTACAGGTTATGTATAAGTCTCCTTTCTCCATATTTTATTCCAGTGTTCTTCAAAATCTTTAATAGTGTGTTCCAGTTCACAATATCAAACGCTTTTTCTAAATCTACCTTGAACGTAGGCCGGTTTTTTACTATCCCTAATTTGCTTAACGTTTCCACCTTGGCCTCCCTCTTCTGTTCTTACCCCTACACACTTCCCTCTAATGCTAATTTTACAAGACCTTCATGTCTCAAAACGTGGCCTATTAATCTATCCCTTCTCTTGGTCAACGTTCTCCACACTGTTCTCTCTTCCCCTATTCTCCTTAGAACTTCCACGCTAGAGATTCTATGCACCCATCTGATTTTCAACATTCGCCTATAGCACCACATTTCAAAGACTTCTATTCTGTTCCTGTCTCCATTCGAAGACTTTTAGCATCTATTTCCTAATATTCACACTTATATTTGGGTAAGTAAATTCCTATTTTTCGTAAAAGCCTTCCTGGCCTGTGCTATCCTACTCTTTATATCTACTATACTTCTATCATCCCTAGTTATTACGCTTCCCAAGTAGCAGAATTCCATAACTTCCGTCAAAATATCCCTTCCCAATCTCACACCCGATGTTGTTTGTGTATAATTTCAACCATAAAAGACAATAAAGGGGAACACCCGTAGGGGAAAATCAGTGGAGGCGCTGCGGAAGTTTTCTCGCAGGTGCTTCCCCCCAGAGTGACTGCGGGGCTCACCTGATCATGTCGGGAATGCCTCGTTCTCTCTCTGTTTTTTTTTATCAAAGTTCTCACATGCCAAGACACCTTCACCTATTTTAGGAGGTATATGTACTGGGGTCGAAGACCTTGGGCATGTGGCAAGAGTTGTCCGCTGATCCCATTGGATCAGTCGGCTAACTACCTCCTGAAACTCGTGGAGACATGGAGAAGGGAATGCAGCGACCCCACATCAAACTCGTCTCCCGTCATTCGGAAGGGTGTGAGAATAGTACCCAATACCCGACCTACCTATGCAGGTTTTCTAGGGTTTTCCCTGCATCTCTTTAGGTGAAACACCGGGTAGGATCCTTAAACCATAGCCCGGGGGCCTTAGTTAACCCTTGGCTACCTCTCTCTACTTTCAGCATCACCCCTTTTCAATTCCCTTCCTATGCTATTAAAGGGGAGTTGCCTGTTTCAGGATCACCCTCATGTAGCCTGTTAACCCCCCAAAAAAGATAACAAGAGATGCGCTATTATTTAACATAAAAAGAAACTCTGTTGTTAAGGTTTGTTTTATTAATAAGGGTGTATCTCTTGTTATTTGATGAAGATGTCGGTTTCGTTGAGGTGTTATAATATCTGAACGCATTGTATCCCCTCCATTGGCTGATCCAGCCTTATGCTCCGCCCACTGCATCAAGTCTCTACACAACATTCAGTGGCATTTCGCTACGTACTGACTCTAAATACTGACTTCCATTCACCGGTGTATAGCGGAATTTCTTATGTATAAGAGAGATTAATTTGCTGCGTGATTTAGCTGCTAGCACGGGGGAGGATTGATTGACAGTTAACCCTGACCAATGGGGTAGCAGCGAAAGGGAAGTCCCACGCTTATCGTTTTGGCCCCTCCCGATATCTAGTTAAATGACATACCGATTCTTGGTCAGACCCATTGGCGACTCGTGAGATTTTTAAGTTTTCACCCCAAACAACAACTATTACGAGGATAACTACTTACAATATTAATTATATTCCTATAGGGATAGATTCGAAGTACAAAATGTTACAAAAATAAAGTAAGTGTAATTCACATTACAGTAAATTCATTAACGGGGATAATTCAATACAGATGAATTTGACTTCAGCCATTTTAATAAGTAGGGTTTTTCAATAAGGGCGGGTCGATGTTGAAATGAAATAAAACAAGCTGTGTGTGAGGTATTATCGAAATTATTTTTCTAATTTGAAAGGGTACACATGAGCCTTTCAAATAAAAAAGAATTTCGTTAATAGCTCACACACAGGTTTTCTCGACCCGTCCTGATTGACAAACCATATACTACAACAGCGACAGTGTTACCAATACTCTGCGGCAAATAACCCAGATTTCTAATTCCGTATAAATTGTTTCTAATTTTTAAAAACCGGAAAATATTTAGGTGACACACATTTCTAACGTGAACGTGTTTTTTTCGTGCGTAAATATTTTAAGTGAAGTTAGTTTAGGAATAAGCCACACATGATGGCAGTATCGTGCGGTAAGTTTTCTCATTGCGACGCAAGTCCTCGAAATGTCACCCATTTAAAAGATTTTTCCTTTAAATTCTATTTCAACTGTTATTGTTTAATAAATTACGCTAAGTGTATACGAATATTATCACCAAATCAGTGGCTCTCTAGATTTTGAACTTCCCTTTTTTAAGTTCCTCATTATCAAATGTAAGGAATTACACGCTTTGACCTGTTCCTCGCACCCAAGTCTATTGCTAATATACATCACCAGATATTTACAGTTTGTTACCCATGGAATTAGTTCCTCGCCTATTTCATTTTCTCTCATTTAATAAGGTGCGTTGTGTAAACGAGATTGATTAATTCGTTTTGTTTTTCATTAATTTTCATTTTATATTCCTGAGCCGAGCTATTGACTTTATCTTGATCTTCTTATAATACTATCGCGTCTTGTTCGTTTATCTTTGTGTAGATGATGCAGTCGTCAGCGAAAAGCCTAACTCCTGTGGGAGACTTTGAGTTTGATTCTGACATTTAGAATGCGATTTAAATTGTAGTACATCCCCTAACATGGGGATGGTACGGGGTAACACAAACTTCTACATAATATATATAAAGGAAAGTACAATTTTGTTTGCCTGTCTCTCGGGACACAAAACCAAACACTTCCCCTAGGGGAAGGGTTGGAATTTGTGGAAATTTTTTAATATGCAAAAGACTAAATATTTTTTTCGAGTCAATTACTGTGATGGTGTTACTCACTACACTACTTGTGTACACTTTTTGGAATGGGAGGGGTGGTGGTGGTGGAATAGCGTTACGTGAAGACAACAAGGAAACAATCCAGTTTGGTGTCGAAACCGGTGTAATGTGAGTCGCTGAGTTATATTCTGACATTTGCAGTGCGTCTTAAGTGACAATTCATCCACTAAGCGGGGTGATGGAAGGGGTAACACTAAACTTTCGTGATTTATATATAACGGATGGAGAATTTCTATAAAATTCAGTTATTATGTTCCCCGCGACGCAAAACAAAACAAAATGGTGATGAAGAACGACTACCAGCAGGGGTCGAGAGGTCGGGAGTGTTTAAATATGCAGAAAGTCTAATATTTGAGTTGAACAAATATTTTTGGGGTCAGCTGTCTTAATAGCGTTTTCTACTACACAATTTGTGTTTAATCTCAACCCCATTCAGCATAGGAGACGTGTGAATGTGGAGGGGCGTCAAACGAAATTAGCAACGAAAAATATCGAGTTTGGTGTCGAAACCAGAGTAGTATGAGTCGCAGAGCTACATTCTATCACTTAATATGCTATTTACTTGACAGTTCACCCCCTCACAGGGAAATGGAAGGGGATGGAATAAAGTAGTCATTAAAGGATAGCAAATTTTGATAAAATTTTGTTCCCATGTCCTTAATGACGAAGAAACGAAACTTTTACGATAAAACGTGACTAACACCCAGAGGAGGGGGTTGGAGGAGGTTGAAATTTTAAATACGCTAAAACGGCCACTATTAGAGTCGAATAAGTATTTATCAGTGTCGGTTACTTTGATAGAGTAAGACAGCTAGACAGGGTAACATTCATAGGGATGGGAGTGATACGGCGTTGAATGAAAATAACAAGTAACAGATCGATATTGGTGTTGAAATCGGGGCTATGGGAGTTGCTGAGTTTCATTCTGACTTTCAACCTGATATGTAAGTTGCAGTTCAGTACCTGAACAAGGGTGGAAATGGTAAAACGAAGTTCCACTTACAATATTAAACGGGTGGAGCAATTTCGATCGACATTGCTGCGATTATTCCCTCTGACGCAAACACTAGCACAGAGGTGGTAAGACATGGCTACCACCACTAGGGGCGGGGGTGGATGACCGGAAATTATAAATTTGAAAAAACGGCCTAATTAGAGTCGAATAAATATTTTTCAGTGTCAATAACAGAATTTGTGTATAGCTTCAAGCCTCTTTCAGCATGGGAGTAGATTAGGAGGAAGGGTTCACATAAAACTGACAAGGGAACTAATGACATTGGTATTTAACCCGGGGTTACAGGAGTCGCTGAATGTAAATTCTACACTCAAAGTTCAACCGTTACGAGGGGCTTAAGGGGGGTACACAAATTTCTGTGTAACAAGATTTAAAACCGACCAGCAATTTTGATGAAATTATGCAAGCATGATCGCCGAGACGCGAAAAAATGCTGTTAGGGAAGAAACAACTGTCATTCGCTCCCGATGACGGTTTAATCTTATTTTAAAAGTATACCCGAGCAATGCCGGGTCCCCAGCTAGTTGATAAAATAGACCGCACATAACTGATTGATGAATTAAATTTTATAATCCCTGCTAGAGGTCCAAGACCATTCATATTAATTATTAAATTGAGAATTATACTTCTAAAACTCCCAATTGCAGAATGTTAAAATTCATTAATGATTTAAACAATCACTTATTTCGTATTAAATCACGCGAATAAATAAAAATGAGTGACTATGATATTTTGAAATATAAATGAAGAGAGTTTCTGGGATTATTGAAATGTAGGTGAGGACTTTGTAAGGTTTAAGTAGATATATTGTAATACTCTCGTCTTAATAATATAAATTGATAGACGGGGACTTTAGAAATAAAATGAACTATTTTAAAACAAATTACAGTAAGTTTATTTACAGCTAAATACAAAAACTATTGACAAAGAATTTTGATTGGTGAAAATAATATAATCGAAATTGGGCGGTTGGGTTTAATTCAGATCATTTCCACGGCTTTCATCAGTCACATGAGGGTCCTTCTCATCAGGGAGTTAATATGGGGAGAATTTCTTTACAGTGAAAATTTGATTTATTGTAAGGTTTATTATTAAGACGATAGTATTACAATATATCTACTTAAACCTTACAAAGTCTACACCTACATTTCAATAATCCCAGAAACTCTCTTCATTTATATTTCAAAATACGAGTATGTCATGTCTTACTGTGGACGTTTCGCTGGTTGATGCACGGCCATGGCGATGTGTGATGGCGATGGCGATGGTGATGGTCGCAGCCGTGGCGTCCACGCGGCTCCAGTTGGTTGAGCAGATTTTCAAAGTCCAAGACTGCTGGCACGTCTTATCCGTTTTTGTCGTATCGTTTTTAGTACCTGTTCTTCTTGGCTTTTTAGATATTCCTCCCCGCAAGTACTCTTAAACCAATCGGATTTCTTAAAATAAAACTGCTCAGCAGAATTCCACCCAATCACTGACGCGCTTTTGTTTCATCCGCGACAATGACCGTCGTAAATTATGGGTTCGCTACTGAGCTCACCCCTGACAGCGGATCCTACAACAACAGACCCTCGCATCATTCAGGGCCTGACAGTTTTAAGATGCCCTAACTAAAGACCTTCGCTGCTGCTCAAGTCCAGAACACCCAATAACACGTTCACTTCATTACAATATATATATATATATATATGCACACACCAGATCGCTATACGTATATAATCCCATTAATGTACATAGACTATCCAGCTTAAAAATATTTATTATACTTTCACCAACAATTTAGGAACTTTCAACGTCAAACGATTAATGGAACACCAAGGGTTTATCTTGGAGCAAAGGTCAAAAAACAGTCAAGTGTGTGCATCACAAAAATAAAGCATCACATTTACATTATGTAATTTCTTCAACGTATAGCGGTTTTTATGTTACTTTCAGTGACGAGATTTCCGGACCATTTTTCTAGCTGTCATGACTATTTTTTCTACAGTCGCTAAATTTCACACGTCCAACACATGTCTTTTGTAAAATTCTGCACGCTGTCGCCATTCTGAAGCTTGTAATAAGGGCAAATTTGAATTCACTTTAATAGAGCATGATAAACTAAATAAGAAGTCTGTTAAAATTATTTAATATATTTAATAACAACAAAATAAAATCTTATCTTCCTGAGTACCAAAAGAATATTTATGCGTATTGAATTTACAGTTAATAAAATTAAAAGCAAAATTGATTATTTTTCTTAGGAAGTGGTTGACTCAAATACCTTGGTTTTTATAGTTACAAACACTAACTGAGGACGATGACCACCATGGCATTTCATTGACGCTTTACCAACGGTGCTCAGGAAATCGTTGTTGTAGATCATCACCGACGCTCAGGAACCTTTGGAATGATTAAATCAAAATCAGCTACGTTAATATTCTCGAACATGACCCGCGGTGCCCTTTAATAACTGGCTGTCACCCGTCTCTTCTGAAATTGCTTGTATGAAATCCTCCATAACTCCTTGTCTGAAAATACGGACTTAACTTTCTCAAATCTCTTCCATCATTCCTCTTTGACGTCCCTTCGATAACTGCATCTCCTCATTTATTTCTATCAGTCTCGAAACCTGGGATCTCCCCTCTCAATCAAAATTATTCACGACTTTCGCCATTGACCAACCATTTTCCACCCCCTACAAGTACTCAATACGGGGCAATACGCCGATTTCCAAAAATACGGAACTTCAAGTTGAAGGATATTCCCACTTCTTGTGTGAAGGATTCGCGCTTGCCAAATATTGTGATGTCCTAACTAATCCCCGAAGGATTTACGACCTTGGCTGGTTCCTAATCCCTCACAGGAGGCCCTTGAATGTATATTTGTTCTGCGAAAGCCCTCTGTACTTGAATTTCAATGACCCCACGAGTTCAGGTGCTCTGAAAAATTTATTTGATGCAAATGAAATGAAGTGAACTGCCTTATATATTTATTAAACGTATGTAGACTACAAACTTCCAGCTTGATCTCCATTGAAACGAGGACCCATTTTCGTTTTTTTATTTCAGTTTCCGTCAACTGTAATGTTATTGGCCACTACAGCGGTTACATTAACAAAGGCGTGGATAACGTAATTGTTGTGATACCATGAAATAAGGTTTACAAATTGTTTGAGTTAAAGTTAATTAGTTTTAGAAATTCTAATAGTTCTGTTGATGACCTTTGGTCCAGATTATCCTAGTATATTTTTTCTCTGATAGTTGTAATTGGGTCATTGGAAAATGATGTGGTGTTTGGTTAGGTTTCTCTTGCAAGAGTTTCTGTGAGAAATATTGTCGTGGCTGGCCCTTACCCTGGAAAGCAGAATTTGATTCTTTCCTGGGGAAGAGTAGATCTTGATGATTGCGTCCCTTGTTACTTGATCTTCTCCTGAGATTCCAGTGTTCCAGGAACTTTGTGTAATATACTTTCCGTATGTCATTTGCGGGGCATGTATGATTGAATATTAAACTGTGGTAGGAATTTGCGGTGAGTTTATCTTGATTGTTAGCTAACACGTTTCCTAAGATTTTGCTGTGGGTAGGATCCAGCATATGGTGATATGGTAGTTGTAATTATTCACTTTCCTAAGGTTGTCTTTGATGTTGTTTAGTTTATTTAGGTATAAGTCAGGGCATTTTTTATCGCATTTATAGCATTTAATGAGTCACAAACGATTAACATGTTTGGATGAGGTTTTTTCCAAGCAATAGTATATGGCCATCAATAACGCGTAAATCTCAGCCGTAAAAGGCGAAGCGTCCTTGTGGATTGCTTGAGATTTTAATGATCCTTTGGTAAGCATAGCACATCCACCTCAACTACGAGATTCTGATGCGCCAAAAAAGGTGGAAAGTTCTCGAGTATAAACAATGGCATTAATAAGCCACATCAGTGTTGACTATGTTCTAATTTATTACAACGCTGTTTTCGAATTAAGTGGCGGAAAAAATATTTCTAAACTGGCTTGTCGCAGTTTGGAGTGATAATTTTTGCTGTTTCAATGTTGGTATAAAGTTGGCTCCTCCCTGCCTTCGATCAAGATTTCTAGCCCCTCCCTTGCCAGCTACACGCCTCACACATACCACAGAAGGTTTCTCTTGGCAATTAGAAATGGCGCATTTAATTAAATACATAGCGTTGTTCCCTTTCGGCACTACTGATTTAATTTCGGCTCATCGTCATCAGTTTGAATATCCCACACAACATGGCGTCTACGGTCACGTCTGCACAAAATATAATTACTAATATACGTAGTTTTGTGAGTTTTTCTCATCAAATATGTTCGATGAACTTACTTCTGTATCAATAATTTCTGATAATAAGGATAAACTAAAATCGGATCATATAACATTCTGTTAAGGTAAATTGGTTAAGTTGTGCAATGGCCATAGCAAGCTGGATTATTTCAATGAACTAAGTACTTTTTTGACGGCTGTGAAGATTTGGGAGAATCTATTTTACAAAGTAGACAAAAACTCGCGATATTGAGTCTTGTAATATCTGAGAGAACTGTTGAGTTTTTCCACTTAGGAGCTTGGATGACTCACATTTTGAGACGTTTCATCTGACACGTTTTGTCGCTGCGACTAAAAAAAATCTCTGGGCCCACTACGACTACAAAGTCCCAGGCTACATTATGCATTTCGTTGGAACCAACTACAGTAAATTATCGATTCTCCTCGCTAATGGTGGAGATAATTGACGTTAATAATCAAAACCAGAGGATATACCTTATATACATTCCAGATATACTCGTATGAAACTAACAACGTTAACTTTTTACACCATAAAACCTACTTAACCTTTTGTGATGCAGGCAAATGTTCTTCATCACATAGCCTCTCAAGTGCAGTTCATTAGATTCGGGATTATATTACTATCTCACGTAGCCAGTCAAACGAGATGATTAAATTTCTGTTATAGCGTGAAATAATTCTTAAATTTAACTAAACTCTTACTGAGGTAATGATACTTTCTAATTGATTAATAAATATGAGAAATGTTTTATAAGTCGCTATGCACTGTAATGAATGTAGGGGGAAATTAATTGTTTAAGTGGATTATTGATATATTTCTAATAATATTTTGTAAAATATAAAAGAAAGACAATAATAAACTTGATCCAATAAACATATTTACATTAATAATTACAATTTTAATATTTCTATTGTTATGCCGGTACTTCTTTCGTCACTTACAACTAAATATATATTTACAATATGATACATGTGAAAATTTGTGTAAATCTCTTTCTAAAATCAATCTATTCTAATCTCATGTCACCGCTCTCGCACAAATCTCTCTCCCAGCTTTTTTAAAATCTCCTCCCTACTTCTTTAGTTTTCATCACCAAAGCAAGGATGGATATTGACCAATCACATTTATGTTTACTCTTGGGAAAACCACCACCCGATGCAGCCAACTCTTACCAAAATTTGGAAACACCTAAGACGCGACGTCTACGTTTTATTTCCCCTGCCTCAAAAGCTGTCTCCCGTTCTTTTGATTCCGCACCACCAAACGCCCGAGCAGATGTGTTTGACCGTTACAGCACATGATTGAGACACGTTATACAAAACCTAGAGCAGAACGCACTTGATTTTATTTTTCGTAGACATATATTTGCATCTATAGACATTATTTCACGCTAATAGGACCAAAGAGATGGTCCAAGTACCTACTCCTTTTTAATATAATTAGCTGTTTCTGTGTATTTTTCTGTAAGTGTTTATGTAAGGTACTGGCAGATTTCTTGACTCGATTATGATAGAATCATCGCGGTGGTTAAGATGAAATTCAGCTCTCATAAACTAGGGGAGCGTGAAAAGGAAAATTTTCAAAAAATGTGGTTTAATCAACTGTTGAAATAGCGATGTGTCTAATATCGTACCCCTTTCAAAATATCAACATAACACCTTACAAAATAAAATATTTTAAACATGTAAAACCACAATAAGTACATTTAGAAAGTTCCAAAAAATACTTTCTATCGCATCAGGGGTGTTCCTAATATCGCCCTGTGCGATATTATGAATTCTTTTTCCAGCAACCACAAAAAAGAATTTGTCAGGCAAAATAATTAAAAGATAGCTATTTATTATTATATTTTACAACAAATTCAATTATGTGTCATTGTGATATTATTACAAAGAAGAGAGGTTATACAGTATATTGTTATAGTGTACATGCCAATAGGAATCATCTGTTCAAACAGAAATCATAAAAATAGGTTTTGTAATTAGTAACTCCAGAAAATTTTTCATGACATTTAGAAGAAATGATCTATTTTTGTCCACATTTGTCAGTTGAGTGAAGCTGGTTCCAGAAAGGAAACTCACAGTTGTTTTCGCTGTCTTCACCGTCAGTAGACACTAATGATAATAATATTTTATTGTTAATAGACCAGTACAGCAATATGCAACGTCAATATATTAAATAACACAAAGTATATACAATTATAGGTTCTACAAAATTATCTGTCTACGTTTGGTCAAGATCTTCTTCTGAGAATCACTCCGATAATACCTCACGTTTCATTTTCCTTTTCTTCATTCCAATACTCTTCTTCTTAGGCGTAGTGTTTTGTTTCTTTTCCCGTAGGTCTATTAGTTTTGTTTGATGTTTTGGCAAAAATATTTATAATTTTCCTTCTTCGCAATGTTTTACTTTGAAGGGAGTACTTGTCAGAACTGTTGCTGGGCAACTTGGTCGTCCTCTTCCGTTCACTTCAACCTATTTATCGTTCAGTTGGGGCAGAGGGCTTATATCCGCCGGGAAACCTTTCTAGATTGGAATGCCATTTGTTTTCAATCCTTAGCCGTCAATCCATAAACTCTAGCCTCCATATTCAGATAGTATTTTACAAGGGATTACTCCAGCTCACTGTCAACAACAGATTTCCTACCAAGTATAGTTGTATCTAATTTATTTATTTCGAGTTCTCCAAAATTAACTTTATCTTTCAGCATTGATTTAGTAGTAGTATATCCTTTCGTTCCTTTAGGAACACAGGGCATCTGTGAAACATTTCCACCTAAATCTATTCTTTGCCAAATTTTTAACTTCTTTCCAGGTCTTTCCACACTCCTTCGCCACCTCCATAATCGTCCTCTTCCAGATGTGTTTAGGTCTTCTTACTTTTCGTTCACCTTTTGGATTCCAGTCTAATGCTTCCTTCTCAACTGACTCTTAGTTCTTCCTCAAGGTATGTCCTATCCATCTCCATTTTATCTTTTTCATCTGTTTCTCTATTTCTGTCTCACCGCAGGCTTCCCATAATGCTGAGTTGCTTATTATTTCAGGCCATCTTATACCAATTATTTTTATTAAACAGGGATTTATTAATATTTATAATTTCTTTGTAGTTCGATGTGTTACTTTCCAGGTTTCACATCCATAGGAGCAATACTGATTTGGCATTACTATTAAATATGCGAATCTTGGTTTTCTTGGAAATACTTTTGATCTTCCAGAATGTATATAGTTGGACAAACGCTCCGTTTGCCTTTTTAATTCGTGTTTTGACGTCTTTTGGGGCTCCTCCACTTGTTGTTACTATACTTCCTAGAAAAGTGAACTCACTCTCTGACTCAATTTCCTCCTTATATTTTTGCATTTGTATTTTTTTGGCTTGATTTTGGGTTTATCCGCATGTCTTTAGTTTTCTTGCTGTTAATTTTTAATCCCACTTTGGCTGCTTCCTTCTCTAGGCAAGATACTTTCTTAGTCATGTCTTTTAAACTCTGAGAGAGGAGGCATAGTCAAAGGCTTCTAGCCTTCCATGTAAACCCCATCTTATTCCCCGTCTTCTATTTCCTTTAGTTCTTCTCATCGCTTTGTCCGACACCACAAGAAATAGGATTGGGATAAAAATACACCGAAGGCTTCTGCGAGTTTCCCCTTGTGTATCACCTGACATTTATATTCTCTGTACATTTATTTCATTTCTTTCTCTCTCCTTGGCTCTACAGCCCATGAGGGCCTGGGCCTACCGAGCCGACTGCGGACTGTCATCTTGCACGACACATTCCGAGTTTGGAGTGACACGTGGTCAGCGTATCGATCCTCCATCGATCCCGATCTTCGCGACCATGACGACACAAACATCCAAGAACCCGGGACCTCTGGGTTGTGAGGCAGCAACTAGAGGCTAGCCACTACACCACAGGAGGTCGGCTTTATTTTATTAGGTTGAGAATTTGTTCCTGTATTCCATACTGTTCTAATACCCTCCACATAGTCGATCTATTTAGAGATTCAAAGGCTCTTTCAAAATCTATGAATGTGGCGTACAGGGATGTGTTCCATTCATTTGTCTGCTCAATAATGATACGCAGCGTATTTATTAAATCTACGGTTTTGCGGGTTTCGAGAAAACCTGCTTGTTCCCTTCTCAATTGTTTGTCAGTTGGTCCCTTTATCCTATTAAGTATTATCCTGGAAAATACCTTGCTTGGTATAGAAAGCAAAGTAATTCCTCTCCAGTTTTTGCAGTCTGTCAAATTTTCTTTCTTGGGCAATTTTACAATTAATCCTTTTCTCCAGTCTTCTGGTATTTTTTCCTTTTCCCATATCCTTTTTAAAATCGGTTGTATCTTCTAAATTAACTATATGAAATTGAGCATTCCCACTAATTTAGCATAGAATCGGTTGTAAAATATTTGCAACGATTTCTATGTCTGTAGCCAAAATTTCTGATGGAATTCCATCTACTCCTGCTGCTTTGCCGCTTTTCAATTGTTTTACAGCATTTTAGATTTCGTCACTTGTAGGTGGTTGTGTATTAATATTCAGTTCACACTGTCGTGTTTTATCTTCTTCGATCATCTCCATTTCATGTTTAAAATCTACATTTAAAATCCTGTTAAAAGATTCTTTCCATCCCAATGGGACCCCCTATTGAATTATTTTTCGCCAACACTCTGGTAATACGATATGATTCCACGGTGCCCCTTTTGTTGGCTGCTGTTTCTGCTTCTTTTGCTTTCTCGTCTACCCATTTCACGGTAGTCCTTCCTGACACTCTTCTTTACTTCTTTGTCTAGCAAATTATAACTTTTCTGAAGACATTCTTGTTTTGCTTTTAATTTGTTCCAGTTTTTTCTCTCTACTTTGTACACTAAGTTCTCATATCTTCCCAGACATCCCGTCCCAGCGTTGATTTGCAAACGTAAAAATGCTTGCGCGCACGTCCCAGACCCATAACCTTATTCCGCTCTCCTCATATTTCCCTCGGTCCACTGCTTTCTCTTTTTTGGTGGCATCTGCAACAATTAATCTGATGTTGCAGGCCCACAATAAAGCAGACAAGTGTTTAAAATGAATAAAATGGAACAGTGTGTGTAATATCGCACAGGCGATACAATAGGGGTGCGATATTAGGAACAACACGACTTTCCAATATGGCTGACTACCGGCTAAACTAACAATAGAACATTACAGCTATATCTATTTATAATACATGATAATATGGCTGTAATTGCGTAATAATTGTTAAGAATATCGCTTCCTTAAAGAAGATTTATCAGTGTGTGATGAAGACGTCAAAAACTTTAGGTTTGCTCAACACTTAAAATTTTATACTAGCTAAACGCAAATGACCATCTAAGAACGTTCTCACAGGACTGTCAGAGACACTTTCTTATCCGTTTTTCACTTTGGAGCAGCATTTAATTGGCGAGATCGTGAGGGGTGCGATATTAGGCATATTTCCCCTGCTGCCGAATTAATTACTGCAGCCGTCTAATATAAATAAAATACCGGTCATCGCCGGGCACCCAGGTAGTATATATGTATATGCGTCAGAAATGAAATTGTGAGATTAATTAAAACAATTAATAAGGACAGAAAAAAGAGGCAGAAAGTTGGTGACTTGCCTGAAGTTCACAGATGGCGGGTACCATGTAGGATTTGATATTCTTGAATTTTCGGGGGCACCGCCCCCTTCATCATTTCCAGTGACGACCAGCCGTTGACGATCCAACTTTGGGTCTCATCAGGAACTAAATATCATTACAAATAACACATAGGAGACCTAAATTAATTCTACGGAATTCAATCAAATTTCTCAATGTCCTTGTTGAAGAAAAATTTTAATTCAAAGAAGTAGTGTAAAAAATACTAATGATAGAATGTTTGTACGTCTCAGAATTGAAATTCGGCTTATAACAAAGCGAGAAATAGTAGTAATTTAATAAAAATTTGGCTAGTTAACATGCCAACAGGACTCTGGAACTTCTTTCAATCAAAACTTGGGTAGTTATAATTCTAAAAGAATTTTGATACTTCTTTGAATCAAAATTTGCCGAGTTATAATTGCAGAGAGACGTGACTCCAGGCACTTCCATCACAGCCGTGTTGTTGTGGCTGGCGTGTCATTTGGGCCGCCACATTGCAGTCCAAACTTTAATAACTGTCAAATAAATTTTACTACTTTTGTTTTGCTCGATTGAATAGTGCGACAAATCAAAATGGTGAAATCAGAGGCAATATCAAAGGGAATATTAAGCGTTTTGAACTTAAATCCCTTTCATTGGCAAAACTCAAGACTTCATTTCTAAATGTGCAAAAATTCGAAAAATGTGTCTAATAAAATTTTAGAAGAGAGTAATTATAAAGAAGTTATATCTGAAACTGCCTCAATAAATTGCGCTCGCGTTCTGATTTACGTTTGTTGAAAGGTGAGATGTCTTGTTTGTTCTGGAATGTCTGGTGTTGCGTCAGCGTCCTTATGACGCAAGTTACGCATCGTAATAGCAGACATTCAAGAAAGAACGTGATGTGTCACCTTTATCTCAATAACCTTATCACAACTATATGTGTCATTATTCTCCAGAACTCGTGTTATATGATCGAGGAGACAAACTGTAAATACCTAGGCATTTATTTTAACAGTAAGCTGGGGGCAGGTAAACTATGCTACAAGGAAAGCGTGGAACACAACACTCAACAAGGGGAATGCGAAATCTAAAGAGATGGCATATTTGTCATTAGTATGCGCACTCATGGAATATGGTGCAGCATGCTGGGATCCGTACAGGATAAGTCAAATAGAATCCTTAGAAAGGGTGCAAAGAAGGGCCGCAAAATTCGTACAAATAGAACCTGGGCATGGGAAGGAAAAGGTAAATCGACTAGGGTGGGATACGCTACAGACAAGAAGAGAAACAGCTAGGCTACACGTTTTTTACAGAGCTTTTGCAGGTCAAAAACCTTGGCAGGGAATCCGAGATAGAATGAGGAGTGATCACTTGTTTAAATTACTAGCAAGGCACCATAAAACAGACGTTGGAAAATATTCATTCCTAAATAGGACAATTAATGACTGGAACAATCTGCCTGCAGGAGTGTTTGGGGAAATTCCTCTAACAGAAAGAGAATTTCGACTTAATCTAAGTTTAGTGCAGTGTAGTGAAGTGATCAGTGCTGCGAAATCTCTAAAAATATACTACAGTGAAATATATTTTCCAGTTTTTTTGTTTTGTTTTTATTTTCTTTTTTTAGGCAAAAACAATATTATTCTTTTTTAAAAATTCATATTTAATAATATGATTTTTTTGGTTAACAGGCTACATGAGGGTGATCCTGAAACAGGCAACTCCCCTTTAATAGCATAGGAAGGGAATTGAAAAGGGGTGATGTGGAAGGTAGAGCAAGGTAACCTAGCAAGGATTAACTAGGGCCCCCGGGCTATGGTTTAAGGATCCTACCCGGTGTTTCACCTAAAGAGATGCAGGGAAAACCCTAGAAAACCTGCATCAGGTAGGTCGGGCATTGGGTACTATTCTCACGCCCTTCCGAATGACGGGAGACGAGTTTGCTGTGGGGACGCAGCATTCCCTTCTCCGTGTCTCCACCAATTTCAGGAGGCAATTGGCCGACTGATCCAATGGGATCAGCGGACAACTCTTGCCATATGCCCAAGGTCTTTGACCCCAGTACATATACCTACTAAAATAGGTGAAGGTGTCTCGGCATATGATAACTTTGATAAAAAATACCCAGAGAGAGTGCGAGGCATCCCCGACATGATCAGGTAAGCCCCGCAGTCACTCTGGGCTGAAGCGTCTACGAGAAAATCCCGCAGCGCCTCCCTTGATAATATGATTCCACACTTATTTATTTATATTGAATATAATTATACATTCAACTATAGGTTAAATATGGTCCTTACGACCAGACTATTAAATATTGTTTAAGTTCTATGTATCTGCCACCGGGCATCTGCCCATTTGTAGATTTAATAAATACAATACAATATGTATAGAATTTGTAATCAACAAATAGTATACTCAGTCACAATGAACACCTTGTGGTAGCCTGATGTTAACTGTTAGTACAAATTAACTCGCTGGGTTTATTGATAAAAAAGGGTTAAAATACATAAATTAGATTATTTTTCACTTAACATGTCAAACACTTAATTAGACATTTATACAAAAATTTTGTTTTCGCTGTAGCTTCATCGAGGGTATCAACATCTCAGCAAAATAGGAAACGAACACAGACATTAGAGGCGACAGATTGTACATCAGTCACTTAGTCTTTCTTCACACCTTGACTGGCGTACAGGGGAGGTTCTAATCCCAGCAGTGGATGTCTTCGTTGGGCTTTCTGCACCCCGCATATGAGATCCAGAAATGTGCGAGAATTTATACAGAAAACCTTTGAAACTTAGGCTGAGAATGAGAATATCTCTGGGAGTGTAGAACTTTGGACACTGGGAAGGCCTTCATAGGAGAAGAGGAAAGAAATTCAACTCTAAAAGGACGGTTGCGGGGCGGGTAGCCCTCTGCGGGTCAGACAACACATTTATTCAAATGCGCCATGTCACACTTGGACGGTTGCGGGGCGGGTGCGTCTACCCGACCCGCAGTATCCGCACCATGCAGCGGGGAAACGCAACACGTCCGGCGACAATTGGAGGGTGGAACGTGGAACATTAGCAATTTTATAATCTTAATCAAACTAGCATCACTGCTAAACTAAACATGTTGATTTTAAAATTTTAGTTTGACAATGCTCATTTATTAATTTCAGCACGGCTTGTTTCAAAATTTTGTTGTAGTTATTAAATAATATGTAAATTCTTTCAAGACTTACGATCTGATTAAGGCAGAAATGAATACCAAAACATATCATTTAAAAAAAATAGAAAACAAATTTGAAAGTCGCATTCGAGTCTCTGTCAATCCATGCTAAGTGCTCCAGAAAAAAGGAAATTGATTGCTCATCTTCTGAGAAAAAATTAACATTTTGTTGGTGCATTCCCTCGTGTTTTTGTAATTCAAAACTAATTTTGCTTCATTTATAGCAAGAAATAATTTACTTCCTCCCTGTAGGAAATATTAATATAATTCTTTAATTATTTAAACCTGCTAAACTAAGAAAACTAATTTTGTTTCATTTATATTGTGTCTGGTTCAGAAATGGCTGATGCTTTAGTTGTAGGGCACTCACCGTTTTTCGCGTTCGCAGGTATCTACGATTTTCTAAATTTTTCAGAACTGTGTTGTTGTATTCTTTTAAAATCAACTGTATCGTGTTCGGTGCATTCGGGCCTACAAATTAGACCTCTATTTACGTGCGTAATAATATTTTTTCATGTACTCGGTGCAACACGAAGTTGTCTATCCCAATGAAGAAAATTCAATTTTCGTAGGCTTATTTCTTCGAGAAGAAACAGTTTGGGAACCTCAATATTTTCCGTGCTTTTTCACATAATGGTGTAGTTACTTTGTATATATTATCCGTGGTGAGTGACGTATCATTTAGAAACTACAGCCTTTTACAATTTGGATTTTTCAATTTTTTCAAAGTTTGAGTTAGAATAACTCGGTATGTCATGCAGATAAAAATCTGAAGTTCTACATTTATAGGTTTTTATAGTATCAAACTACAGTACAAATTTCAACTTTGCGATTTAACTCAAATTTGGTATAAGAATTTTTTAAATATCGCAAGAAATACTTTATTTCTCCCTGTAGGAAATATAATTCTTTAATTATTTAGACACGCTAATTTTTTTAATTTTTTTATTTAAATAACGACCTACTCCCTAGAGTCTAAAGTAGGCCTTTTTACAGAGATTATGATAATTTTTACAATATTTTACAATAATTCATAGATAAACAATTACTAAGTAAACGTATTAGTGTTTCTACAAATATCTAGTCTAATCTACAAACTACTTATTCGTTGTGAGTCTTTGTAACAAGACTATATTATACCCTTTCATGGTGTTCCATTTTCAGCCTTGTGTTACAAATAATTTATATATTAGTGTTACTATAATTTCGTCTGTCAGACGCTGTTGGAGTAGGTTCGTGGCTGATAGTTAGTGCTCCTTCTCGTCATCCTGTCAAAAGGCAGGAGGCATGCGACTTTGTTAAAGCCTATACCTTCCTACACGCTCCTAGTCAATTCTTCCCACTCCGGAGTTGCGGAAATCCGAGCATAACGGATTCCGCCATTGCTCGGTAGTAGCAGGATCTGGCTTTCCCTTCATTGCTCTTTCTGGGAAGTTTTCAGGAATACCATGTTTTATTGTCGTTAAACTGTGGGTCTCCCACTTTAAGCTACTTCATACATCCGGATCCAGTTTTATACCGTTCCAGGGATGTTAATTCTTTTTTATTTTATTACTTTTGGAGCGTCTAGCTTGTATAACCCACTGGAGAACTTAGTTTCCGTGACGCTTTACGAGCTTATCAGAACATGCTATATGTTACTCTATTCCTATTTCTTTCTAAATTTTTGTTTCTCTATTTCTGATACTTCATTTGCGAGATCCTCCAAGATTGCCACCTTATGAGGATCTCTTATTATTTCTTGGATTGAAACATTCCTTAACGCTGTTCTTTTAGTTTTGTCCAGATTTTAAAGAGCACATTCCAGGACCACGTGCTTCGGGGATCCCTCATTTCCGCAGTCACGCCGACTGTTACTTTTCCTATTTATTCCTTCCAGGTGTTGCCCATACGGTCCATGTCCTGAAAGGAAATGAGGTAAACCCTTCGTTGGCTGGAAATGCCTTTCTCTCATTCTTGGTAAGAATTCGTATGTTCGTCGTTCATTCGTGGAAGCGTCCCATCTTTGTTGCCATAAATCTAGAACTGCTTCCTCAATTTCCTCTTTACTACCAGCTTCTTTTCCAATAATTTCTTCAACTTTCCTTAGATTCCCCTTCTTCAGCCAATATTTCGCACCTCGCCCCCTTATTTCCAGGTCTAATGGGACAACCCCCATCAGTACCGTGAGGGCCTCTGTTGATGTTGTCCTAAATGCTCGTGAGATCCATAGGAGAGTTTTCCTCTGAATCTGAAGGATCTTTTGGGAAGGTTTGACAAGTTTCAGTCTGTGTGCCCACGCGCTTGCTCCATAGGAAGCTATTCAAACATAATTCAATTATAATATAATTTAAATGTTCTTAGCGGAATTTTGAATCTATTTAAGGCTAAACTTGTTCTTTTATTCATAAAGTTTATGCTCTTGTTGTTTATTGATAATATGTGGTCCATGAATGCGCTCTTTCCGTCTAGCCAAATTGCCAGGTATTTCATACTTTTTACCCTCTTAATGTCGTGTCTGCCTAGCCGCACCACTGGTTGACTTTAAGGAACATATAGCATGTTTTGTCCAGGGAGATTGTCAACTTGATTTCATCACACCAGTTATTTGCCAGATTCATGGAGTCTCTGATTCTCTACCCTGGAGTCCCCCTCCACTACGATTAATATGTCGCTCCCTAACTTCCTCTACTCTCAATAGTAGTTGAAGAAGTTCTTCCATGCATACGTCCCAGAAGATAGGTCCGCAGACCGATCCCTGGGGGCAGCCTTTTGTAGTTCTTTTGGAATAGTCCAAGAGCATTCTAAACAGCGCTCCCGGACAACTCATATTTTTCAGTCTACATAGTAGAGAGGGCCACCAAAGGTTGTCGAAGGCACCAGAGATATCTACAGCAATTCCTATTACGTATTTCTTTACCGGAGTTCGATACACATTGGATGACTCGATATATGGCGTCCTCTGTTGATCTACCCTGGTGGAAACCATATTGACAATCATTGGTGCCCCTTAAGCTAGACTAAGAAAACTATTTTGATAGCAACATAATATATTATATAACTATTTGTGATAACTTGGTAGTGTAAAAGCAATCCTGAAAACTTTGGAGGTAGGAAATATATTGCTATCAGTCCAGGATATGTTGTACGTCAAGAAACGCATCTGTAAATTGTAATGGATAATAAGTATAGCGTGTATTAAAAATACGTCGTCGCAGTCTCCATATCCAGTATGCATGAATGCAATTAATGTTTTTAAGAATGACCATAGCGTTCGCCATACCACTTGGAGGGGTAGTGCCTCCTCAAACGACAATACTTCCCTTCCCCTTCTCCTTTCCCTTCTATGTATTGGTCATTAATGTAAACATGCCATGTAGAATCTCACGAACAATAGAAGGATGAAAATTTAGAGGTACACGACGCACAAGCGGTGAGGCCGAAAATTATGAGCCAGAGGTAACAATACGGCTATAAAAAAATTAATAAAAAAGGAAAACAGCCAATTAGTCAGAAAAATTTAATATAAACTTTATTAAAAGTAGTTTCATTGTGCGACGGGCACGTCTAAATTTGAATCCTTCTAAATGTCTTGATAAGATCATGTGAACACTGGTAAAAGAAAGAATTGACTATATTTGCTCTTAGGTGATGTGTTGGGGCGACATCACGTTCGTGTTGAAGTTCGTCGCTGATGTCCTTGTAGTCTGAATGGCAAGGAGAAGGTATAATTTTCTCAAATTCCTTCACACTATAGTGTTGTAAGTATTATATTTTATAACCTTATTCATTTTGTTATGCTTTTATTGTTAAGATACCGAAAGAGAGCAAAGAAACAGAAAATTTCGCCCATTAATAGGGCAAAAACATCGCACGGAAATCAGGTGAGAATTGGCTTTCACCTTTATTAACCTTTCTAAATCCCATCAAAAATATATACATGTAATTCATCATTAAAAATATGTCAGAGGTAACAATCCGGCTATAAAAAATGAACAACTTGCATGGGCCTGGGGTTTTCTGTTGTGTTTTCAATTAGCAAACTCGACTAAAAACAGCAAATCAGATACTCAATTAGATAGCCGCTAATTACCATTAACTATAAACACAATTTCTTTTTCAATTTTTTTTGCCATGATGGTATTTATAAAACTACTCTGATAAAAATAGTTGATGATGTAAATAATAACAGGGACATGTAATTTTTTTAAATTATTAAACAATATATAACAATAACTTTGTTTATATAAAACAATTTCCTTAGTGGGTCCTGCGCACAATTATATATATTAGTTCAATTTGTTTAAATTTCGAAGGGTTCCTCAGGGTTAAATATTGGGGTAACAACGTGCAGCAGAGATTTCACGTTCGTGACGAACCTGTTTCATCTTCTCAGCAATCCCGAAAGTTCTGCGTAGTACTCAAATATAATTCTCGGGTTTCAACCCGGGTAAAAGTTTGTACAGGCAACGTTTCGACGGCAAGCTCCGCCATCATCATCATGTAGACTGCGTAGTAGATTCCCTTCTTCCACTCTCACACTTGCAGGTTTGGTTGTGGATTTTTCCTCTGTTGACGGAAGAAGGCTCTTGAACTGGTACCAGTTTTCCTCCTTCTACACTTACTACCACTTTCCTTCAACTTACAAGCAAGTCCGAAGTACTGTCTTTCCTTGCTGGCTCTCTTTCAACTTTCGATCAACACTGACTTATTAATTGTTCATTTCTTCTTCTTTCCTACTCCCTCTGCATCCTGCCCCCTTTATCATCCGAGCAACACTGACTGTCTCTCTGCTTCCTCGCCCTTGATCAAGTCTGCTCCTTTTTCGAGTTTTCAAGTCCCAGTCTTATTTTCCCCTTCTCCAAGAAAGGCGCCACCCCATTTGACTTGTGTTCACTGATCTTTATTCGTCCTCCGTCAAGCGCGGGAATTTACTGACGAAGGAAGGGTGTCCTTGGGAAATTTTGACGGGTAAACGTCCCTTTAACAAAACAACCCAAATCTCTTTAAGTTGCTGGCAGACACGTTTTTTACGCGGCACCTTGGCGCCGGGGAATTCTCATCTCTTTACCTACCTGTCTCCCAGTTTGAATATTCTTGCTGAATTTCGATCGTTTAAAATCCAAAAAACTTTAATAAAATTAGGGAGGGGTCCATAAATAGAACGTAAAATCAGCCCAAGAACTGATTGGAATTAATTGCAATTTTTTTATGCATTCCAGAAGGTTAAAGTGAATGATGGAATTAGCCACACAAAGCCAGAGACATCTGTCCCGTCTACATCGACTGCGAATGGGACTGTTCCGGTACCTGATTCAGACACATCACTTATTGAAAATAATGCTGCTCAACACAAAATGGAAACGGAAAGTCAGTTAAACCCAATTTGGTTTGTGTTGAATAACTCTAATGACAAACATACTTCAAAGTGCAAGCTGTGTCGTAAGGTAATATCGCAGCCATCATATGCGAATAAATAACTTTCATTCAACTACTTTATTATTGTATTTTTTTAAACTATTTTTCTAATTTATTAATAATTATCTCTTTAGTACTTCAAGAAAAGATTTAAAGGCAATTTAAGCAAATTAGAAAAGATAATTCTTGTAAAATGTGTACGAACTAGAGCAAAACGTTCTCCGAAAAGCGAAAACAGACATGATTCTCAAGTTTTGGAGGAAACGCGTGGCACAAAACTTCTCACTTCAGAATTCTTTAAACAGGTAAGATATTGAAAATATAATAATTGCGTTCCTCTTATAAATTACCATGGACTTTTTCAGACCTCACGCCACACTTCAAGCTTTCCTCAACAAATAAATTTATTTTTGACATATTTCGGTTTTTTAAGTATTGTAAAGATCAAATAGACGTGATTGTTGAGTCTTCTCTTCATGGTACTTTTTTTCCCCGCAGGCAGCGACGTTCTTTCTCCACTACACAATTCCATAATATTCTCACTCTAATTCTCCTTATACCAAAGTGTTTATTGGGCTCATATGGCAGGACTTCATTCTTAAAAAACACAAGCTCACTCCACTTCGTAATTGATACTTTCATGCTATGGACGCATGGCACAGGACATCAGAAGATTGCGAATTCCCATAATCTGAGAATTCTTGGAATCGGCATCTCGTCTCTTGAGGTGGACATCGTTTCTTATCCCGGCATTTGTACGACCAGAAACAGATATCCTGCTAATAAACCACACCAGCACCACACCTTTCGCGACGTACAAAAGCTTTTTTTTAATAAAAAATAAATAAATAAAATGTAACCCGTTTAAACTTTCCCGAAGGCCACTTAACCCTCACATCAAAACCTGAACCTGCTGTGTCACAGTCGTCAGAACTGTAGCCCAAACATCTAGATCATTGCCAATTTATGCAGAACTGTTAGGTTTGAAATGTGTTGTTCCTGGCTGAAACTTGAGAAGACCAAGGACAGGAGTTGATCAGGCTGAAGGGAAGGTGGGCTCAGGATATTTCCATAGTCGTCTCTTCTTCCGTGACCGAAGAAAGGAAAATTCAGGATACATAATAGGAAAGACGCAGTAAGTTAGGTTCATTTACTAAACCGTCGAGACCTGAACAGAATCAAGGACGCTAGAATGGTTTTGAAGATTAAGTTTAATAAATAAGTAGAAGATTACTGAGCTGAAGAGAGACCAGGAGCCTGGGTATGTTTCCAGATGGAAGTCCGAACAGAGAATTTAGAGCTAAGAAAAGCTGCCGTTCTGTCAATGTAATAAAGTGGGAGAATAATCAATCGTCACGCGAGGACCTGAGGGGCACCTAATTTACTACTTAAATCCGATTTTATGCAAGTGTATCTTGGTAACTGAATACGACCCTACTACTGCAAATTTCATCTTGAAACAAGACGCGTTTGTTGTTTATTAAGGCGATATTCCCAGACAGCCACATCCTCTTATTGACTGAAGCTTGGATACGCGAAGTTAAGAAAAATAAAAATATTGGGCACAATATGACAAGTTGAAGACCCACTTCTACCAGTACTTCACACTAACCACCCTAAAGACCCCACCCCTAGATTTGTGCAATCTCAAACGATTATTAGGAATCATTCCATTATAAATGTATTGTATTTTATATGTGTATTTTGTGTTGTTTAATATAAAGCAAATTAAATTTTGTCTGAGCTGGGTAGAGACAAAATCATGAATGAACGCGATTGCATAGTATTAATGATCAATAAGCTTCATTTCATAATTATATTAGGACGCACAAAGTTCGTACATTACCCGTTGAGGAGAATTATGTAAGCTACGTCGATGCTTTGATCCTTATTTTCATTCTCTCACGAGTTATTCTCATAAAGTTAATGCCTCTCAAAAAATTGAACATTTTAATATTCTCACATCCACTCCTGGATGATCTCCCAGGAACGCCATTTGAAAGGGTCTAGGTGTGAAAGAAGGCAGCAAGGAGGATGTACAGAGAAATATCCATGTCTCTGGTGTCAAAAATGTTCCTGGTCGTATCCCATTTTGATAATTGGTTTATTAAATATGCTGAAATAGTTATGACATTTATTAAATCTAACTTATAGACTTATTGAAATATGAAGGCAACACCTTGTTGATGCAATTATGTATCAAAATACTAGAGCAAGGAACTATAAAGCATCTGGAAAACAGAACCAATTTATTTCTCTTGACATATACAGGGTGTTAAACGAAGTGTCGAATATTTTGAGATGTGCTAGTAACCATCCGAACCAGAAAGAGACGTCCAATAATCATGGAACCGAAAAGCATACTTTCTGCATGTGATCTGTACACTTGTCAAAAGTGGCTGAAGACGTTTGGTTGTGAATAAGTTTTGAGGACCCAGATTCTCTTGAACGCCACAAGGTGAACAGTCAGAGGCCACTTCATGGAGGATCATGTGCTACAAAGACCTAGAACCAGTGTGCGACGATTGGCAACAGCAGAAGGCGTGTCTGGGTGTACTACATGATCATACCATTTTCAACGTGTCCAGGCACTAAGGCACAGGGTGCAGTGCTGTCAATGGATCCTGTAGAAGTGTGCTGCAGGTCCTCTGCTTTTGTTCAAGATTTATTGACCAACGAGGCATGATTCCCAAGAGATGGCGTTATGAACTTTCGTAACCAGCATGTGTGGACTGATGAAAAGCCCTATGCACTTGCAGAAAGACGGAGTTCACATCGTTTCTCCATCAACGTATGGGCAGGCGTTCTTGGTGATATATTACTCACAAAGATTAAGTGGGGATCATTATCATAAATTTCTTGGTAACGTATTGCCTATTTTATTGAAGGATGCACACTGTCAGCGAAGACTACAGATTTGGATTACGCTCATGCTTCAGGTTCCGCGCCTTGGCTTCCTCCTTCCACAAACTTCAATCCCGTGGATTAATGGCTATGGAGACACTTAAAGACATTATTCTACGCCACCCCAGTCAACGATGTTCTGATATCACAGGATCGCATCTCCAATGCCTGCTATCACTTACAACAACAACGTGTGTGATTCCTTACACCGAATGGCAGAGGGATGCAGTGCCATGATGTCACGTTGAGCGCCTCCTATAGTAAGTGTTATGAATGGCCGTGACGTTGAACCTCTATACAGATCTCAGAAAGTATGCGTTTCCGGGGCCATGCTTATTGGACTTTTTGATGGTCACTACCACAACTGTATCTTTTATTTATTTTTTTACTTTCGACTGATTAATTCTACCAATAACTGTATCTGACGCACCATAAAACACAGAACAATTTCTAAAAAGTATCAAAACAACAATCGTTTCACATGTTTTTATTAAATATTTGTCTACTCCACATAAAAATCCTATCATTCTACTTATTTCCCTATATAGATAATCTAAATGAAAATATATGTTCATATTTTTACCTAAAATGTCTAAATATTTTAATATGGTAACTATATCTACCTTACTATTATCTATTACTAGTTCAAGACTACCACAAAATCGATCACAACTTACTTTTACACCAGTATACATAAAAGAATCTATGGACTTAGGAAGCACCTCAGGTCACATCTTGTTTCAAGAAAGCCTAAACTAATGCTATATAAAGTGCTAACTTATGCATGTGAGACGTGGCTGTTAAAGCGAGGAGATGAGAAAGATATTAATAGGGGGGAGACCACTGGAGGAAGACATACATTTATGAGCTGTATAAATTAGCAGATTGGGCTGGACAGGCCATGCAATTCGGATTGGCAACAAAAGGACTTGTAAAATAGCGTTTAATATTAAAACCGAAGGGAGAATACGAACTGGACGGCCCAAACTGAGTTGGGAAGACGGAGTGATCCAGGACATTAGAACAAAAGGGGTGATTCTGAAGAAGACCAAGGCCCACACCGGGTTGTTGAGCCTATGAAGATGATGATACATAAAAATTTAGATTTTAATATGTTCAACTTATAAATCTACTTCAAGCAAGATATATACTCAATTTAATTTAATTTCGTTTGTTTCATCGTTTAACTTTATTTGGTCTTCCTCTCAAAGTAATATAAGTGCATTTTCCAGACAGCCATACATTTCATTTTTGTACAAATTAAAATGTGTCCGACCCAAAATACTCCCCTGCGGAACGCCAATATCGCCTGCTAATGCCCCTGGCTCCACCTCATGGCTTAATTTCACTAAACAAACACCTTGCAGGAATTCTATAAGCCACATAGTTACTTCAATAAAACCAAAATATTTGTGTCTCAATATTACATTTTTTTCCATTCTATGATCAAGTTGATAGCCCTGCCTGATGATTGACGAAGAATACCACAAATTAAAATTTGTATTTCTCTGACCTTCCTTAGTAATAAATCATTGTATGAACTTGTTGCAATTCTCCTGTTCACTTCTATACATAACAATGATAATCAGTTTTCCCATTTATATTGTTTGTTCGTGAAGGTATACAAAATTTATCCTAAGAATCCATTTCCTAATTGTTAAGTAATCAATTAGCAATGAAAGTTAATCTTCCTCCTGACTTATTATGGATCAGATTCAAATTATTGCAGACGTTTGGCCAATTTATACTACTTACTACATTCGAATACAAAGACTAACTCTTTATGAAAACAAATTATAGCTCAAACAATCTCCTATTACGACATTTTAACATCAATTTGTTATTATCTCATTCTACTAGTATCCTCTTCTTGTTTGTAACAACTATTTTCTGAATTCACAAACTGCACCAGAAGAGACAACCAAACACCTGAATCCACCGTCGTTAAGACTGTATCTTTTATAAATAGGCACAGGAATTGTCAGATTCCTCTCGGTTGTAATATTAATTTGAATCAAAATGTAAGAAAATAACATCTTCTACCCTGCCAGTTTTTTTTATCACTTTACACATATACTGCCGACTTAAAATTAGAAGTCACTTGAGGTTCAGCTTCCACTAGTGGTCTGACCTTGAATCCAGCAATCAGAACGCTTAAAATGAAGGGCGGGCCAAGCAGATGGCCGAACAATCGCTGTGCATTGTCGTGTCACCAACGCCACCCTCCGCGCTGAAACGTCAAGTGTCTTCTTATTTTAATCGATCCGTAAATCGCATTATAAATTTAAAAACCTGCAGACTTATAACTGATAAATAATTTTAAACAGTATGAACACAAGTTCCGTGAGTTACACAGCAGTAAACGATTAATAAAATTGATTTATTTATTTGTCTTACAATTTATGTTAGAAACAAAAGTAAGTGAAATAATAATATAACATTTCAACCAATAAATAATTATTTAAAATTCTTTTAATATTTAACAGGTAAAGGAAAGTTTTGATAATGAAACCAAGTTTAAGTTTTTTCTCGAAAGTTTTACAGACTTTCAGAAAAAAGCTATTTCATATAAAGAACTAATCAAGAGAATTAAACCAATTCTTAAAACCAAACGGCAGTTGTTCAAACGTTTTAAATCTGCCATTGCTAATAATGAAATGGTGGTTGATGATGAGTTAAAGCAGGTTGATGGAGTTTCTGAAAATACGAGTCCAATGGAAGTTGGACATATTCCTGCCTGCAATCTGGATGAACCAAGTGATGATAAAGTTTCTGAAATTTCAAGCCCATTGGAGGTTGAACTTACTCCTGCATGCAGTCTGGATGAACCAAATGAATTAGATACTTTAAGAAGAAGCCCAGAAGCAACGCTGTCTAATAAATCAAGAGAGGATACTTTGGGAAGTATTCCAGAAGCTTCAATCCCAAACATTACAACTTCGACAAGTATTCCAGAAATTTCAGTGCCAAATATATCAACAGAAGTTTCAAGTACATCAACAGAGAATGATTTTGCAAGTATTCTAGAAGAGAACGCTTCGCGAATTATTCTAAAAGCTCGATTGTCAAACATATCAATAAAGAATGCTTCGGAAAGTATTCAAGAAGCATCAGGGTCGCATATATCAACAGTTACTTCTTCTGGGAGTATTCCAGAAGCATCAAACCCTGAAACGTCAACTTGGAGAAGTATTCCAGCTGAACCACTCCCCAGCACGTCAAGTTCGGATGTGAATTTCTATTTGGGTTCCTCGGGAGCAGTCAACCCTTACGTAAACTGTCCTTCTACTTGTAAGTTAATGACAAAGAAATCAGAACAGCTCCTGTCGTCTTTAGATGGTGAGTAATCTGCATTTATCTCAATTATATCTTAGCAACGAATTATAACTCAATTATAATTTCCCTGATTGATGTTGAATAATGTAATATTTGATTCATTATGTTTTTTATTCAATTTCTATATATAATTGCCGAGGTATCTTACATGAGTAATTCATTATTCTCTAATTAAGACCTTACTTTACAAGGTCCTTCATTTTTTATTTTTACGTAAGCATACAGAAGCCTATTAAAATCCAAACAAAATTACCCTATATAGTCACCATCTGCCTAGTTACTTACAAACGAGTTTCATATTATATGTTGTCTGGATAAGCAAACTATTCAGTAACCATAAATTAGAAAAGAACTTATAAATAAAATTGGGTGTATGTGTGTATGTTTCGCTTAAAATTTTAAATGCGTGGAGAAATTTCGACCAAATATTGTACACATACTTCCTTACGACAAACACTGCTGGGGTTAAATATGAATCAACGGTCTATATTTAGGTGAAATACATATATTTCGCGGTATTGAAATTGGTAGTGTTTCTTCAAATTTAGTTTGTGTATAACCTCAATCACTTTTGACATGGGAAAGGCGCACCGTTTGGGGTGGAGGTGGAAGGTTTTACATAAAACGTGAAAAGATCCGAGATTAGTGTCAAAATGGGGGCATTTGAACTCACTGAATTTAATTCAGTCGTTTAAAAGTGATGCAGACTCTAGGAGTAGAATTGGACAGGACTTTGTGCACAAATTACTTACGACACCGAATTGAACACTGCTTTGGTTAAAACAACGTAGCACCTCTATGGGTGGAGGTGAAAGGGATGGAATATAAAAATATTCTAAATAATCAATTATTAGAGTCGAATGAATGATTTTAGGGTCGCTGCGTTTGATAGTATCACTCCCCAAGCTGCCTATGCCTAATTTAAACTCCTAATATCAATTAACGGGACCTGCATAGGGATGGGAGCGGAAATTCTTAACATAAAATAATTCAAAAAGACCGCTAATGGTGTTAGGGAAATCTCCGAGTTTAATTCTGCATTTAAAACATGCTGGCTAAGACGTAGCATCCCTTAGGTGATGGGCCGTTTCATAATTAAATTACGAAATTAAGCGAGATTGATTTTGAATCTCCTAATACATTCCAGCTCTGAATGGGAAATCCAACTAAGTTCACTCACCCGGCAACTGACTGAGAGGATATATGCGGTTCGGGTCCCACTAATTGAACCTAAGCACTCCAATCAAGTAAGAGTTAAATTGAGAATAAAGAAGATTTAATAGTGACAACATTTAGGCGGATAGCACCGCTTAATGGTAGATCGGTCTCTGCTGTCTCCGAGAGTTCAGATCATCTTTATACCCACCTTCCTCACCTGATGATATTGATGCGTCCAATCAGAGCTCTTGGAAAAAGGAATATCTCCAAATACGCGATCAGTGGTACACACACACACACACACACAAAGAGTATCTTAAGTAGACAGAGAGGCTGGCAACAGCGTGACGGTCATCCCCACTCCTCTAGGTGCAACTCGCTCCTAGGCCAATAACAGACCATGTCAAAAGAGCTTAATTGAATCCGTTAAAATAATTTGTAAAGCAGCAAAATACAAATTAAAATGGATTATTTACTTACACCATATCATTTTCAAATATATAAGGTACAAATATTAATTCAAATTTGAATATTAAAAATGTGAGCATGTTTGGAAATCAGTATTGCGAGTTGGATGCGAAGTTACATCAGAATATTCCTCAATTTAATGTTAAAAAACGTACTAAAAGACTTGACCCAAATTCTACTTCGATATTATTAGAAATGAAGTGAATTAATAATAATGTTCATAACAGCATAGTGTAGAGAAAAGCGATATTAAGAGGCTAACATTTAGCCAGAATAGGTGGAAGTGATTATACGATTATATTTGCACGATCAGATAAGAGAATTTGATATTAACGTTCGGTTACAATATTTTGTACATATGCCACTTAATTTAATTTTACAAAAACTATCGCCCATATGTATCCAGAAAGAAAAAGATTCTGATTGACTCACTAACCGCTCTCGGATCGCAGTTCCCGCGATAAGTGAGTGATTTGAAGTTCAAGAGTAGCTCTGGGATCGCAGTCCCAGTGATCTGATTCGTGAGTGATTCAAGCTCTCGGATCACGGGGGCGGAGTGAATCAAAAAAGCTACCGCTCTTTTTTTCTGTTTCAATGATCATACAATCCGCAGAAGGAGCTAGTTCTTTGAATCAGATTTCGATCTGAACGCACATCTCTAATCGTTATAGGTAGGGTAACGGCCGTGACAGAGTATATGTTCAAAATTATTGAAGCTCTTGATGCCGTTTAATGACGTGTTGGCCAAGATAATACTGCGGAATTAAATACTCTACCAGACTAATATAGATAAATTCCTGGGAAAACCCAGCACCCAGTTAGTATCAATATAAAATTATGACATCAGTAGCAATTACTTATATACAGGTAGGAGAAATAATAGTTTTGATTAAATACCTTTAAAATTATATCTATGAATTTATTTTGATAGTTTCTCAGAATTAAAATAATTGATTGCACCTCTTCCATATTTTCATTAAACGTTCCTCAATTACTTCAGTTGAAGGCGTTTCTATATGTGAAGGTGCATTATATAATTACAGTTATTTTAAAATAGCCTTGACGGTCTTCCTATTGCTGACGAGTCAAATTCATGAGACATAGACACATACAACCCACGCAGTTTGTATTCAATCATTATTGACGTGTCATTTGTGGCAACGTTTCCCTGTTTCTCTGCTCCACTCCGCTGAATGTCTGAACGGCTTCCATATCAAATCCATTATGGTTAATTTTATTAATTATTATAAACTTGTATTTAGAAGACACATTTGCTGATAATACTTATAATATCTGACTTCTCCACAGCTGATGCAAGGAAACAGAGCAACAGACCAATGTACAAAGAGATTTCTACAGGCACTCGGGGAATGTGCTCTGGAAAAACCATTCTCAATGATGAAATACTCAATGAAACTTATGCAATTGTAGACGGGAAGAAATTTAAAACACGTAATCCTGTAAAGAGTGAATTTGATAAGAAAATTTTTGAATGTGAAGATCAAATGTTTGAGGTAATAACGAGAATGTATACCTAATAATAGAATATAAAGAAAAACGAGATACATAAGAAATAAATGTAGTGTAGCATTTTGAGACTGAAGGAAAGTAATTAAGGTTTTACACTAACAAATATCTATTTATTATAAAAAGAAATAATTATTTTACAAAAATAAACAAAAAAATTATAAACTAAATATATTTTCCGGCTAGCTCTGTAGGCAAGAGTTCTCTACATTCAAGGTTTACTGTGGGGTACATATGTTATCAACAAATTCTGTACCTATTGATCGAACCCAGAACCACCGCTACCAGAAGGCCCCGCTTCTCCACGCCAGTAGGACATTCTGCCTCCTTCAACACCAGAATGTCCAATCACAAAGCCTCCTCATGGATCCGTGATCATTGAAAGGCTTATCTCCCAAAATTATTAAACATCATTATTCCATGCAATAATAAGTCATGCTAGAGAAGCCTAACATTGTAATTTAATAAGAGCAGTATGAATGCAATGCAAAAGCATGAAACAAGACATGGAATGTGTCTAATACAAATAAAATGTTTTGGCCATATCATTAATGAGAAATCTAGTCATTTTAGTGAGTCAATTTTATTTAAACTTTCCTCTATTATACAAAATAACATTTCCAACACTCAAATAGGCTTTACAAAAGGTCAAGGAAGCAAAGGCACAATCACAAAATTTCTTAATCTGCTTGAGAAATTCAATCGGATTTTCACCTTGGGTTTACTGATTATAAGAAGGCTATCGACAATATAAAAAACTTGACTAAATACTTCAGAAGATAAACATCCCAAATGCTGATATTTGTCTCATTCAGCCAATTTATTGGGGGTAGAGAGGGAAGGTGAGAATCTGATCAGTTACCAATCTGTAAAGATGTTCGGCAGGGGTGAATTCTGTCGCCAATATTTAGTCCGAGGAATAGGCGCTGAGAAATGAAGAGAGTGGAATTAAAACCAACTGTAGTTTTATTATTAATTTTAGCTATGATGACCACCTGGTGCTCTTGTTAGATATATAAAATGAGGTTTTGAATTTAATGAAGAAAGTTTTTGATTCTTCCAACAACAATTGCAGGCAGGTCAGTGTCAACAAGTAAAAGTATATGCATGTGTTTAACTCTATCCAAAGAAGATGACAAAACCTTGATGGAAGTCAAATCCAGCAAATATATAGGAGCGGAAATCACCAATGATGTGACACCGAAATACTTAAGAGTATTCTGTCTCCAAAAATGCCCTCTAGAAGCATGATGAGATCAGGAGGAAGAACATTGCCCTTAGAACTCCAAGGAGAATTTGAGAAAATATGTTGTCTATCTTTTCTTATGATTCCGAGGTTTTGACTCGACAAGACCTTTGGGAACAGGAATTTTGATGCTATCAGAATTCTTAATGCAGACTTTGGAGACCTTAGCTCATTTCAACTATCCTGGAAAGAAACGTCAAGTTGATGGGACATGTGCTGAGACATCCAGCTGGTTCTTTCGTGCGTGATGCTATCGTTAGCAGAGTGGAAGTTGTAAAACCCAGAGGATGGCTGAGAAGAATTTGGTTTGACAACAACTTGGAATGCATTTGCCTCCAATCCCTTGCAGGTTTCAAACCCTGGCAGCTGACTGAAATCAATTTAGGACTGTTGTGTCTTCAAATCTAGCTACCATGAACTATGGTGATACTACACCATGAAATGCAACAAATGTAGGCGTTGCATGATGAATGTATCTGAGTCCATAACATTTTATATAGACATTAATAGCAGGAAAGTGCTGTCACCGTGATGGATGCCTCATGTTAACCGCTAACAAGAAATGTGCTCAGTTTAATGAACATTTTTCAGAAGTATTATGTGTTAAGTTTTATGAAATGTGGATCATTTTTTCTCTCCTGGGTGGAAGCAACAATCCAAACTGGGTCAAGTAAGAGCTCCAAAGAAGAAAAAAACTGTTACACCAGCAGGAAAAGTCATGACCACTCTGTTTTAGGATGCCCATAATGCTGCTCTCATAGACTAGCAGTAAAATCATACAACAATCCCTGAAGAATATTAAGTAGCATTATTGGAGCAACTGAACCAAGTCATAGCATTTGGTCAAGAAACAGTTTTCACAAAGAGAACGCATCTGATGAAACTCCATGAATTGAGCTTTGAGTTTTTTCAACGTGAATATTTTCTCAAGCTTTAGCCCAAGCAATTTGATACTGTTTATGATTATAAACAGCTTTTCATTATGATGTAAAATGAACATGACCCACATGATTTTGTATAGACCTATATAAGAATACTGAACACATTCTGACACAAAGATATGAAGAAAGTAAGTTGCGTTCTGTGTGAAGCCTACATTACCTTTGAACTAAACAAAATGTATTATAATCATAATTTGAACTTACTTATGCATACTACATGTCCTATGCCTTTGTGAACTATGGTTGAAAAAAAGATGAGAGTGAAATGTATACACCAAATGACTATGTATTGTGAGATTATTACTAACATGAAAGAAAATGGAGGAGTTGGCTGCTTTATTTAAATAATAATTTTTCAATTCTTTTGAATGGCTTTATAAATACTCTCAAGAACTTGACATATAATTATGAGGAATTGAAATGTATTATAATTTGTATCTACAGGTCACCTAATGGTGACTTAAACCAATTATCCATATTAATTGAAAGAATACTGAAAAAACAGAAAATGTATGACACAAAGAATGTAGTGATGTGAATATAAATTTTCTATTCATGAATAAAAAAAAATTGAGCTTCCATATTGATGAAGTCTAAAAGTGTGCACTCCATATAACTATAGTCTATAGGCCAATTAATTAGGCAAACAACTTTTTTCTTTTGAGTAATTTAATGGGTTAATATTTAACTAGAACACACATAAGGATAAAAATACTACTTTAGACAAGATCAGCATACTCTTAGAAATAATTAATTATTACCACAATTGTGCTTTTCTGTTTAAAAGAAATGCTTATTAAACCTTGGAATATTTAAAAAGCAAATAAATGGTGTACTGAAGATACCAGAAATATAGATTGTGTTCTAATTTTATTTTTCACTAGAAAATGCATTATTTCATAAAAAATAATCTGTGCTTCTTTTTTGTAATTTTTTAAAAAAAGGAATGCTATTTCTGTTGCATTTGTTATATAGAAAATTGATAATTCCAATAAAATTTTATTTATTTAACTATTTTTGCTATTTCAGATAGATGTATTGATTCAATCAGCTGAGTCTACTTTTAATAAATTGCAAAAAGTTTATGAACACCTGAGTGGCATGACAAAGACTGAAAGAGATTCATTTATATTACCAGTTAACATAGATGGTAGTTCAGATGTTCTACATCAGAAGTCTTTTGAGCGGTATATTTATTTTAAATATTTCCATTTTAATAAAATTTATAATTCCTTCTTCTAAATATCTGAACTTTATATTCTGTGAAGCCTTCTGAATTTATGAAAAACTTTTGCATGGATAAATATATCAATTTATTTTAATTATTAAAATAGTTATTTTAAAATTTTGAGTTAGACTTATTTACATAACAATAAGAGGTGCTCTTCAATGATAGATAACTACCACCAGGATTTGAATAAAATACATTATTGTTCTTCAGAAGCCTTCTAATAAATTAAAAATTAAACTTCTTCATTGGTTTTAGGTTTAAAATGTGTCTTTTAAGCATTCATGAATTACAAAATATATGTATGGTAAAAGAGCATGTCAAATAGAAAGAAACATGTCAGTCCTTTGGGTCAGCATAAACAAGAAAACTTAGTATTTTTCATTGAGTTTCAAATACTTTAAAATACCTTATTTGGGCCATTGGATTGTGTAAAGTTTTACTTTATATGTATTAGTCTTGAAATACAATCAGTGCTTTATGTCAAAGAAAGATCTCAGAATCATTATAAAACTGTGAATATAAGAAACTGATTATGCTAATTTTCTATTATGGATAACCAACTAAATTTTTGTCTTGAACAACAAAGTCAAGGAACTACTTTTTATGAAACCACTGTCATCATTTATGAGTGGTGTACATTCATAAACTACAATCACTCATGTACAATGAGTGAAGACATTGAAGCCACTGAATTCCTGGTGTCTCTTACACCCATCAGATAAAGCATGTGAGTGTTATTATGTATAATGATAAGTAAAGATCAGTATCACACCAAATATAAGATTTACATCTCTCTAATAAAATGTCCATTAACATAATGGATCAATTAACCATTAAATGATGAATTAATAAGGGTAATAATTGAGAAATGATGTTAAAAATAATTGTATCATGAAACAGTGATTAAAATGGCTTCAAAAAGCACAAATATTTCAATAATGTTCATCTAAATGTGGTTTCTCTTTTATTTATATTTTGTCTTGTTCCTCTGACCCAGTATTAAATTTTCCACTAACTTAAAATATTTTAAACAATAGTTATTTAAAATGACTGTTATATTGTTCTTAATTTTTGTACAAATATAATCTCCACAGCAAAATTGTCTTGAAAACCTAATTCACACACTCATACTTATGTAACCCATGTGAATTATCTGAATACATTTGTTTCCTGATACATTACACCACTACCTCTACTATGATTCATATAGGAAATTGTATACTCTACTCTTTTTAGTTTTCTGAATTTTCTGGAACCAATTGGATATTTGAATTGAGAAACTGTGAAAAGACTGCATTACACTTTAAGGGAAAAAGAAACTATTTTTTTGTGACTTGTGATGTGACTTCTTTTGTTAAGCAAGACGATACCACCAAATAATTTATGTTTTCGTATATATATATCTTAAGCACATTTCGACTCTTAAAAATGTTTTACCTTCAATAAATGGGGCAATTAATAAAATTCAAAAATTTTCCATGTCATAATAATATTTTGAATATCATATCAATCTGACAACATTTCTCTTTCATTTTGTAGGTTATTTGGGGAAAATTGTGCTGAATGTTTGTACAATTTTACCCATAACCCATTTGCCTGTATTCCGTTTGTACTGAATCTGTTAAGTGAACAAATTATTGATTTAAAATTGAAAAAAAGGGTAGGTTGAAATTGTCAAATATAACTAACAAAATTTGTTTTAAGTAGTTTATATGTTTTTATTCACTTATCTAAGTTTAAATCTTTGATTACTTTCAAATTCAGTAAACTAGTAACAAGTTAACTACTGCAGAATATATTTCAACTAAATTTTCCAAATGGAATATTAATACATCATATTTATTTGCTCACATAAATAATCCATTTTTTATTAAACCATTCTTCAATTTATTTAGAATAAGCAAATAGAATGCCATGACGTACTAAAGGAGTTTTATCCTAAGTCTTTGGATCATCAGGGTAAAAAGTTTAGACAACTTGATAGACAATATTTGAGCTCCAAATATCTTGAAGAAGAGATAGAAGCTATATACAATATGGTGAGTAAATATCTCTACTTGCCATTTAATATAAGATTTGAAATATTATCTAAATTTAATAAAGGCTTGTCCACAATACTCTACTCTTGTGTCCATAACAAAGATTTCTGTTTTATTTACACATTTTCAACTGATCATAAGTTCCTTCTCTTACTACTCATCTTTTATCAGACCAAAAAAGGTTGATGGTTACATGACTGATAGTAAAAGGCATATTACAATTCAAGTTAACTTATTTAATATTACTTGTCAATTTTCATGAAAGAAATTTTTTTTTAGAAATGTCATTATTTACACATAAAATCATCCTGTTAACATGTTGTATGTGTGTTATGATACAAATTTCTGCCAAATAAATTATTTGTGAAACATTTTCAGAGAGTTGCAACTACAGTAGGAATCTCAAATGACAATCAGAATCAAGCTGATCTTGATCTCATCTATAAGGATAGGAATATTCTGTACTCTGTTGCTGATTTGATAATTCATTATGTTAGGACACACTCTAAATTTGATAATGAAGAGAAAATAAATGCAGAACATATTATTTTTCATGTGATCCCTGATATATTTGCATACAAGCGCACAAAATTAAATGAACTTGAGGATGATTATGAAGGTTTGTATCATTCATCAGTTCAAAATCTTGTATTTCCATGCTCAATAACCTATGTTATTATGGCTCCCCTAATTCAGTCTTACTTGATGATAAATCCACAGCATATATTTTATTATTTCCTGACTATTGACTTATACAATTAACTGAGCTGATATTGTGCATTTACATAGTATTATTATAATTTAAGACATGACTTATTTCAGATCCATTTGGCTGTGATACTGAAAACATTATGACACAAAGTATACTTACTCCAAATTTTTCCCTGCCTAAAGACCAAAATATTAACTTGGTCTCAGAGCATGGTAGTTTTAATCAGAAAGTTGTGAGTAATTCTTTGAAGCTTTTATTGAGTAATTGCTAACCTTCATATTGCGTATTCATATTTTCTCAAATTACTCATTATCATCTCTGTGTAGTATCGAAAAATGTCTGGAAAATGTAATTTAATTATGAGACTTCCAGTCATGAACATGTTTCAATTTCAAACTATACTCTTTCAAACATGGATATTAACTCATAAATATGACTTATAAGAATATAACAGGTATTTATTAATATATTTTAGAACATTGCCACACTTCTTAATTTTAACAGCAACATAGATTCTTTATACTAAATTTATTCTTACTAGTGATTAATTCTATAGAAGAATCTCGAACTATTGCACTGGGCTTGTGATTATTATTTACACACACTTGTATATCATAAATTGTCATTAATGAATATTTCAAAAATTGAAAAATGTTAGAAAACCACGGCAATAATTATAGTACAAAAAATTATTAATTATAAAACATTTATGGAAAATTTTACTATAGGATAATTAGTGATACAAAATATGGTTGATTACAAGACATTTTTGGAAAATTAAAGCATTTTAGAATTACCTTTGCCAAGGCTTAATGACATGGCAATATCATTCAACCTCATTAGTCTTAATGTAGATGTATAAAGACAATAGATGAGATGGAGACAAACTCAATACATATTTTCATATGAGTTATATTCAGCATCTGATATTTATCGAGTAAAATGCTACAGTCATATTCATATTTAAATGCTATCACTACAATCTTAAGACCACGTCAACATTTAAAATGGCATTTTCAATATTTTATTTCCATTAATATCAAGGTTTTCTACAGGATGAAACATATACACTATTCTTTGGTAATACTCATTGGTACATATTCCTCCGCTTACACCATATCCTTTGTAACCGGCTAAATAGACTGTATGAAATATCTATAGCCTTACCTGAAGAAAGTAATGACCAAACTGAGATGTATCTTAATGCAAGAGATCTACATTTAACCCCAAAAGGTAAATTTAAATTAAATTAACCAAGAAAAGATTTGTTTTTAACTGGTTCTAAATCAAAGTTTTCTTTGTTAATAAACAAATAAAAAAAGGTTGATATTAGTTTAAGACTTTTTCAATTACACAACTCAAAACTTCATTGATACATGTTTAAATTGAAACTGTAATTTATTAGTAATACTTTATTTATATTTCATTCAGTAGAAATGTTCTGATTTTGAAATCACCAGTTCTATAATAATAGACTCCATCTTTTTCAACCTACCATTCCATACTGCTACCTGGATAAGTAGCTCTTGTCTTTCCATCCAGGTCAAAGAAAGCTTAAGCCATGATCACATTCTCTGCCATCAAAACATTGTTGCTTAAGCCTTCTTCGACCCAGGTGAAAGCCCAAGAACCACTATTTCGACATGTACACCCAGAACAACTTCTATCTTCATATTGCTAAAATTATTTTACAAAGGAATATGTTGTAATTAATCAGCAATTAATTTAAATAAACAGTATGATAAATGTTTTGTGAGTTTATTTATGGCAGTTTGAGAAACAAATATATAATAGAATCATTAATACTGTAACCTAAGCCAGTTTGTTTGATACAGAAAATAATATGAAATTAAATACAATTTCTGTCACCATCAAAATAATGCAATGATAAAAAACTAGTTTCTGTATTTACACCATTAAAATAGTCCTAAATGAATAATACATTTTATAGAATATTTCAGACAAGTCCTCTGTTTTTGTGAGTAGGATAAATGCCACACTAAGATGGAATAGATAAGTAAAATAACTAAAACTACACATGAACTTCTTGAGGTCTCAAGAAAATTTTTAATTCATTAAAAGTTTAATGGATTATTGTAGAACATTAACCATTATCAAAAAGAGAAATTAAATGTAGTTCATTGAGTTAAAAAAGTGAACATAATTTTTATTAGACAGATGTAATGACACCACATTGTCCTGGTAAATACAATGAGGTTGTAGAGAACTTCCTGGAATACCATGTGTTAATAAACGTCTTGATAACCTCAGACACCTGGAACATAAAGAGTTCTTAAAAATTTAGTTCTTGTATTCACCATTCAATATACCTTGAGAATGTAACTAAAAAACTCCCATAAAGAAACATACAGATGGAGGTTCTAGAAAATTTCACATGTTTCTGCATCGCAGTCAGTCGATGCCTACTATCAATCAACTGCCGTTCTCTGTCTCTCATTCCTATTCAAATTACTTTTTGGAAGTGCAGGGCTGAATGCTATAGAGGAAACCATGTGCTTGCTAAAACAGGTTATTAGAGAAATGTGTGGACTAGTCCAGAGCCTGTAAGATAATGGCCAAGTCAACGTGCTTTCGGGCTCCAGATGGACCGCTGTATGAGTGGGAGAAGTACATTGCCCAGTTGCTCCAGAGATATTGCAACTATTGTGATAGGCAGCGTCTCTGACCCCCCCCCCCACAAATTGCATAATATATTGTATATATATATATATATATATATATATATATATATATATATATATATATACACACACAGGTTTTTAACAATTGACGAAGTCACACACATTGGATAATTGGATAGAAAGTAAGGACAGAACATGAGGGAGAAAGTTGGGAAATTTGCTTTAAGACATATGCATGGCATAGAATTATGCTCAGAGAGAGGCATATGTTAAGCATAGAGAAGAAAGGAAGAAGAAAGAAAGACTGAAAAATATTCAGAATCGCTGGGATCACGGATCATCACAGAATCCTCACTATTGCCGCAAGGCGCCTTAACCATCTCGGCCATGATACCCATATATATAAATATTGTAATATACTTTTTAGGGTATAAAACATTAATTAATTAATTAATAGAACAAATTATAATCAATTTTAATTTTTTCATTTATTAATTTAAGTGATTACATGGGCTTAATCTCAGGGATTTTGGGTCTCTCTAGAGATGGAGTATGCAGTAGCTGAAAATAGAAAAAAACAATCAATAAATATTATTTAACCAGAGCAATGAGCAAGTTTCACAGCTTTTTTAATAACTTACCCACAATTACTGGGCCTACAAACATCCACCTCACGAATGTTTCCGCGTCTCTCTGGCGTCTTGCAGGATTTTTATCGATGAAGGTAGTAGGAACCAGATCCGCAACTCATCTGCTTCCTCGAAACATCTAACGTCTCTGCCCACCTCTCACAGCATCTGATCACGTCTGGACACGTCTGCTCTCCGCCCACCTTTCACAGCATCTGCTCTCGTCCGTCTTCTCCTCAACTCATCTGACTTATGACCCCGAGCCACCCATCGGCTCCCCTTTTAAATCCTCCGACGGGAATTCCCCTTCATAGGTCTATTTCACAAATTTTTTTTACACACGTTCGGCGGGGGTCTCCCGCGGGGGATCACCGTCGTTTTTTTAATACACGCTCGGCGAGATTCTCCCGCGGGGAATCCCCATCTTTCAGCCGACTAGACATTGTTGTTGGCCGAACTGCGCCTCATAACGCCACAATACCACAAAATCCGCGTTTTTTATCACAATATATATTGTAATGAATTACCTTTGCTCATTTATTAATTATGGAAGGAATTTGAATATATAATTTAAATGGAGGGATAATTCAATAAATAACTCCAATTTACAAAATAAAATAAAAAACATTAAACTTGATTACTACTAATTACACCATAGAGTTAAATTATATAAAGTGCAATTTCATATTTCGGGTTCTAAATATACTCTTTTTCCCAGGGGATTTTGGGCCAAGTAATGAGATACATTTAAAAGAAAGATTGGGTCCAACAATGTATGAAAATAAATAAGTGGATCTCACCATTGTACAAATTGCCCGTCAAGGGTTCCACATGGCTGGCAATGATAGGGGTGTCCGGGCGTCAATATCAGTCACTTGCTAAGATTCCAATCAAGCTGTCGTTGGCGTCTCTTCACTTCCACTCAGAAATCTCAAATATTTTAAAAATAATTTCAGTCCATCGCCCTTTGCGACATCCTCCAACTCAACATGTCGCCGCCATCTCAGTCCAAGGACTGTCTCCAACCCTTGTATTCTTGTGTATTTATTTACAAGCCTTTTTGTGCAACTATTTAGCTACCTGGTCGGGCCCTTGTTGCCACCCCCACCTCTCACAGTTGGCTGCTAGCCTTTGACCATGGGTTTATTGTGCCAGCACATGCTGTCTTGCCTTCATGATAAATTTAATAAAATTATTTTATTTTTGTGATACTTCGTAAAAAAGGTGTAAGACAGTTTTGCAATTATGCTTATTTAAAATCACATCATTTCACCATTAAAAATATAGGCTAGTAGGAATGTCTGAGAAAAGCATCAGGCATTTGTTTTTTTCCGCAACTTATGTATGTTTAGGCTGGTAGTATTTTTGAATCTCTTAAGGTACCAAGAGTAGTTATGACCCTCTTAAAGTACTGAGAGTATTTTAGTTTCTCTTATGGTATCAGGAGTATGCAAGATTTTACCATTTTTAAAATACACTTTAAATGATTTCCATTAATTGTTTGTATCAGTTACTATTGAATTAGAACAATAACACACATTGTATCTTGAATCTAATGCAATAGTGCCCCACTTTGGAACTTCATCACTTATCCCATATATATTTAATTTATCCTTAACGGATGCTCCTAATTCTTCCATCCCTCTTCTTTATCATCCTAACTTGACAACCTAATATATAGACTGAAAATGTTCGGTTGGTCGTACTCGATATTGTCAAAATAGTTAACACAATTGTAACATTTGGTCTATTAATTCTGATCCCTGGTCACATACATAATAAATTATATTTAAAGAATTGAATTATTAATAAGTGAAATATCACTATGAAATATTACAAGTTAATTGAATTCCATGATAAACTAATTAAATAAAATAACTATCAAAATATCAAATTAATTCCTTCTATGGTTCTAAGAAGCTTATTTTCATAGGAAATATTGGGCTCAATTTCTTTGAAATTTGCTTGATTTTTCTAATGTCATTTTCTAGCCTAACCTGTCCTGAATTTAATTCCGATATTTTTAAAGTTGTAAACTGTCTCTTCACTTTTTTCTCCTATAACTTATTTCACATTTAATTCCTATCTTCAACATTAATATGCAGTGATAGACCAACTTTCATTTTCCACTATTTTATAGCATCAGTACTTAGTTGACATATTAGCTGTTATTGTACTTTGTCTCACTGTCTTATAATTACTGCCATATTTACTCACCTGTATCTGAATATTGATGTCAGACATGGTTCACTTTTTTTGATGTACTATTCTCCTCCTTAAAGAGATGCACAGCTCACCTTATCTAAGAAGTCAAATATCCTGTGCAGGTCATCTCTTGAACTATTTACTGTGTCCACCATGCTGACACCAATGTATATATTTTCCAAGACTAATATCATTTGATCTGAACATCCTTAGCATATTCTTATGTTCACTGAATTGTATTTTGTGTGGGGGGGAGGGGGTTAATAGGCTATGTGAAGGAGATTCTGAAACAAGCAACTCCCTTTTAATATCATAGAAAGGGAATTGAAATTGGGTGATGTGGAAGATACAGCAAGGTAGCCAAGGGTTGACTAGGGGCCCCAGACTAAGTATCCTACCCACTGATACGTCTAAAAGAGATGCAAGGAAAACCCTAGAAAGCCTGCATCAGGTAGGTTGGACTATTCAGTAATATTCTCACATCTTCCAAATGATGGGACAGGAGTTTGCTGTGGTGTGGCAGCATTCCCTTCCACAAGTTTTAGGAGGCAGCTGGCTGACTGATCCAATGGGGTCAGGGACAACCCTTACCCTATGCACAACATCTTCAACCCCAGTGTATACACCTACTGAAAGAAATGAAGGTGCCTTAACATATTAGAACCTCTGTGACTACATATATTTGGGAGTGCGGGACTGGGTCTGGTAGAGATTTCTCTAGTCTGATCCTCAAAATTTGGTTTCATGGACGTTGGCAGAGTTTCAATTGGAAGTAAATCTTCTCTCTTTGAATTCAAATCATGTACCTTTGTTCAATTCACACAACATCCATTCCTCACTGATTTGCTAGAGTTATGTTTTTAAGACTGTGATTAGTATACAAGGGGTCTTGCATTACTTGGACTAGCTCAGTGATGAGGGAAACTGCAGTAAGTGAGAGGTCCTGGGTTTGATTCCCAAGCCTATAATGATTTTTCCATTCTGATCTTCAAAAGATAGTTATGAATTTATAAAAAAAAAAACATTTGAAATTAAATTTCAGCAGCATATATAAAATAGTATGTTTGGTATATTTGTGCAATTGAATTGAGTATCTAGTTAAATAAACAACAAGAAAGGTTTATTTCTTAAATTCTGTTGTAATTTAATATGTTATCTATGTTACAATGCATTAATCTTGCTCAGGTAAAACTAATAAACAAGACAGCTACAAAAACTTTCTTCAAGAACTAAAAAACCTTTTAGATGGGCTGATTGATAATAATTTGTATGAAGAGAGACTAAGGGAAATATTTGGTATTAATGCATATATTGGATATACAATGGACATCGTTATTTCAAATGCAGTAGACCAGGTAAGCCATGGTCCAGTTCAATTCCTTAGGTAATTCACAAATTATTCAATAGAACTCAAGAATATTTATGTATTATTTTTATCTTTAGTCACAAAGAATAAATGATCTAAAACTTTGAAGCAGAATAATGGAAAGAAGGTTTCACCAAACAAACTAATATAGTTTTATTGCTGTTATTAAATAATAAGTTTATTCAATCAATATTTCATGTAATGCATATAATTGAAGAAATCCATTCTGAAGAAGTGGTTCAGTATTATATTTCTGAAACAAATAAGTTTAACTAAATTTATCATAATAAATAAATTAAACATTAATTTAGTCAAACTACATCAATTATTTAAACAGCTTAGCTCTTATAAGATTTACTTATAATAATGGATAAGCTGTTTTTAACTGTCTCATATTAGTAACAATTTTAAACCAAACTCAAAATATTTCTGCATCACCTATGAGCAATTAATAATATCAACAATTCTTATATAGTCAAACTAATTAAGCATGAAAAATGAGAAAGACAAATGGCTGAATTTCAATTGACTCACAAAAAAAAAAATTAAATAAGAAATCATATTAAATGGGAACTAAAAGTGTTCATCTTCAATGTCAGTAAATACAATGTAATAAGATAATAAAGTTAATATAATCAATTTAATTGACACATGTTTCCCATTTGACTCCAGTAAACACATTTTCTACCAACCTTCATTACGGATATTCATGGATTACTTTATCCTTGCTTATTTTCCACTTATTTTTTATGTTTAGTAAAATTATTACAACTTCAGTAGTCATTTTTCATTCCACACATTTTACAGGTTCTCCATAATATATCATTTATATTAAAAAAATATTTATATAAATAAATATTTAATTTCTCAGTTGATTCACATATTTTATTTTCAGGTTCTTCACTTAATAAGAAATACAATATCTAAAAATTGCATAAAACTTATGTACCAGCAAGCAAATAATGGAGGGTCTGGTGGGCCATGCCAAACTTTACTCCTAAGAAAAGAAGCTGAACTATTACATGAAGCAATTGCAAAAGGGGCCCTTGCTCAAACAACCTCTTATAAAATAATTTTGGTATGTAAATTAATACATTTAAAATACAATTATTGAAACAGCATGCTACTGCTATGAAGTAATTCAAAATACAATTTTCCTTATTGGTTATGATATGCTTAATTTGTAGAAATGAATTAAAGAACTGCTATAAGAATTTATATTTTAGTGTTGAATACAAATAATGTTACAAATTAGTTTATAAATCAGCATGAATCACTGTTGTATTTTTCATGATGTGCTTATAATTCCTGTTGCACCTTTAGGGAATAGCAAAATGAATATTGTGTTTGTTAAACAACAATTATTAAAAAAATTTGAATATAACTTGTCCCACCTCCAATACTACATACAAAATAAACTGTACATTTTGCCCAGCCTTCTACATTGGCCAGACAAAGAGACCCCTTCTGAATGGATTGTGTCAACCACTGCAGCATAGTAAAACTTTCAAAAATCCAATTCCCCATAGCTTCCCATGCCCAGAGCCACAAAACTAATAATTTCATCCAATGCTTCACACTAACCCTCCTCAAAGACTCAAAATTTGATAGACAGTAACCTTTCCCCCTCCCCTTTCAAACTTATCAACCATAACTGAAATGTCATTTTCTGACATACATACTTATGTAACAGTGTTGAATCATTAGCACAATTGATAAGGACAGGAAAGAGAGAAATAAAGGTGGTGGCTTACCAAAAATTGAAGCTGTGTGACCATTGAATAGTGGGGTGGTTTCAAATTGTCAGAGACAAATGCCTTCTGACTCAGTAGAGAAGACATTCATATTCATGGCAGACTGTGGACTGTTCAGTTTAAACTGCTGTGTGGCTATCTGTAGCTAATAAACAATGGACACCACCAGACCACCAACTTTCTCTCTCAAAGGGAGGTTGTGGCAGAGTGAAGCTTTTTATGGTACCTGGAAACATGCACTCAAAACAACCAGACATACTTGTACATGTACATGTGTGAACCTTTATGTGCACATGAATACACACATGAGCAGGCATACATATCACATATGTACAACTATCCACAAATTAAAGCGCACACACATTCATCCACATATTAACATTCACATACTTAAATAGGTTCACATGTACTTGTGCATCTAAGTGTGGTTAGTAGGGAATGTATTTTTTAGTTTGAGTACATGTGGATGTATTTAAGTATGTGTCTGTGAATGAATGTATCTGTGTGTGATAATTTGTATGTATGCCTGCTCAAGTGTGTGTTCTTATGTGTATAGGTGTGGAGAGAGAGACATATATTTGTGTGCATATCTCCAGCTCCCATCAAATTCTTGCCTCTGCTCTGACCTTCCTTGAGAGGGAAAGTTGGTGGCCTGGTGGGATTTTTTGTTTACTAGCTACAGTTGGTGAGATGGTCAGATTCTTGATGTAAAATTCAATCACTGGTGTGTCAACTGTTAGAAAAGCAACAATCAAGACACAACAAAGCTAACAACTCTCTCATGGAAAAGTCATGAATTGAAAATTAATGGAATAATACATACTCATATAAAAAGACAAATTAGAGTTGGAAGATAAAAGGAAAGGCAAGTGAGTGTGACTTAGGAAGATGTTGTCTGAAAGACTTAGCGTTGAATTGTAGGATTCATAGGAAAGAACAGTTCCCAAAGTAAGAGTTGAGAATCTGATGAATTGTGGAGATGAGAGGGTGTGTAAGGCTTTAAGGATGGCCAGTGTGAAGTATTGGTCAATATTGTTTATGTTGTTTGGGTATGAGCAACTTTAGGAATTGGGTTTTTGAATAGTTTGACAATGATGTGGTGGTTAGCAATGCTTTCAGGAGGAAGATGTTTTGTTTGCTGATAAAGAAAGTAGGGTAGATTATCTTTTTATCTGGTAAATGATGTATAAGAAGAGGTAGGTTATATTTGATTATATAGTAGGTTGAAGGTTGGAGCAGACATGGCCTCTGTTCGTACCACAATGTCAGTTACATAGCTTAATTGAGGAGGGTTGTGGGAGGGTCTTACAAAGATGCAATGGATGGTGTGGTTAGGAGGGTGCCTGATGGCATCCCTTGGGCAGGTGGGGATTTCTTTATAAGTTTCTGATTGTAATCCAGTGTAGGCCAGACAGAGAAAGATTTTGATTTTTTGGTTAGAGGTGGGCAACATTTTTTTATTTTCATCAAGGGCATGGGATATTTCTTTATGGGAAACATCTGTTGGGTTTTTTTATTTATAAAAAAGCATTGAGGAGGATGTGGTGGGTGTGGGTGGCTGACAGTTCCAAGTGGAGCAAATATGAGATCCCCTAAAGGCCGAGGAAGTGTTGAAAACTGTTTAAGTGAAGATATTGTAAGGTGTTGCTGGGTTTCATATGTCTGATGCAGTGATGAGAGGAGAATTGACATGTATATCAACATCAAGAATGGTGATGTTGTTGGGGGAGTGGTTCCAAGTCAATTTAATATGTTTTGCAATAGAATCTGAAAGTGCATGGGTCTGTAGGATGAAGAAATCATCTATAGCAGAACCAGGGTAAGAGTTTCAGTAGAGAGGAATTCAAGTGTCACTATTCCAGTTGTCTAATAAATGGTCTGTCTTAGGATCAGTAAGGGACATCCAGAATAACTGTGCCACTTATTTGATGGTTGATGTTGTTTTGGAAAAAGAAGCACTTTCTGCTGAGATCAAACTAGTCAGTGTGACCATCTTGCTGTTGTGACAAATCTGTACTGAAAAAGGGGGCTATGGCTGTCAAGCACAAAAATAACATTATATATATATATATATATATAATACACCCTCCAGTACCTCCACTTTTCCAGTTGCCACCCTGAACATACCAAACGATCCCTCCCCTACAGTCTTGCCCTTAGGGGAGCCCGCATATGCTCTACTTTGGACAGCCTGGCGTCCTACACCGACCGAATATTTAATGCCTTCAGGAACAGAAATTACCCCACAGACCTCCTCCAAAAGCAAATTACCCGTGCCCTCTCCACCTCCCAAATAGCCAGTCCCACCCCCAACCATCATACAGAACGTAGTCTTCCCCTAACCACTACCTACTTCCCCGGACTACGTAAACTGAACTCTTTCCTCCCAACCTCCGTAATATCCTGGTCAGACCCTACAAACCCCACACACCCAACCCTCCACCCACAATTGGTTGCAGACCGTGTGGCAGAAACAGATGCCATGTCTGCCCAATACTCCCACCTACCACGACCTTCCAGAGCCCCACCAACAGCACTACCTACAAAATTAAGGAAAACATAACCTGTCTGTCCTCCCACACTATCTACAAAATAAACTGCACACTCTGCCCAGCCTTTTACATCGGTCAGACAAAGAGACCCCTCCCCGAACGGATTGCCAACCACCGCAGCACAGTAAAACTCCTCAAAACCCAATTCCCCATAGCCGCCCATGCCCATAGCCACAACACCAACAACTCCAACCAGTGCTTCACACTGACCCCCCTCAAAGCCCTACCACCCGACTCATCAGAAGCTGAACTCCATCTGTGGGAACTTTCATTCCAGCATGTCCTACAGTCTAGACAAAGCCCTGGACTCAATATCCTATAACTCTTTATCTCCAACCTTCCGCCCCCCCCCCCCCCTCGCAAAGCACGAGATCATTGGAATTTGTATATGCAATAAAACCTTCTGTGTGCATACTGTGTGTGTATACCTTGCTATTTGTTTGAATGATGGTTGTATGTATGTATGTGAGTTTGTGTGTCAATATTTAAATATTTACAACTTTGAGGATGGATGTGTTTAAATGAATGTGTGTCAAGATGGGGGTGTTAGTATGCATCTCCCCAACCCCCATCAAGTCCTTGCCTCTTCCCAGACCCTTATTGAGAGAGAAAGTTGGTGACCTGGTGGGGTCAATTGTTTACGACCCAAGTTAGCAGAGCAGCAAATTTTGGCTGCTCAGTCGTCGGCTAGCCGATCACTGGAAATGTCTTCCTAACTTTCTGATGAAGGGGGCGGTGCCTCCGAAAATTCAAGTTCTCTAAACCTCACAAGGTGTCTACCATCTATGAACCTCAGGTAAGTCATCTTCTTTCTATCTCTCTGTCCTTTCCCCATTAATTATATATATATATATATATAATTTAAAATCATTTTTCTGTTTTTGAGAGATATTTGTTATTCAATATACATAAAGGTGTAATAATTTTTTGTCTTCCAGTATAATAATAATAATGAAATGAAGCTGATAATAAAAACCCTTGGAATACAGAAAAAGCCAATTAAATTGTCAAAGTGTAAAAAGAAGCAATTATGCAGAAAAAATGAAAACTAAAACTTCTGGACTAATATTTTTTACACATCAGTGCTAAATTTTTATTTTTATCAAAATAATATTTTTATATTCACTTTATAAATATATTATTGATACCTCGCAGATTGGTTAAATTGTATATATGTGTCACATAAATCAAACTAAATGGACAAATAGTTAAAAGGACATTAGTGCATAAAGTATACATGTAGAAGCTCTATTGACTACTATTGTTTTTAAATGACGGTGTTTTGTAAGATTATTACATTTATATTTGCTTTATAAATATATTATTCATACTATACAGTTTGTATATCAAACTACATTGGATAAATGTAAAAAAGACAATGGTGCATATGTGTAAAAGTTCTATTACTTTCTATTATTTTCCTTCATCAGCTCTGGATTTTTTATTTTATACAGTTGATGTAAATATTCATATTAACCAAAGCTTTAATAAGTGTAATGTGTGTATTAATGGTGCTGTATGTTTTATTAAATGAATTGTTGAACAGGAGATTTTAATTTTGTAAGATTATTATATGTGCTTTATAAATATATTATTCGTACCACACAGTTTGTATATCAAACTACATTGGATAAATGTAAAAAAGACAATGGTGCATACGTGTAAAAGTTCTATTACTTTCTATTATTTTTCTTCATCAGCTCTGGATTTTTTATTTTATACAGTTGATGTAAATATTCATATTAACCAAAGCTTTAATAAGTGTAATGTGTGTATTAATGGTGCTGTATGTTTTATTAAATGAATTGTTGAACAGGAGATTTTAATTTTGTAAGATTATTATATGTGCTTTATAAATATATTATTTGTACCACACAGTTTGTATATCAAACTACATTGGATAAATGTAAAAAAGACAATGGTGCATACGTGTAAAAGTTCCATTAACGTCTATTATTCTCCTACATCAGCTCTGGATTTTTTATTTTATACAGTTGATGTAAATATTCTTATTAACTGAAGCTTTAATAAGTGTAATGTGTGTATTAATGGTGCTGAATGTTTTATTAAATGAATTGTTGAACAGAAGATTTTAGTTTTAATTTTAAGTACGAACCTTATAATATAAGTAATTTTTCAACATACTATTGACTATGAAGAAAACATAAATTCATAATTTTCCTTTTAAAAATTGGAACTATATTTCCCTGGAACAACATGTTTGTCATTGAACCAAAGTTATTTTTGTATTAGTATGTTCCAAAAGAATCAATTCTAGTTCCATTTCTTTTCTTGATACATATAATTGCACAATTTAATAAGTAATAAACAAAATGCCTTGGAAGAAGTAGGCAACATTGCATATAAACATTTACTGCATTGATTTAGATCCTATGACTTATCAAGTAATTCAAAGAAAATATTTTTTGGTGAGTTTAAACAAAATTATGGCACTAAATGTTTTAGCCTAACATTGTGCAATTGTCAAAGGTCAACATTCCTTGAATTATGTATATTTAAAAAATGAAAATACAAATTAAACTTGAGAACCGATGTTTTTGAAGTGCAGTGATCTGATCATTAGAGAATTAGTCTAATTTGCATACTATTGTTCGTTAATGCCATATGGTATAATTCTTATGGGAAAGATAAAACTTTCATTCTTCAATTGGGTCATTAATTGACAGTTTTCTGGATCTGAGTTTATATTAATGGATGAATATAGCAAAATAGCTAAATATCCTGTGTTTTTTAGTTTAATCACTGAAGGACAAAATAATTTACAATTTCCATAATTAATATTTTCCATTTACTGATATCTGAGGATAGTATAAAGGCACATTATTTTAGAGCACAAACGTGAGTGTCAAGTGTTTGATATATTTTTTCTACATGAGGATGATCCTGAAGGAGGCAGCTCCCCTTTAATATCATAGGAAGGGAATTGAAAAGGGGGGATGTGGAAGGTAGAGCAAGGTGGCCAAGGGTTGACTAGAGCCCCCAGGCTGTAGTGTAAGGATCCTACCCAGTGTTTCATCTAAAGGTGATGCAGGGAAAACCCTTGAAAACCTGCATCAAGCTGGTTGGGCTATTGTGTACTTCTCCTGTGCCCTTCTGATGACAGGAGACTGGATTGTTGTTGGAACACAACAAACCAGCCTCCGTGCCTCGATCAGTATTGAGGGGCAGTTAGCCGAATGATCCAATGTGATCTGCAAACAACTCTCACCGCATGCCGAAGGTCTTTGACCCCGTACATACACCTCTCAAACAGCTTGAGATCGTCTCAGCTTGCAGTAGTCTTAATTAAATAGACCATGGGGGAATGGAGGGAGGGGGGAAAAGAGAAAAACTCGAGAAGCAGGAAGTCAGCCCTGACGGACTTATCAGAACTCCACCTGACTTTCAATCCTTTCCCTATTGGTCATGTTGTCCTGCCAAGAGTCTGCTGACCCTGACCTGCTTAGTAGATGGACACCAGCGAGACTGCTGCCTCATCTTTCAGAGAAGATTATGCACCTTCCTAAAGGTGGAGGAAATCCAGGTTTCTGTTCAGTACGAAAAATGTGACATGAAGACTAGCCGATGCCTGTGGCAAGTCGGCTCAAATTATTACCATGAGTGAGCGAAAAGAGAAGCAAAGCTCTTAGATACAATCAAAGATGAAAACCCAAACTCCTCAAAAGATGACGTTATTAAGAAAATTAATAGTTTGAGAAGTGCTTTCCGAAGTGAAATTAAAAGAATGAATAAGTCGATGATGTTAGGAGCATCTGCTGACGCTGTTTACAAGCCAAAGTTGTGGTATTTCAGGTAATCCTCAAGGATATCCTTGAGTATTTCCTGCACGTGTTCAGTTGACGGTATCCTTGAGGACTCTACCTTGAGGATTTCCTTCCTTTAGAGACAAAGAATTTGATTCACCACACCCAGAAAATAATTTGGTGGGTCTCCGTGTTTCTATTATCTTTATGGCGAAGGTGACTAATCGGGAGGAGAAACGTTTCCCGACGCAACGTTCCTCTGTCACAAACTGAGACGATGCACAACGACACTCACATGTGATGTTGCATTCACAATGGGAATTATTTGCTGCCTTCTTCAAACCTGTTAAATACGCGTTGGCTTAAAATTCTCCTGGATGTGATTTGCTTCGTCGACGTCATCACACCAGTTACACGGTCAACACTCATTTTCTCAAATATTTAAGACAAGCACACGAATAGCGAGTCCTTACTTTCGCCCGATTATTGCATGTTCTTAAGCTAATCACAGTCGGTTTCATATCTCCTTTGTTAGGTGTATTAGCAACAAAGGCGATTAGATTAGACTCTGAAAAAATAGTTTCAAATTATTAGCGCTTTGTTACACGAAATTCTGTTCCACTTGCTAGACACATGTGATACTTGCACGCTTGCTTTACTGATATTAGCAAGATGAAAGCTACTCGAGTACGTGGGTCGTTCACAAACTTTATCACCGGATACGGGATGCGCTGTGTTTTTTCTTCCATTGTTGATAAGCAATACACCAAGGGAAGATCTGTAACTGGAAGCACGTTACAGTATTCGGCTTATATGGGTATTTACTTTTATTTAATATTACTCGTGTTTAAGTGCATTGTTACAATTAATCTTATGTGCGGATTTCAAATCAGAACCGCAAACAACTATGGTGCAATTAGGCAGCAACTAAATTATGCCAGTTACAGAACTCGGTGCATTTTTTATTATATTACGTCAATCGAGTAATCTTTCAATGGTTCACTCTTGTCCCTGCACTGATATTTGTGAAGTGCAATAGAAAATTCAGGGAATGTCATATGATGCAAAAGAAATTAGCAACGTTAATTTCAAAAATAATGTTCATTATAATAACCATCGCATATTACAATTTGAAAAGTATATCTTTTAACACCTGAAAAGGACCTAATGTTTGGGCGAACGTTTTTATCCTAAGAATAATTTGTAATTTATTTATTAAATATTTTAATCTTACTTCTTTAATCATTCACATTGAAAGTTAAATTCAAATATTTATGGGGAAAGATAATCCATTATTATGGGACATCGTTCTTCGACCGCTTGAGGTCCTGGAATTACGATATAGTATATATACGGATCAAGTCTTGTGCAGCTCGTAGCCGTCTCTTCTCTCGCATCCTCTACTCCAAAGTCTTCATTTTCATTTTACTTGCTTTTCAATCCCTAACCTTGCATATTCATTTTGATCTGTATCAATCAATCTTCCGGTGGTATCCTTCTATTCCTTCTTGTGTGTGGTTGGCGTTCTATTATTTTATTCAAACATCTTGGATCCCCCATCGCATTTTTATGTCCAGACCATTTCAACCAACGTTCATTATTCCTTCCGTCACTTTACTCTCTACCTACATTTTTATCTCTTCATCCCAAATTTTCTCTATTTTTGAAACTTTACCTTTCAACAGCTTCGAATTTCTATACATATTTTTTATTTCCCCTGTTTCTGTCCCTTAGAGAAGTATGCTTTCAATAATTGTTTGATATATTTGATGTTTCGTTTTTATTCGAATATTTTCTTTCACCATTATATGCTGTTTAATTTACTTATGGCACCTTTTTGCTTGGTCTATTCTCTGTTATTTCTCCTTCCTTGTCAATTGCCATTCTCAAATATTTTGTCGCAATTGCTTTGTGTTACAAATGAACCCCCTACTTCCCTGGCGATTAGGAAAATGAAAATTGCTCGGTCTATAAACTATTGAGAATAGTGGGGGAATTTTGGTGTTTCTTGAGAGCTAATTTAGTTCAATTGGACTCCTACAGGTAGCATCCAATCATTGAGTTTTTTGGTATTACTGAGGAAGCCATTATAACTCCAAAGCTATAGGCTAGTCTATCTATAAAATCTATAAAAAAAAATTAAACTTACTATAGTACTGTTTATGTTTAATGTTGGTTAAGTGCTGTTAGTACTTGAGGTCTTCTGTTCATTCATCGGCTATATATATTGTGGTGGATTTGGGGATGATTATTATTAATGAAGAAATTGCAATGCTAATAAATAAAAAGGAACAATGTTATTAAATTAAATTTAAACAAATTGGATTAGAAAGTTAAAATAAATAAAATAAAACATTTAAGTTACAAATATCATTAAGATTTTGGGCTGGCTGCTTGGTGATTATGTATTTTGCAACAGTATTTACTAGGGATTAAGTGGGGTATAAACAAAACTCGGCATCGAAAATTTTCCTAGCACTCAAATAAGCCAGGGGCGAGAAACGTAAATCTGGTACATCACCGTTTTTAGATCCAGGAGCTGGTGATGATTAGGACATCTCTTGTTTGGTCAGCCTGTCTTCTGCTTCTCGACGTCGGTACTCCAACAATCAGCTATTGGAAGATGAATTTATTCCAAGTCGTATTTCCTTCACATTCGGCATATCGATGTAGAGTAATGGCCTAAAATCTCTTCTTCTTCTTTTTATATTAACCTGTGCCCCGCCTTCTTCTGGCTGGCGGGGTGTGTTCCCTTTCTCCGAGGCTTGGTGTTGTTTTTCGATGTCTCGTGTCCTTTCTCTTCCGGGGCTGACCTGGGTTGCATCCCTTCTTCATTGTTGCAACACGTGTTTATATTGCAAGAGATGTTTTTCGAGTCCCAAATTCAGGCCTTTATCCCAATTTTACAGGTTTAAGGGTAGACCTGCCACTCCTCTAGTGGTACTGATATGCGTTTCTCGTTCTGGCTATCGATGTCAGATCAATTGGACGTTGACATTAAGCAATCGCGATCAATATTTACTCTGCCGTTGGCCTGGCAAGCAGCCTACCCCGCTTCCTATTAATTATCCTCTATATACGTATATACAAAATTAATAAAATTTATTATGGGGGAAATTGTTTCTATGTCGTTGACCACCGTGCTATATATTTTGTACTTAGATAATTTTTTAATAATAATATTTTTTATTGTCAAGCAAGCGTTACTATGTAATTGTTCCGAATTATTCATATATTACACTCATAAAATGGCATTGTCAGTTTAATTAAAACAATTAAGAAGAACTAAAAAGAGAGACAGAAAGTTGGTGACCTACCTGAAGTTCACAGATGGCAGAGTCTATTACGATTGTAATTTAATTTCTTTCTACACAACTACTTTAAAATCTTCTAAGCTTTTTAACTTGAATGTGTTCATTCGATTAATGAGTATATCTTTGTGCAGTTGGAAAAATAAAGCCATTTGCATAGAATCTTCCAAATGATGCAAACATTTTGCTTTTGAGTAGCCTACCTAGCGATACAAAAGTCATTAGCAACAAAGGTGGGGCGAAGAAAATAACATTGTAAACACAAATCTAAGAGACCTGATGATTATACTCAAACAGTTATTTTTAGTCTTATCTACTACGGATTACCGAGATACTACCGCTACTTTTGTCTGATTCATGTTGTAACGAAGTTTTCATTACTTAAGGTTGATATTGTAATCACCTCACACGTCAATGTCTCGGATCCGCTCACGTGCGTCAGTGAATACGCAGAATTAGTATATGTATCATCAAAGAAAACGGCAATCGCGAACCGAGTGATCCAGAGGGACATGGCCAGCAGCGAGCCAAGACACGTGAGTTGTTGAGCCAAGAATGAGACTTTCAGGGGTCTGGGCTTTAATTAATTGATTACGGGAAGCGGTGGTTTCATTAATAAATAAACCAATATTTAAAAATTCAAACAATTTAATTTACCAATTAATAACATATTGAATGTTGCTTTTCCCCACTCACGTTCAAATTCACACTCACTACAAAATAATTACACAGGTTTCAAAATTCCCTAAATATTAAAATGTTCAACGGCCCGTCCGAAACGACCGAAATTTAATTGCCGGTCATTTTAGCCACAACCACACGAAGGAAGATTAAAGGGAAGGGGAGGTGTTACTGTATGAAGATCTCGTTGCAGCGGCGACGATGTCCACTGGTTCGGCTGGTTCAGTTCATCCGCTGGTCATCCGCGCGCGGACACGCGCTCCAAATCGCAACAGCTACGCGATCTCATTGGCCACTCCAACACTTCTCCACGAAAACACGGCACTGTTCACTCTCTTTCAATGGCCGCTCACATCATCTCCTCCTACAACCAAATCTGTACTATCTCTTTCCAAAAATACGCTCTCCTCACTCGCCGCTCACGGCAATTTTTCACACCCCATCAATGGCAACCATCTCCTTCGTTGCCCCAATCTGTACTGTCTTTCACATCGCAAAATTTACCATTTGCTCTGACCACTGCTCCAGGTCAATGATCCTCCAACACCAAAATATTTGGCCTGTTTTAGGGATCTACCGACACACAACCGCTGACTGCTACAATTTTTGGGGGGTAACGGGCTACATGAGGGTGATCCTGAAACAGGCAACTCTCCTTTAATAACATAGGAAGGGAATTGAAAATGGCGGATGTGGAAGGTAGAGCAAGGTTGACTAGGGTCCCCGGGCTATAGTTTAAGGATCCTACCCGGTGTTTCACCTAATCAGATGCAGGGAAAACCCTAGAAAACATGCATTAGGTAGGTCGGGCATTGGGTACTATTCTCACGTCATTCTAAATGACGGGAGACGGGTTTTTCTTCGGGGGGTTAACAGGCTACATGGGGGTGATCCTGAAACAGGCAACTCCCCTTTAATAGCATAGGAAGGGAATTGGACCGCACACATTTCAGCAACGAAAATTCACAAAACGCCTATTTTACATTTTACATATTTTCTATTTCGGTGGTTTTCTTCTTTCGCCAGCAATTTTTATTCGTAAATTGAATTATTCGGGTTTTCGCTTAACACATTATGTTAAACCCATCTCCTTATAAATACATCAAATAAATTTATAATACCGTGTTCTGGGAAAATAATATCGAACTAAGCTTATGTGTGTTTGGTAGCGTACATCATACGTCTCCGGATATCTATTGACTAAGATAAGTAGTGTTTGGGCATCAACCCCGTCGGAAGATAAGCGCGAGACGATCCAGTGGGACTTTTATCTCCAACGGTAAGACACTTTTCTACAGTAATTCTATATGGAAAATGAAAGGATAGTAAGTCAAATTATTTACCATTTTCTTGGTTTAGTATTCACATTGCTTAATTAATCTTCCGCATTCTGATTTAAAAGTAATATAAATAAAGTCAAAAATCCGACATAGATAATTATTCAATAAATCGAGAATCTGGGATTATTTAAGATCTCTACTACGTTTCGTTCAGATTTGTTGATTTCACCAGGTAACTAGAAAAAAATTTTAAAAAAAACAATTGTAAATTTGAAGAAGTATATCTTTCATATAAATTATAAAAATTAAACAGACTTACATTGTAAATGGATAAACCTAATCTGCATGCTGATAAATTTCCATCCAGAGGCTATTACGGAGTAAACTTTGTGTAAATTATTTGCGTCCATTTTTTGCGATGAGTGCATTAGGGTTACAATTGATGAGGTTGCATTTCGATCATCAGTCTTGAGAAATAATGAATGTACTCATTCAAAACTTTCACATTTTGCCAATCGCAATTATATTTTTAGCTAGATGTCCTTGGACATATGTATGTACTTGTGAACGTCGTTTTTACGTTCTATTAATGCTCTCTTACTTTGCCCAATATGCAGTGCAATAAATTCCAAATATTTAATTTTTTAAATCGCATTATGTTTTTCTAGAACGTTAATTTTGTCTGTAATATTTTTAAAAAATTTTAATTATTGACAGAATTTTCACACGTTTATTATTGATTCTACCCGATAAATTTATGGTTTATCAAAATTTTGTCTAGTTAGTTTAGAAAGTACACAAATCTGGACGAAACGTTGCAGAGATCTTAAATAAATATCAGTATTGTTTGCTGACAAATTGGTTGGACTGTTAATTTTTCAATTATCAGTAAAACAATTCAAATTAATTGGGCTTTTATAAGTTTTATAATCTTTTATAAGTTATAAGTTTACAAATCCCAAATTATAAGTCCTAAAAAATACAATAAAAACACAATTGTTTGTCAGTATCATTTAATACGCCTGGAGCTTTCGGCCCATTTCTTCCGTGTTATTCAAATTATGATTCTTTTCAGTTCATACTGCAGTTCTGCTAAAATTAAATAAATTTGCTGTTAGCATAATAACCTACTAAATAATCATTAAATATTCGAAACTCGGTCAGGAAAGGTCTTGTCCATAACAAAGAAAGTTGTTTACAGAATTGGCATTACAATTAATTTGAAGAATAACATACATTGGAAAAACAATTACTGGTCACGAAAGTACTCTTGGTGGTAGAAATTCCATCAGGGTGGCCACCATAAGGAACAGGTCAGTTTTCTCGAAAACTCACGAACTGAAACACGATACAATATCAACGAAAATGCTAATTTAAAGAGCGTTAAATACTAAAAAGTATGCAAGGAACTTCATAAAACAAGTCTTTGACAAATATGTAAAACAAATGTGACTTACAAGTAAAGACGAAGAAGACGTCACACGGAAAACACAACTTCTTAGTTAGTTACTTCCCATACATACTCCATCCAATTTTTTAGCAATATGTGAATTCTGTTATTTATCTTCTATATAATTATACTAGCTGAGGACCCGGCCTTGCCCGGGAATTTATTTATATTAACCCAGTACATCATTTAGTTCTTGGTCAACACATGATTAAATCGGCATTGAAAACGTCACAATGTGAACCTCAAATATATGCCCAGTATCTCTAGAGACTGAAATACTCCCTCTGGGGGAAACACTGTGACGCTCTCATAATAAATTAGCTACGCAGTATATTGTAAATGATGGGGGGAATATTAATTAATGAATTTAATAATTGGGTTCAAATATATACATTTATTAGATGAAAACACAAAAATTTTAAAATGGGTCGTGCGTGTATATATTATGTACAAAAACAATGAATTAAAATGGGGTTATATTAAAGATCTCAGGTTAATTATGGTTTGGGTGACCACGTGTAGCAGATTTTCCGTTCGTTGACGAACCTGAGTTGTTTTCATATGCGTCTCGCTGTAACTTCCGTGTTGTGGAACTTGAAGAGGCCGGAATTGAGGAAACGCCGTTTTTTCCTCTTTCTTCCCTTGTTGTTAAGACCTTTCCTCGACTGATCAAAGCATGGTCCACCTCTCCGCTGCCACCTCGCCAATCTCCTCTCTCCACCACTCTGCTGCCAATCTCTTTTAGCCACCACCTTGTATCACCAGCAACCTGTTTCTCCACCACTCTCCTTCAATATCTTCTCGCCACCACCTTGCATCACCAGAAAAATCTCTCCAAAATTATCTCCGCCAGCCTCTTTAAAACCCCCTTCAATAGCATAGGAAGATAGAGCAAGGTAGAACATTTAGCAAATTGGATGGATGAATGACACATGAGGGGAGAAGTGGTCCAGTGATCACGCTCCGTGATACATGAATACAATAAAATTAATCTTCACAGATCTGTTGGCCGCTTCCTCTTCAATCTGCGACGAGAGGTTAGTTCATTTGCTAGATGGCCGCTGACCTCTTCGTTATGGTGTCCTGGGAGATTTTGACGATAGTTACTGCTGATTCGGTGTATTTCCTGTTCTATAGTAGGTATGGCTAGGTCTTCATGTATTGTTTTGTTGCTGACGAACCAAGGTGCGAAGGATTTTTGACTGAGGACGTTGAATAATTTTTGAATTTGAAGGCTTGGTGCACCCCCATAGTTGGATACCATATGTCCATATGGGTTTAAGAATACATTTATATATGAGTATTTTATTTTCTGATTTTAATTTGGAGTTTGTGTAAAGTAGCCAATGCATTTGTCGAAGCTTGCTCTTGATGTGATCCCTTTTGAATGTTAAATGCGGTTTCCACGTAAGTTTAGAGTCCAATAGTAAACCAAGGTATTTGACTTTATTGGCGATGGGTAATGATGTATTATTTATTGAGACATTTGGACAGTTTGTTTTCCTGGTGGTAAAATTTACTTGCACTGATTTATTAGGATTTATTTTTATACGCCAAAAGTTTAGCCATTCTTCAAGGTTATTTAAATGATTTTGTAGAGCGGCAGCAGCTGTAAGAGGGTCAACATCTGCAGATAAAATTGCGATGTCATCAGCGTAGGTTGCAAATATTATGTTGTTTGTTTCAGGTATGTACGCTGTAAATATAAGATATAAAAGTGGTCCCAGGACACTACCCCGTGGTACTCCAGAGGCAATTGGATGAATTTTGGAAATGTCGTTGTTGAACTTAGTTTGAAAAAAGCGATCACTTAAATAGGATTTTAAGATGAAATAATAGTTGGTGGGAATGATGAGTTTGAGTTTGTATAACAAACCGACGTGCCAAACTCGATCGAATGCTTCTGCAATGTCTAGGAAAGCTGCAACACAGGCCTTTTTTTCTTCCAAGCTATCTATTATTTCATTCACAATTCTGTGGCACTGATGAATTGTAGAGTGGCGTGAGCGGAATCCAAATTGGTGTGTCGGTGTTACCTCATCCAGGTTGATATCAGCCCCCAGTCTTTTGAGCAGCAGTCTTTCAAATATCTTGGATAGCTGTGGTAGTAGGCTTATGGGGCGATATGACGAGGGAGAGTTTGGTGGTTTACCAGGTTTAGGTATCAGTATTATATGTGCGAATTTCCAAGATTTTGGAAAGTAGGTTGCTCTTAACATGCTATTATAAATGGTGGTTAATAGTATTATTGCTTTCCGTGGCAGTTGCATAAGGATTTGTCCTGTTATGAGGTCAAACCAAGGAGATTTATGGATATTGCATGAGTTAATTTCTTGTTGAACTTCTGTTGATGAGAATCGTTTGATAGGAAGAGTCATCGGGCAAGGTGCATCCAGATACGTGTATATGTTGGCATCATTAACGTTAGGGTTGGGTTCTGGAGAGCTGAAAGTTTTTGCTAGATGTTCTGCAAAAGTATTTACTTTCTCGTCATCAGTCCGTGCCCAGTTTCCGTCTTGTTTCCTTAACGGCGGTATATGGTTTATAGGTTTTTTAAATTTTTTGGTAGCTTTCCACACAGAGTAATCGTCCTTTGATAGAGTGGTTATAAATTTTTCAAATGTTGAATTGCGTGGATTCTGTAGAGTTGATTTTAACAATCTTGTTAACTTGTTGTAAGTAGTTTTATCGACAGGACTCTGAGTTCTTTGCCATATGCGCCTTGCACGTCTTTTCTCTGTAATGAGCTGTCTGATTTGTCAAGGCACGTTATTATCATGATCGAGTTTTCTGAAAGTTGATGTAGGGCGTACAGTTCCATGCTGCCTCTTGGATCGTATTGGTTAAATATTTTACTGCACTATCGATGTCTTCAGGTTCGTTTACTCATATACTTAGAGTTAGCTTTTCCTCAATGTATTGCTGAAAATTTGTCCAATCTGTTTTTGGGGATACAAGACTAGGTGGGTTTCCTTTCAGAATTATATGAGTACTAAGGGTAAGGATTATTGGAGTGCGGTCGGATGAAAGGTCCCAATTGGGTTCAATATGGAAATAGTTCGGTGCAATTCCATTGACTACGAAGAAGTCTAGCAGGTCTGGTAGTTTATTGAGGTCGGATGGCCAGTAGGTCGGTTCTCCAGTTGTCAAATGGGCGAGGTTGTAGGTTTCTGCCTTTTGGTGTCGTGCATCTTGATCCCCAATTAACATGCTTTGCATTCCAATCGCCGCCGGCTAGAAACCTATTCCCCAATGAGTTGAACAGGGTTTCATATTCGTCAGTATTTATTGCATGTCTGGGTGGGCTATAGATCTGGGTTTAGCATTAACATGTATTAGTGTACCTTGAATTTTATTTGTTTGGATAGATGGTAATTCATGGTGTGAGATCGTAGTGCGTATTAATATCGCAGCGCCTCCATGCGCTGTCCCATCAGGATGAATGGTGTGGTGCGTTGCATATAATGGTATTTTAAATACTGCTCGGTCAGTGAAATGTGTTTCTGATATGAGAATTATATCTATTTTATGTAGTTGAAGGAAGCTTATTAATTCTGTTTTGCGGTTTGCCAAACAATTTGCGTTCCATAAGGCAATACGTAAAGACAAGAGATTCATTAATGAGTTAATTTATTTATTACCGTTGATAACATATTTAATATCATACTGTTCTGATTAATAAGTTGCTTTAAATTCTGATAGGAAGGTATTTAGTTGATTACTTATGTTGCTATTTTCGTCCGCTACGTTACGTCGTGCTGTAATGTTGGCATATGTAGGTAAATTAGTTCCTTGTTGCTGCATTGGTTGGTTTGTCGGTTGAATGAGTATAGGTTGATTTTGATGTTGGTAAGTAATTCCTTTTGGTTTAGTTCTTGAGCTTTGTAGTTCTCTGTAAACTTCGCAGCCTTTGTAGTTAGATGGATGGTTGTTTCCGCAAAGAGCACCTTTGGGTGGTGTATCTTTAGGCTGTAATTTCCGTGTTGTGGAACTTGAAGCGGCCGGTCGACAATTACACGAAGTCTTTCTTCCCTTGTTGCTGAGACCTTTCTTCCCTGCTTCCTGGACTGATCAAAGCATGGTCGCCGCTGCCACCTCACCAATCTCCTCTCTCCACCACTCTGCTGCCATCTCCTTTCACCACCACCTTGTATCACCAGCAATCTCTTTCTCCACCACTCTCCTTCAATATCCTCTCGCCATCCCCTGCAAAAATCTGTCAAATCTGTCTCAAATTGTCTCCGCCAGCCTCTTTAAAGCCTTGTCCCCACTTATCCGACACCTATCACTAAGGTGGCAGGGATGGATATCCTCCAATCATATCCCTTGTTTCATTTGGGGAACACACGCCACCCGGTCACCAGATTCCCAGGCAGATTAAGACATTCCGAAACGGCGACAGGGTGTCCGAGCTTTATGGTCCAGGTGGCAGCCGCAGTCTCTGTTATTATTCCGAGCCGTCAAGACGGCGGGCGGAAAAACCCCTTCTTCCTGGACAGCGACTTGCTCTGCCGGAATATTTCTTATTTAAGTTTCCGTAAATAATAATAAAAAATTGGACGCGGGTTGTACTGCGCTACATGTTATAAGTGAATGTTGCAAATTGAATCCATTCATCCCAATCAGATGATTTGCAAAAACATCTCAAATAAGTAATCAGTGATTTGTGGGACCTTTCAAAAACTTCCGTTTGATTCCGGGTGATACGCGGTCGTATTTATTTTCTCAATTTTGAAAAGTTTACAAATTCTTTTAAATACTTCTGACATGAAATTTGTACCTTGATCAGTAACAACGTATAAAGGAATTCCGAATATTAAAATAATTGAATTTACGTTACGTCTTCTACAGTTTGTTATTTTAAAGGAATTGCTACAATATATTTACTTAAGTTACCTTGACAAGTGAGTGTAAATTTATTTCCGTTTTCACTTAACGGAGAAGGACCTACGATATCTAAATATATTTTTAACCACGATAGTTCTTGTGTATCTGTAATTTCAAGAGGTTGTTTAACTTTGTGATTCAATTCTTTGTTAAGTTGACATACAATTTTTTATGTATGACCTACATAATTTAATTCGCTCAATAGTTCTATTAACACCTTGATGACCACCAATTGGACATTCGTGTAACTCTTTAATAATTCTTAACCTTTGTTCTTTATTGGATTTTCTACGTCTATAGGACAACATTCTACAGTATAACGACTTAAACTATCTGCGTTTTTCTCAACAGTGCTATATCTTAATTCTCCCCCATTTAACTTCGTCCTAGCCTACGAAACTGACCTATCCTGTCCGATTTTAACCTGTGACAATATAGCGCCCAAAGCATAACCACTTGCGTCTGTAATTAGATAAAATGTTTTTTGTATAATCAGGATACTGTAATACTGGCGATTGTGTTATTTTTTGTTTGAGCACATTGACGCTATTTTGTTCTAAATTGTCCATTTCCAAACAACGTCTTTCTTTAACAAATTTGTTAAGGGTCTTGCTATTTCGCTAAATTTCTCCACGAACTTCCTATAATAAGACTTCAAATGTTTACAATTTATTTTAATGCCTTCTACCTTCTCATGTAATAATTCAATCCTTTTAAAATCATGAACATATGAATTATTTGAATTTAATTTTAATTGGGTAGGAGGTTTCACCAATTTAGGTATTTTCCTTATTCTAACATTTTTATCACCTAAGTTTACAACTAAACATGGAAATGAATTATTAATACAATTTACTAAACTAAACATCACCATCTAACATTTGTTTATCTACAAATCTCACACATTTTTCTGTTGTAGTAAATTCTACCAGTTTCTCGCTATAGGGTGAAATAACATGTTTATTTGCTAACACATCGCCATTAGATAAAAGCCAATTTCTACCTAAGATTAAATCTAGACTACGCAGTAATTTATCTATTACATGATAGTTTGTAACTTTGTCTTTTCCTAGAGCAGAAAATCTTATTTGAACCATACCTTTAGTTCGTACTTTATCTCCGTTAATGCCACTAATAATTATTTCGTGTTCTTTCGGAACAACACTCGATTTTAATGCACTCTTTCGCACTAAGCATATCTGGGCTCCAAAATCTGTCAAAGCTTTTCAGAAATTTTTCCTTAACAGAGGACTTTCTAATTCTAATTCATAAGAATTAATTACATTTTCTTGTAATTTACAGTTAAAGTGACAATTTCTAATCCCGGAACACACGAGATATCAACACAGAATTCCGTACTAACGTTCGGCAATTTACTATCGCCCCTAATTTCACGTGGTGCCTCAGTAACGTTAAAGACTTCTCTTCCGGATGCTTCAGGAATGTGCAACGCCTAGGCTTTTTGAAAGCTGGCCTAGTGACACAAGAGTCTTCACCTTGAGACTCGGCGTTTTCTGTCTCATCTTGGACCAACTTAACTACGTCACTCGACTCATCATGGACGGTGACAACATCAACAATTTCATCTTGAATTGTGACTAAGCCACGAACTTCATCATGAATTAGTGGATTCGAGAATTTGTAAAAGATCGTTCACTCAGAGTTCGCGTGAATGACAAATTGTCCGACTCGGTGAAAATCACGTCAGGGTCCCGCAGGGAAGTGTCATCATGTTCCTTGCATTCATAACTGATTTAACAATCGGTGTAAAATCACAGATCAAACTTTTTGCCGATGATTGTATGGTTTATAGGGAACTCGAAAACGTTGAGGATGCACAGATTCTGCAGACTGATTTAGACAAAATTTACCAATGGTCGGTTAGAAATAAAATGCAAATAAATGCAACGAAGAGAAAGGCAGTCGTTTTTACAAATAAGAGAAATGTCCCTCCCACTAGATATAAAATAGGGAACGAAGTTGTAACGGAGTCAAATAACTGTAAATATCTTGGGATCACGATTAGTAAAGATTTAAATTAGGGTAATGAGGTGAGCGAGGTAAAGGCGCTGCTGCTTCACTTTCGAAACAGGGTCTTGAGGAAAAGCACGAGAAAAACCAAGATTTCTACTTACAAAACGTTGATTAGGCCAATTTTAGAATCTGGGGTAACATGCTGGGATCCATATCGAAATGAACACACTCTAGCGTTGGAAAAAATACAAAAACGGGCTGAAAAGATGTTTGGGGGTCAGGCGATTCGCCAACAATCCTCACGAGAATTTAGAAGGTCTCAGTAATAGAAGGAAACATGCGAGGTTGTGCGCAATACATAAAGCTTATAAGGGTGAACCACAGGACCTGGAAAGAAGTAACAAACCATCTAACAGCGACAAATTATATTTCTAAAATTGACCACTCGTTCAAAATTAAAGAAAGGGGCAACGCACAGACGTAGGAAAATTTTCATTTGTAAATAGTCAAATACGCGATTGTAATTCCTTGCCTGCAGAAATACTGACGACTTTTCCGAGTAGCGTAAATCAGTTTAGAAATAGGCTAAGAAAACTTAAGTGAGTAGTTTAATTTTTTTGTTTCGAATCAGTGAAGTGATAATAGTGAAGAGATTTTTGTGTGGCTCTTTTGTTTTCTTTTTCAGATAAAAAACTACATGTATTTGTGTTTTATTTGTATTTTCTTTGAGTATAGCTGCCACCGGGCAAATGCCCAATAGAAGCTTAGTAATAATAATAATAATTTATGTCAGCGCTTCGCATCTCTTTCGTACAGCCTGTGCAAAAAGACTTTCTCCGGCTGTTAAAGAAGTCTAATGCAAGTTTTCCGATCGAGACCGGGATCTAGAACTATTAGCTCTATGTCCAAACCTCTTATATTTAAAACACTGTGTATTATAAGTAGTGTTTACTACCTTCTTTGTTTGTGGTTCCCTTTTTTCGCTCCCTGTATTCTGATATCCTTTTCGAATAGAACCATGTGATATAAACGATTTATTTTCGTTACTTTTAAACTTCTGCGATCTAATTTGTGATTTTTCCACAATCGCGGTTTCTACAAGCCGTGCCAACGGTTCATTTTCGCCCTTTGATTTTACCATGTACTTAACTCTATCGTCGCTTAAACCTGCTATGAAGGTTCCTTTTAAAAGTTCGCTAATAATAAACATACCACCATTAATAAATTGATCATTAATTTCTGAGTTAGCGTTTTTGCTTCGCGTCTTAAAGGTATCGCAATTGAATTTTTGAACCACACTGAGCTACATTTTCTTGCGGAATCTGTTTAGAATTAAACAAGTTTCCGGCATAATATTCCAGAGTTCTCCTAACCAAATAATTTTCTTCTAAAATATTTCTAACTTTTGCAAAGAATCGTGATCAGTTCGAGCTAAAAATTTTGCATTAGCTTCGCCCGTTATTTTAGATTCAATGAATTTAAGTAAAACGGATTTCTTATTAGGAAATACGACTTCATTAGCGGCTTCCGCTCCTTCTATAAATTCTTTAAGTTCTTTAGGGTTACCGTCAAAATTTTTGGGAATTAGCTTAATTGCTTGAGCCACAGAAACATAAAAAACATTCACTGCCTGTTTCGTCTATATGTTCACTAGATATTTTTCTTTGCTTTACTGGACTGGACTTACCGGAAAAGAAACAGGAAATTTCAGCGATCTCTCTGCGTGATAAGAGAACGTGGGCTTTCCCGGTGTATATTATTCATGAACAATTCTCGGGTTTTCAACCGGGTAAGTATAAAGTTTGTACACAACGTTTCCATGGCTTGCTCTGCCATCTTCTTCAGGTGAACTGATCTCTGCGTGATGATTGGCGACTGCAGGCAGCTACGGCGTCGTAACTTATTATAATTTTTTAATTAAATTATATTAGGAATAGAGAACGTGAACTCAAATTAGCTATTACTAAGACATTGGGCATTTCATTAACAAAACTATATTTATCCCTTTTATTTCTACAGATATGTTCATTTCACATTGGAACAATTTTAGAAAATTTAACTATTATTACAAAACATATCGAGTCTTGAAAGATGGAGTAAATATCACTAGTAAAATTCTGGGATATTTTAAACTGATTTTTAGAGGCAAATATTATATATTTTACTAAACTTATAGAACTATTTACATTATTACGTTAGTTTTAGCTTTTACATTTCCCAATTCATTAAAAAAGATAAGTTTCCGTTTTATTTACATAGTTAAGTTCACTCCACACTTGCGAAACATTATAGAAAATTTAATAATTGTTACAAAAAGGAATGAGTCTTGAAGAATGGAGCAATCATCGATAATATAAATTGTGGTGGAAAGAAATACCAAGTATACGCTTGCCCAACAACCTGAAAGGTTACCTATTGGTATTAGTTACACAGGTTCAATTCTTTAAATCCTCATTACTTACTTCTGTCGATCAAACTTCCTTTTATTTCATTGTGTTCTATACATATCGATTCTACGCACAATATCAAGAAATTATAATTAACAATTAATCAAATTATTGTACTGTAATCGTAATATAAAAAAAATAATCGAACTTTATCACAATCTTAAATAAAGTAATTTTTCCAACTTAATAAAATACAAAGAATGGTCAAAAGTTAGAAATAGAATAATTAATTAGACCATGTTTCGTCTCCAAATTTTTAATTTCAGCCCCGGATTTTACAGGAGCAACAGGAAATTTTAAAAATTTTAATTAAGGAACTTTCCTGAAGTTGGGGGACGAAACGTATTCTAATTAAATTATTCAATTTCTGACTTTTGTCCATTCTTTGCGTTTTATTCATGAGAATCTGACTGATCAATAGATGCTGCATAATAATAGGTGATTCAAAAGCACACATCAATAATTGTTAGAACAAGAAGCACATCAAAAATATCAGCAATAGCGTCTAGATTAACAGTAATCGGGTCCTGGGATGCAGGAAGTCCGCAGACGTAAACAATCCTTGCTGTTTCAGAATTTATTTTCCTAGAAGTTAGGTAAATAGGGAAAAAGTTAAAAATCTGCATTCAATGAACCAGGCCCAAAAGCACTGCATTAATATTGTTGTTCCATATGCGAATGTTGGAGACAAGCACGAGAACTCGATGTAACTTTGTCCAAGACGTCAAACTCTGCACGATCTACCAAAAGTGATATGTAACTATCGAATATCTCGAGTTTCATGGACCACTGACAATACTTTTAGAATTTTATGTGGTTGTTTCAGAACCTACAGGCAATACATTATGTATCTGAATATTATATAACATTTAAAGTGCAGGAGAAGTCTTTGCTACAGGTTAAAGTATACTAATAATGCACTTCAATTACGCATTAAAAATCAATCTCAATGTCCGTGCTAGAGTAGATTCCGCTCATATTTGAGAAATGTTTAAAAATTACTTCAACTGACCAGGGCATCGTAAACATTAAATCACTATGGTTAGTGATTTTACTTGAAGTCCCTATTTTATATAGGTATAACTTTGAAATGACGTCCGTCCCCTGGAGGAAAACGTTGGAGAATTGTTTGTGAACGCCATCACGGACGTAATCCAACTGGAGGCGCAGGTTATGGACAACGCTTCCTAGGAAAGCTTCCCTTTCATCCCCACCTACCTACACTGCTTACGTTTCTGTGACGTCATCATCCGTTGCATTACGTCCGCTACTGACGGACAACGCTTTCCTAGGAAACCAAGGCTTAACCGTGAAAGCCTACCTCACTTCATGACCGATGTTAATAGTTTTAGTTCTAACTTTGTTTATAAGTAATGTTAAGTGCTTGTGAAAGTGAGCGACGTGACGGTCGTGATTTATGACCAGACCCTTCGGGAGAGTCGCACAATAACAAAAATTGGGACAGTTACGCTTGGGACAGGTTAGAGGAAGGAAGGAACTAGCTGCTGTTATTTATCCCCCCACCTTCCAGATCGTCGTCGTTGAGCGCAGTCAACAGCCAACACAACGAGTGACACTCGGTAACGTGAGTTGGATCCTCACCTCCTTGATAACAAACAGACTCTGTGGGAAAATAATTATCTAAAATTTGTATTTTATATGTGTAATTTTTATTTCATATAAAAACTTTTATCGTACAGATTATCAGTTAGGACGATAACGATACAGTATATACACTATTAATTTTTTTTTAAATAAGATATATAAATAACATGATAACGTGGAAGTAGGTTAATCCATTTAATTAACCTACTTTAGGAGAATGGGTTGTTTTTTTATTTTTGTGAGTACCAGAGGGGCATACGACGTGGGTGGGTGAGGGTTGACAGGCAGAGAACTGATTTTTGGAGGATTAATGAGGATGTGGTCTGCGGACATGACGGGAGAGTGGGTTAGGGTGTGCCTGAATGATCAGGGGGAAGGATGAGGTCAATTGGAAGTTTTCTTTTGAAGCGACGGAAACGGGGAAATGGGTGGTTGAGGGCGCTTTTGATTAGGAAGGTTATGGTTTAGAGATTACAGAGTTTACTTTGGGAAGTTTGATGTTATGGTGGATGTTGGAATTTCTTAGGTACCAGGGAGAGTTTGTAATGGTTTGTAGTATTGTTTGAATGGATTTTGGTTTTTGTTCCCCATATGGAGGAGGCATAGAACCAAGTGGGTTGTATTGTGGAGAGGTGTATGAGGCGTTTTGTGCTGATGGTAACAGGGGATTTTCTGTTTAGGAGGGGATATAGGGTTGTGAATTTTTGGTTGATTTTGGAGAGGAAAAAATTAATATGAGGTTTCCAGGAAAACTTTGAATCAAACATGATTCCGACGTAGGTGGTTTCTGGTTTTGTACGGATTAATGAATTGTTTGGATAGAGGTGGATTTGGGGAGGAGGGGTGTTTGTTAGTGTGAATTTGGTGGGGTTGATACTGATTCGCCATTGATAGGAAGGGAGCAATGACATTTCCTTGGGGGACGCCCGCCGCTATTGAGTGAGGTTGGGAGAGGTGGTTATTTATTTTGATGGAGAAGGTTCTGTTTGAAAGGTAGTTTAGGAGTATTTTGTAGTGGATGTTGTTAAGGACGTCTTTAATTTTGGATAGTAGGGAAGGATGGTGTATTTTATCAAACGCTTTTTCGATGTCAAAAAAGGTGGTGATGAGGGATTTGCGTTGCTCAAAGGAGCTGTTTATGAGGTTGGAGAGACAATATATTTGATGGTGGCAGGAGTGTTTTGGGCGAAAACCGTATTGAGTGTCTGGAATCAGGGAGGAGAGTTGATTAATTAGTTGGGGTAGTAGTAGTTTTTCGAACAAATTGGATAATGTGGGAAGGAGACTTATTGGACGGTAATTCTCAGGGTGTAATTTTGGCTTGTCTGGTTCAGGTATCATTATTATGGTTGTGTGTTTCCATTTGGTTGGATAATAGGCGGTTCTGAGGATGGCGTTGAAGATATAGGTAATTAAGATTATTGTTTTCTTGGGAATATTTTTTGGTGGTGGTTGGTGATGAGGTCGTGAACTGGGGAGGCTTTGTTTTTTAGGTTTTTTATTGCTGTTGATATTTGGGGAGGAGGGTAAAGAGTTTTGGGAGGGGTGATAATTGTAGGAGTTTTGCTGCATGGCCTTTTTGAATGTTTGCTCATTTCATTGAATCCTCTTCAAGGATAAGCCGGCCATAAAACAAAGGAGCTCCCTAGACGTAAATATTTTTAAGTTTTAGCTGTAAATACCACAGTTTTTATTAAATCTATTAACGTCGGCTATTAAAATCACAAATTAAATAATTTCCGACCGATTTTTACGGACAGTTTTTATTTTTTATTTAAACGACGTTTCGGCGCATTTCGCACCTTCTTCGGGTTTATAATCTGTGAAATACATATTTCAATTTGAAAATACTTATATATAGCACATACATATATATAAAGGAATAAACTAACAACTCACCAAATTATTGTTAAAATCCAATTATTAAAACATTCTTTGTTTTCCAAGACTGATGAAGTAAAGCTGCCGTGGACATATTTACATTCATTTAAATTTTGTTTCATTTATTTCGATAATTTGTGTGATTCTGGAACAGGTGATTCATGCTCTGAGTCCTGAACCCGAGTGTGTTCCGATAATAAAATTGTCCTACGTAACAAGAAGGTGGTGCCCAAATATTATTCCCGTAAGATTCAACATATCGCGCAAATAAAAAACTTCACAGTACATAACATAATTGTCAACCTGTCTTTCCTCCTTTACATGTTTCGCTTTTTAATGCAATCGTTCTGTTTGGCAGAGTTATAAGAAATAGTGCAGTCTCGTCGCAATTAAAAATGTTAGTTTTCGAATAGCCATCACAAATGTCCGTCGATTTCGTTGTCCGCTCAGGCACGAGGTTAATGTCCACAGCTGCCGCACGTAATTCCATTAATCAAGCGACACTCACCTTCAAGTCCGCATTGCCTATTTGTTTGGCAATTTCCAAAGCCTTTTCCCTCATTGAAGGCCTTAAAATAGGTATGCAAAGCCACTCGTATGTAGATGTTTTTAAAAATGATTTCTTCGATTTTCGCTTTTTCATACACTGTAATTAACCTCGCCTTTTCTTTAATAGAAAGAATATTTTTTCGCACTCATGTCCATAAATCGTTTCAACGTGAAACACTGACAAGGGTTCGTGAAAGTGCAAGTAGGGGGCACAGCCAACTGGAATCCTCAATTTGTCCGGTTATTTGAGACATTGTTATCAAAAATTCAGTAAAAATAGTGAGTTTCCAGTTCTTATAAGTACTTTTCTTAGTAAGTATATGGAATAATGTCATATGAGAGATGTCCAGTTATTAGAAGCTACTGTTTGCGGCAGTTCGACTGTACAACACAAGCAGCGGACAAATTCCAACGGCGACAGATTCCAAGAGTGAGGAAAATAGACAGTAAAGTTCCATTCTAGTAGTTCCCAGAAGTATGCAGAATATATAAGAAGGAAACAGAGATGGAAAATCCTTGTAACTTAACCGCATTTTCTCAAGTAGAAAGTATGCTTACCAAGGCTCGCAAAAGGGTTCAATAACTTTTGTTTCGCTTTACGAGAGTTTGCTTTTTTTATTGAAATTATAGTCGCGTTACAGTGGACGTTGTAGGGGACTACAAAAGAAACAATAAATTACGTAGAAATTCCGAATAATACAATGCAAGGAGTGAGAAAAAACAGACACTTTTAGAACGGAGAAAAAACGATCACAACTGCACATATAAACTGCTTACATTTCTTCCGAAACTCCAATTCTTACAATGAAATTAAGAAGACTGTAAAGAGCTACTGGAGAGGCACAGTTGCAGCCTGGAACAGTTAGCAATCGTGGACCTTCTGTTGGTGTCATAGCGGGGGGGGTATTACAATCTCAGCATAAAGGCTGATGACACCTAGAAAAGAGAAATGAATTTTTAAGGCGGGAGTGGAACGATCTGAGTCTTGCAACACCGACCTGCTGTCTTCTCGAGATATCAAGTAGAAAGGTTATTTCCTTAAAGAACTCCATTTCATTATAGCGCATTCTTACGTTTTTCCTCTTCTATCTTTAATCCAACTTTCTCTCAGGAGGTTGATGCTCCCGGCCATTAAGTCTTTCCTTGAACAAGTAGGGAGGACCAAACGGTTTATTTGCATTTATTTGCAAGGAGGCCTCCTGCTTAGCGGCTTTATCAGAAAGCTCGTTCCCCAAGATACCCGCATGAGCCGGGATCTAACAGATGGTGATTTGTTGGTTATTTCTTTCTTATCTCCCAAAGAAGGTCCCTGATTTCATTTATGCAACCACTTCTACACCGTTGATTGGACAGTGAGTTGATCACCATGAGAGAGCCGGTCAAAATCGACGTGAAATCGGATGGGTGTTCTTTGCAGTGTTGTAAAGCCATCAGTATCGCATGTTTCAGCCGTTGTGGCTGAGTTTGCTTTATTAAATTGTTATGTATAAGAATGATGTAGAGCTAAACATTTATTATATCACAATCAATATACTACTGATTTGTATTTAAGTGTAGTCCTTTCATTATCAGAAAATTATATTTTCCACCTTCATAGAGTATCTGTTTGAAGCCTAAATCCTGCCCTGATCGTTGATAGTTTAAAATATAAATTTACATAGCTACAATTCCGCATCAATTGTTTGTTGTTAATTAATTGTTTGAAATGTTTATTTGAGAAACAGCAGAAGACGTAAACTAATCATGACAATATTTTACAGGAACGCAGCATGACTTTACGTAGGCTCCGAAAGGATTGGAAGACATGGACAACGACTCTAGTCTTGGTGGGCGTCTGTTTCACATATATTTACAGTGATATAAGTAAGTGGATACAAACAACGTTTAAAATATCTGTTTTTTTATTCAGTTATTCATTTCACCAGTATTGTAAGACTGTAGCCAAACATATTTATCTCGATGGAGCGTCAAAATAATCGGGAAAATTTAAATAAATCATTTGATTTAGTGTATTGAACATTGTATGGAGCACACAAAGTGCCTTGCTGTACACTAACGTGAAAATCCCTGCAGTTTCAAATTTTGAACCTGGGTTAGTCTGAAATTCGTCAATAGAGAAATAATATATTATTTCTTTCAGTTCTCAAATACTGGTGCAGGTGCGTCGCATCATATGAATTATACTTATCTTCCTTCACCTTCTTTCGAGCCGATTTTCCCCTTTCAGTCCATTTTTCTGACTTCCTTCGTCTTAGACGTGATGTGATGGACCCATATTTATATGGCTATGAATCCACGTAAAACCTCTGCTTTATGCTATAAAACATTGTCATGGAACACCACCTCGACGCTCCTTCTATTCCATTATAAGCAAGGTTTCCCGTGTCCTAATTTTTAGTCAATACGTGATGTAAAATGCTTTTTGAAAGACCTATAAGTCACTTTCAGTCGACGGTCTTCCGACACCATTTTTCAGATTTTTGTTACAATTTCTGCCGTGGTCACTTCATTTGGTCGACCTCTGGGATGATCGTCTTGACAAACTATGCCAACCAATTATTTATTCATGTAAAGGAAGGGGGCATAGAGGCTATTGAGCAACACTGGGCAAAGTGTATCTTTAAAAAGAGGTATAAAGATAATTTATCCTAAATTTTTGATTTTATTGTTTTTATTTCTGGGACTGCCCTAAGAGAGCTAAAACATGTATTCCTTCCTTCCTCCTTGGCTCTATAGCCCATTGAGGGTCTGGGCCTACCGAGTCGACTGCGGACTGTCATCTTGCATGACACATTCCGAATTTGGAGTGACACGTGGTCAGCGTATCGTTCCTCCAGCAGTCTTAATCCCGGCCTTCGCGATGACAAAGCATGTACATATATCATTCTAAATATTTATATGTTTTAGTTCACTTTTGTATCAAACCATTTTCCGAAATAGCAATTTCGCAAACGGCAAGAGTTAACTTGAAATTCAGTGTCAGATAAATAATATTCTGTTTCTTTCAGTTCTCGAATACTCGTGCAGTCGCGTCGACACATATGAATTATACTTACCAAAAGATGGCCGCAATGTTGATTCTGACAGAGCTCTGGCTGCTGAATTAACAGAAATCTTCAGGGATTTATCTAGTAAGTATTATTTACCTCCCATTTCAGTAAATTGAAGTAATCTATCACTAAATCTGCTGAAATAATCACATTTTTTATACAGTCAAACACGGTTATAAAGGAAAACTTAGTTTTTCACTTGAAATCTTTTTTTTTGTATAAATTGACTTAGATGTAAGGAGGGAAAACTCAGATATTGCAAGATAATATTTCGGGTTTCGGGATATTCCTTGGAGTATACGCAATACATAAGCCCTACCACAATCTGTGTACATTGACTGATATATTGCAGGAAATTCCAAACCGTACTCCTTATAACCGATTATGACTATTTCATTGGATATAGCGATGATTACTGAGATAAATATGAACTTTGTTGATTCACTGAAGTTAACAGTTTCATGTTAAGAGTCCGTTAGTGATTATCTTCAACTTTTGTAGTACTATACAGTGCAGTAAATCATAGATGTATTCCATGAAATCGGTGTCTTCATTTTGTTGTGATTGAGTTCTGAACAGTTACATATATCCTCTAGATTTTTCATTACTTATTTAAGTTAGATTACAAAAGTTGTTTCAGTGTAGAAAATTGTGAGTTGGCCAAATACAGACAGCATAGATCCTTAAAAGTTAAATTAATGCATTACAACATGACGTTACCTCCACAATCTGTGGACCAAGGTGAAACATTTAAGTAAATTATTTCAGAGGACGTCAACACCAAATAAGATTAAGAAGAATGTAAAACATCATAGATGTTGCCGAGTACCTCTGTACTGCTTCGAGCGTTGATAAAATGATTATTTTATTTAATCTGTATAATTTCAGAAATTAATCTATCATGATTCATCATTCGTTATCTACTATATTAGTGTTATCAAAATAAAACGTATGGTTATTAAAATAGACTGCTTGGTTATCACACCATGTATCAAGATAATTTATCACGTCTTGTCCACCTCCAAGCTGGACGATTTTTAGCCCCACCACAAGAGTAGAATTTTAGTCACACGTCAATCTTCGCTGGTAATGACTTGGTCAGGGAGGGAGTTGACCTTAAAAATTTCCAAGGCCGACGATTTAACGGCCAGGATTTCCCATAATGCTCTTGCTATTGTTAATCATCACATCTCAGGCTTGTCGGATCCCCACGTCGACGTCAGACACGAATCTCAAATCCTTGACTTGCTGTAATCATCGTGTCTTTCAAATTTATCATAGATGAAGCAGGTGGCGTCCTAAATGCGCAAAAAATGGTTTGCGATGTGACTTTAAGTCTAGTTTTAAACGCTATTTTGGTTTGTTCTATATTTACACAATGTACGCATAGTAATTCATAGACTATTCCCTCTCATCACGTTTTATACTACCGCTTAAAAAGTTTGTTAATGTCCTACAATATTGTCACGACTCTTAGGGATCGTGAGATTCAATAACACACACACGTAGAGGTTATAGGCGTTTAATCAACGGCGAAGTGCTGTACAAAGCTCGTACTGCTTAAGACTGACTCCGATTTGGAATCCAGTCCTATTTATACATACATGGAATATTCTAGAAGCAGAACATTCTAGAAACAGAAAATACTAGAAACTAAAGGCAAACAATGTAAATAAATTAAACAAATAAAAATGGTTGCGTCGGCTGGGACTCGAACCCGAGTCTACGTGTCTGCAGTGGGGCTCGCTACCGCTCTGCCATCACTGCAGGTCTTGAGATGTGGCATTGCTCCCTCCTTTGAAAAAACAGCGTCTCACTGTTAGTTCTGAGCTGCCTTGAGTCCTCTGGATCTCGTCGTTGGCCCGACGTAAGTAGGTCCAGTTCTTCCTGTTCTTGGGCTGGCAGTCGTCATTCCTACGTCTTCGTCCCCGTAAAATTCCGCGTCGTCTTCGGGTCGTGTTTGGTCTTCAACCTCCATTTGAGCGTCGGGTTCATTGTATGGCTTCATCCTCAGTACGTGGACGGTGTCGCGGCTCTTTCTGCGTCTCGAATTAGGATCATAATCCTCGACCTCATATGTGACGTCGGATAAACGTTTTAGCACACGGTACGGACCAAAGTACCGTTTGAGGAGCTTTTCTGAGAGGCCAACTTTGCGAATGGGAGTAAAGATCCAGACTAGATCACCTGGCTGGTACAAAACTGGACGATGTCTTGCGTCGTATCGTAGTCGGTCCTTCTCTTGAGCTTGGAGCGTACGTATTCGGGCTAGTTGTCGGGATTCTTCGGCCCTTGTTACTAAGTGACCAATGTAAGGGTCATTCACATCGTCGGGATTGAAAGGTAATATCGTGTACATTGTCGTTTCTGCCTCGCGGCCGTGAACCAGGAAAAATGGTGGGAATCCCGTTGTTTCTTGCTTAGCGGTGTTGTAGGCGAACGTCACGAATGGAAGTACGGCGTCCCAGTTCTTCTGATCGACGTCGGTGTACATGGACAACATGTCGGCTAATGTTTTGTTTAACCTCTCGGTAAGCCCGTTTGTTTGAGGATGGTAAGCAGTAGTCATTCGGTGCGTTATTTCACACAGTCTATTGACCTCATGTATTAGTCTAGACTGAAATACCGTCCCCCGGTCTGTGATTATAGTTCTTGGAGCTCCATGCCTAAGTATTATTTCTTCAACGACGAAGGTGGCGATCTCGGAAGCTTCCGCCGTTGCTACGGCTATTGTGACGGCAAATCGAGTTAAGTAATCGGTGCAGACAATAATTCACTTGTTTCCCCGGGATGATGTTGGAAATCTTCCGAGCAGGTCAATTCCAATGCGTTGAAATGGTGCGTCGGCCGGAGGAATCGACAGTAGTCGCCCAGGTGGTCGTTGGGGAATCGTCTTTCTTCTCTGACACTCTCTGCAGTTGCTTACATAGTGTCTGACGTCCTTAAGTTGTCGCGGCCAATAAAATCGCCGACGGATTCTGTCATACGTCCTGACGACTCCTAGATGACCAGCGGTGGGTGCGTCGTGGAACTCCCGCAGAATTTCTAGACGCAGTTGCTTGGGGATGACTACCAACCATCTTCTTCCCAACGAGTCGTAATTCTTCTTGTGTAGTACGTCATTAATTATTTCGTAGTCCCCTTTCACACCTTGGGAAGAGTTCAAAGCTTGTATAATCTCATTCAGCTTCGGATCCTTTCTCTGTTCCACAGAAATATTAGTCAAAGAGTTAAGAGAATCCAGGATCTCACTCTTCGGTTCTTCGTCGTCGACAGGGTTTCGGGAGAGACAGTCAGCATCCTGATGTTTTCGTCCACTCTTGTACTTTAACGTGACGTCGTATTCCTGAAGTCGTAAAGCCCACCTAGCGAGTCGTCCAGAAGGGTCCTTGAGTCCGGTCAGCCAGCAGAGGGAATGGTGGTCCGTCACAACCGTGAACGGTTTGCCAAAGAGATACGGCCGGAATTTATTTATGACCCAAACAACAGCAAGGCATTCTCTCTCTGTCGTCGAATAATTCCTCTCTGCTTTGCTAAGTGTTCTCGACGCGTAGGCTATGACCTCTTTTTTGCCGAATATCTGAACGAGTACAGCACCAAGTCCGTGGTCGCTGGCGTCAGTATGCAATTCAGTCGGTGCATTTTGGTCGAACAACCCCAGAACGGGGTCGAAAACAAGGGCTCGTCGCAGCGTGTCGCAAGACTCCTGTTGTTCTCTGCTCCAGATAAATTTGGCGTATCCTTGCAACAGTTTGTGTAGTGGCCGTGCCTTTCCACTAAAGTCTCGGACAAAACGCCTATAATAAGAGCAGAGCCCAAGAAAACTCTTGACGTCGTGTAGATTTCTCGGCCGGGGAAAGTTTTTTATCGACCTGACTTTCTCCGGGTCTGGTCGTACGCCTTCCCGTTAGACTAGATGGCCAAGGATCTTTATTTCCTTTGCACCGAATAGGCACTTCTTTGGATTCAGTCTCAGTCCTGCTGTACTCAGACACTCGAGAACAGTTCGCAGTCCATGCAGATGTTCGCTGAACGTTTCCGAGAAAACTATTATGTCGTCCAAATAGCAGAGGCACATGGTCCATTTCAAGTGGCGCAGCAAGTTGTCCATCATTCGTTCGAATGTTGCTGGTGCATTTCACAACCGAAACGGCATAACTTTGAATTCGTAGAGTCCGTCTGGTGTAATGAAAGCGGTTTTCTCTCGATTGGCTTCGTCCACTTCTATCTGCCAATACCCCGAGTGCAAGTCCAGGATGGAGAAAAACTTTGCCCCATTTAGACAATCCAGAGTATCGTCAATTCTTGGTAGTGGATAAACGTCCTTCTTCGTGATCTTGTTAAGTCTCCTATAATCGACGCAGAATCGCCAGGTTCCATCCTTCTTTGTGACTAGTACGACGGGTGATGACCACGGGCTCTGTGATGGTTGGACGATTCCTCGGCCAAGCATCTTATCCACTTCTTCTTGAATAATGCGTCGTTCTGCTGGTGATACTCTGTACGCCCTCTGACTGATAGGTGAGTAGCTTCCTGTATTAATTTTATGTTTAACCTTCACAGTGGTTGATTTTTCCCTGATCACTGCGTCGAAGCACGCAGAATATTTCTGAAGCAATTCAAGAAATTTCGTCTGCTGATCGACGTTTAACTGCGGCGCCAGTAACTTATGAAACTCGAATTCGTTGTTTTTCGTCACTGTAGGAAGTCTGCGGCTGGGTGGATTTTCTTCCATGACAGTCAGATGTTGTTGTGTTATTAGCTCAGCCCTTGCTAAGCACATATGTCTCGGAAGAAACTGAGGTTCGTTCTGCCCATTAACTACCCATAAATCTCCAGTGCCATTCTTGAACGATATGACCGACGCAGGAATAATGACTTGTGATAATTTCTTCTTCGCTTCAATTATAAGATCTACGTGGCCATTTAACTTAGGGCACGTGACTGTAACCTTGGTAGCGCTCGACGCAGGAATGGTAACATCGTCGAGAACAAATAACCGCCACGAATCCTTATTTCCTATTTCTTCGGAAGCTTGTAATTCGTCTAACAGAATTTCAGAACGTCCACAGTCAATTACGGCTTGCGAGCTCTTCAAAAAGTCCCATCCGAGGATAACGTCGTGGCTACATTGCGGCAGGACGATGAATTCGAACGGCTGAATTCTGTTATTAATTTTCAGCCTGATGGTGCATCTTCCGGCTGGTTGCACATATTTGCCATCCGCGACCCTTAAAATAGTATTCCTGTTATCAGCGATCTTGGTCTTCTTCAACTGTCGTCGAAACGTCTCGGAGATAACAGAGAAAAATGCGCCGGAATCTATTAGGGCTTTTACCGACTTGTGGTCCAACATTACGTCTATATAATTTCCAGACATCTTGGCGACGGTCGTCGATGTAGGATTTTCTTCTTCCGCGGCCTCACCTCCAGGGAAGGTCGCATCATCTAGTTTTCCAGGTTACGTCGGCTAGGGGAGCGACGTGACGGAGAGCGTCCTCTCCTTGCGGCGGGATGCGGCGACGACGACCTGTATCTTCCTCGAAACAACTCCGTCCGTTCAGGTTCGTCATATTGGCGTCCATGGTCATATGCATCCTGTCCTCGCCTAGTTCTTGCTTCAGCGAATACACGTCTCCTGTCCTTGCAGTATCTAACTACATGTCCAGGACGGCCACAATGGAAACACACAGGTCTATTATCCCGTGTCCTCCAGACGTCTGTCTTCCTTGGGGCGTAGGTTGGCTCCTCCTCCCGTGCAACTACTTTCGCATAGGTTGGTTTCCGCCTCGGAACGACCTTTCGCCAGGAGGACGTCGGGGTGGAGATTGGCGCCAAAACGCTTTCCACTTCCTGCTGGATGGCCTCTTGGATGGCCTCTGGTTCTGCCACGTCATCTCTAAGGGATAGTGCACGATGAATCTCTTCCCTTACTATCTGTCGAACGAGAGACGACAAATCATTCGCCTCTCCTACTGAGGCAATAGGCACAACGTTGGGAAGCCTCTCGAACCTTCGTCGAATTCGTTTTTGGTTCATCTCCTCGATGAACTGGCAGTGCTTTACAAACTCGTTCGTCTAATTTACGTCCTTTAGTAGGAGGGCCTGATATAAGTCCTCCGTAACACCTTTCATCAGATGTGCCAGTTTTTCATCTTCCCCCATGTTTGGGTTTACCGTTCGGCACAATGCGAGAACGTTTTGGATGTACGACTGGGCGTTCTCGCCACTTTTCTGAGCCCTGTATTTTAACTCTTCTGTGGCCTTCCGAACATGACGCTCAGAATCGCCGAATGCATTCTGTATCTCGGCCTTGAAAGTTTCTGCCATCACTGCAGGTCATGAGATGTGGCAATATTAATATTATTTAAGAAACTACCAGTTCACTATTTCTTAATAATAATAATTACAATAATTATCAATACTTATGTCAACATCGTTTAAAAAATTTATGCTAGCAACTGACCAGGACAAACGAAAAGAGTATTGAAAAGTAGAGTTACAAACAACAAGTCGAGAAACAATCTATGATAACCAAACATTGTATATTCTGGATTACTATTTCCATTTTAGGCAATACACCAGCCCTCTATTGTTTAAAATCCCATTGTTATTACAACTTCAAACTTCATCTATCAGTGATTAGTTATTTATAGTCGAAAAATAATTTACAAAATTTCAACACATGTAAACACACTCATTTGGAAGGTTTTAATGGATAGTTGGTTAATATGGAATAGGGAGTAAAATCTGACGAAAGCCTACAAAGTTTAACAATAAGCAGGTTATAATCTGGCCTCATTTGAAGAGTAATTTAATTTTTGAATATTAAAATTAGATACGTTACATATAGGGCATCTGACGGGTAAAATTGGGAGTAAAATGGTTGGAAAACACTGATCTGCACTGTCTGTATTTAAGATGTCAAATCTTTATTAAAATATGTTAAGTAGAATAATATGTTTGTTTAGTTTTAGGTATCGCAATTTATTATGATGCTAAGAAACTGTTATTTTTTCCTTATCAGAAGACAGTAAGGTGAACCCTCACATCCTTCTGAAGCTAAGAAGCGTAATTTCTCATTTAGATGGTAGATTGAATACTAATGAAATATGGAACGACAACAGCGTACCAGACACTTGTGGAGAAGAATTTTTGGGCTCCTCTTACGGATTTCCATTTTATGAAAAAGGATTCAATACCTCAGGTTCTTGCAATCAGTCACTGAAGAACCCTATTCACAAGCTGGTAACTGTGGTCATTATATCGTGTGATGTAGAAAATATCCTCGAACAAATACGCAAGACTTATCCTAACATTTCGGTAGTGTTTGGTACAAATTTGTCGGAAGACAAAATAACTAGTCTAGAAAAAAAGTTTGCAAAGAACGCTGGATTTAAGATAGAAAATTGTGGTTCACTTATCAAAGGAGCTGCTTGGAATAAACTGCTTAAAGACGTAAAGACACCGTACGTTTATATAGGGGCGAATATTTCGTATTTCAATCACTATTCCAGACTGGAGAGGCAAGTTAATATCATTTCATCCTCCACTAAAATTGGAGCTGTGGGCGGCGCTTTCAGGAACCAAGAAGGCTACTGGGAACACGGATGTTTTCAAACTAGTATAAGGAATTATTTCCTCAGGTACATTAGAGGTTACCTGTATTCAGACAATGATTGCATGTATTGCGATTATATTGCAGGGCCCATTCTAGTCAAGACTAAAATCTTGCGAGAAATTAAACTTAAGGACAAGTTGGTCGGATCAGTGGTATTTGCTGACTGGTTCTTGCGTTTGAAAGACAACGGTTTCCTTGCAATGATGTGCCCGGACGTCATGCACTTCTTGAATAAAGACCAGAACAGTTCACTTTCCATGCAAAATGAAACTACCGACGGCCAATATTGGTTATATTTTGCAACCGATTGGAATATATGCAAAATTCAAATAGCGCCCAATATAGTGTACTCGTTTACGTGTAAAGAGCTGAAGATTTCGTGCAATCCAAAATTGTGGGTAAAATCGTATTTGTTGCCGTCGTGCTGCTTAGATCAAGTGGCGGACACATTTTCTGCTTTTAATTTACTGGCGATGCAAGGCAATATAAGCTACGAAATTGATTCGGGTTTGTTAATAGGTGCAGTAAAATTCGGAAGGTTCTTACCTTGGGATATTGACGGTGACATCATTTACATGTTGCGAGATTATGATTATTTTTATAGCCAGCGCGACAGCAAAATACTCAAAAAGGTTGGCGTATCTATGATCAGCTTTCATAACAAACACCCAAATAGATATTTTAATATGCCAACTCCAGATATTCCAGTGGATGTATGGGGAAGAGCCGAACTAAGTTCAAAACTTTTACCCCAGGAACTTCAAAATAAACCCACTAGAATAAACGTTCAAGGTATTTGGATGCAGTGTCCAACCAACCCTGGCCTTTTCATGCGCAACAGCTACGGCTCGGGACTTCTGAGACACTCTCAGTGGTGGGGGTTCCTCAACATAAAGCCTTCAGAATACCACAAGAATTCATCAGGCCGGTGGCTGCCGTGTCCACAACCAGGCCGTCACAACTGCTTATCTCACTATCCACTTGACGGAAACTTACCTTTCGACTGAAAACATTTAATTTATTAATAATGTAGACTGTTCCAAAAAGAATCATCCAATCTGACATGTATATTTTTTGAAATATGATGGACGCATAAAATTAATGTTAATTTTGTAATGAAGAAACACATAAAGATATTTTTACAAAACAGCATAAAGGTGATCAACGGAGATGCACCCCATTTGTCGACCCAAGCAATTTAAGATATTCTTTGGTTGCGTAGACGCCATCTTGGAAAAAGTAAAGTGAGCGCTGACCGACTGGGAATCGCGAGTTTCCTCTTTTTAACTGTGCCTGGTTAAAAGCTCAATAGTTTTGAATTTTTTTACATGGAATGACTCTTTTACGGAGAGTCTGTCTTCTGAATGAATAATTCGTACTCCATTTTTTTCCAACCCAGTTTACTAACGTTCCAATACTTCCGACCAATTCAGTGTTTGGATAAAATTTAAAAAATTCAGGAAGAGGTATAGATTAACACAAAAAAGGAACAGGAAGTCATCCAGTATCACAAGAAGTTCAAATGTTATAAGTCACTAACGTAAATAAAATTTAGAAGCTTTCGGTTGTAAAAACAATTCTAGTCATAGTCATTTTTTCGTCACATTAAATCTTGAAAAAGTAAAATTTTCACGTCTCACATTTTACTACATCCATGTTTACATATCGCTACATTATCTTTACATTGTACATAAATAGTTTGTTACAAATATATTTACATATATTACTACGATTATATTTACATTTCGTTCCAATATGAATTTTCATATTGCTACAAATACATTAAAATTTTCCTACGACTATAATTAATTTGTAAAAGTACAATTTGCTACTACTAATTTGTATTATAAAATTAAAAAATGTTTATAAACTGTAAATGTACATTTGAAGTTGTAAAGTTTCTTTTTCCTACAAATATATTTTCATTGTAAATTGAGATTTTGTTGCGTAAATTTTACTTTTGATGATTTCTTGTAAAGGCTGTAATATTTGTAAAGCCGAAAGCGTCTAAATGTTATTTATGTTTCCCACTTTCAAGAATTAAAAATCTTTGTCACACTTATTGGTATGGCCATTATACCAGTTAATCAAGTGAAACTTTATTATTATTTATTTATTTAATAACTTAGTTGGCCTATTTTCTACAGGGTTGGACAAAATAATATGAACACCGCAGTTTACACAATATTTGTTGATTAAGAAGGAGTTGGATCACCATTTGCTTTGAGAACAGCTGCAATTCGTCGCGGAATAGATTCGTAGAATGTCTGAATAGTTTCCAGCGGAATTTCCTACCACTCTTGTAGCAAAACATCCGCCAATTGAGGCAACGATGTTGGAGGTGGAAATATGCTCCTCACTCTCTGCTCAATGATGTTGAGGTCTAGCGATTATGCTGTTCAGGGAAGATGCTTGGTGACATTCTGATGCTCTACAAACCACGCCTGAACCTTTTTGGCTTTGTATGGGCAGTTTGGGGCAGCAATATCGTTGTTGAGGATATAGAGATAATGACCGGGCTAACTGAATACCACGATAGAGCCATCCAAATCATAACGGAACCTCCCACGCCGTTGACTGTAGGAAGCAGGCAGGCCGGATCGTAGGCTTCTTATGGTGTTCTCCATACATAAACCCGGCCGTTTGTAAACGATGGTTCATCGGACCATACCACATTCTTCCAGTCATTCAGTGTCCACTTCTTTCGTAGCTTTGCGTTGGCTTCCGTTATGAAGGGATTTGAAATTGTAGCACTTCCATTGTGAAGCTCCCGCAGCACTGTCGAAACAGTATTTCTCAAGTAAGCGTTGAGTTCTGCAGTCACTTTTGCCGTGGAAGTTTTATGTTGCCTGGTCATTATTATTTTTTTATTTTTTATTTAACCGTTTCAGTACAAGGCATATAATATACTGCAAGATAACCTCAAAACGTGGCACATCAACTGGGCAGAATTTACACGTACACAGTGGTGCCAACCTGCAACAAGCTGTACCCTATTGTTCATTTTTTTCCAACCCCTATAGATTAATGAGAGGCCGTTTTTTAACAATGTTGATACATTACAATTTTTTACACATATATTTGTATGAAAAAATAAAGAATGTATATTTAAACCCTGTTTTAGCGTGTATGATTTTATCAAATATTTTAGTGATATATATTCATATTGTATGCGAGTGATCTGTTTTACTAATTTTTTAAAATTAATATAATAATATTCTTGGAGGGACTTAAGAAAAGCATCCTTAATTTCTTGTCTCCACATCCACTTTACGTAGGTTGTGAGCCGAAACCGTCCTAAATACATTCCATCCTTCCTGCTTTTCCACTTTTATACATTACGTTTGTCGAACACCGCCGGTTTTCTGGTTACGACCCACGTTTCCGGATCTCCATGATGTGTTGGTCGAGTAGTTGTATATAGTCTACATGTTCTCCTTATTATTAATTACGTTTTTATTATTACTGCTGCTGTTAAAAAATGTTAATTTTATTTTTGATAATATGGGTTTTTCATAATTTGCATTGGCAGAGTTATGTATTTTGTTTAAGATAATTATTTGATTAATCTTACTATTGCTATATTTTTATTCCATTTTATGTTATTATGTATATATTTTAGGTCTTTATACTCATCCGGTTCCAGGATTTGAGAGTTCGGTCCGATAATGAGTAGATTGAGAGTAATGTTGTAATGATTTATGAATGGTTGTATATCATTATTCATATTAATTGCTTTAAAATACTGTATTTAAGAGTCTATGTTTTTTAGAGTCCTGTACTTGTCAGGGGATAGCTGATTTGTCAAGTCTTCAAGAGCCACGGTGAGTGGTGGGTTTCTGATTATCTCCCACAGTCTTCCTTTTCTTGTTGTCTCGTCAACCTTACAATTGGTGCAACCCCGTACAGCGTGTTCCTATCTCTCCAAAAAAAACATAGAATCTCATAACATTTGCCAAAATTAAAACTTGTCGACCTGATGGTGTATCAGTTAGCGTCAATCCTCGCATCTTAGAGATCCCCGGTTCGAATCCTGACAAGGGCATGATTATTTGTGCTCGTTGTGGTTAAGACTGAATTAGAGACGACATGCTGAAATTCTGAACGTGTGGTTGAAGATACAGTACGCTGCCGTCGCGATAGGCCAAAGACCTAAATGGGCTGCAGCGACACAGAGAAAGAAAATTAATGCTTATAATCTAAATAAAGTAATTATCATTTAATTTTAAAACCTTCATTTTATCAATTTCACGTTGAAATCGGCATTTTCGTGCATCGGTTTCCCGAATGTTCATTTATAATATATTATCACCAAAGCTAATTTTTATAAAAACAGTTTTCATTTGAATATATGTTGTTAAGAATTAATTGTTGCAGAGATAATATTAACCTAGGTATAAGAATGTCACCAAGCACACATGTATTTTTTTCAGTAAAAAAACCTATTTATACAACTTTAATAATAATTTATGGCCCAAAGAGTTTCTAGTTGTAGTTCATGACATTTTATTTTCCGCTGGAAGACTTAATGTCATTACATGAAAGAATTTATGGAAATGTGAAACAACGTATCGTAAACCAATATTTTATACTAAATAAAATCAATGTGAATAACAATAAATGAGCGATCCGCGGTATCCTTTGAGGGAGCTGATAGGCGTTGAGCCAAGCTACGTGAGTTCTTGAGCCGAACATGAGACTTTCAGGAGTCTTGGCTTCAATTAATTAATTCTGGGAAGGGGGGGTTATTTAATAAACAAAATGCGACGAATAAATTTTAGAACACTCGTTGTTGCTTGACATAATCACACTCACATTCATTCTCACTTGTAATCCATACTATCCTAAGGTAAACTAAAAATATTTACAATAAAAAATTCCGGAATTAGATTTAACATTGAAAACTTCAGCGTCACGTAGGGCCATTGTAGCTATAAGCACACGCAGTACAAATTTCTACGATCTCTGTGTGGCTGCGGAAGATTGAGTCCACGTTCCTGCGGGAGTGACGAACTTCACGAACCACTTTTCGCACCTCTCCTCGTACGGCTCCAAACTCCACCGGCTCTCTCTCCAAACCTTAAACAAATCCTACCGTTTATTTCCCACTGCCCCTCTATCTCATTTGTCTCCTCCTCAAATGTTCCGTCTCCTCTGGCTACTTCTTCACGTCTCAGGCACTAATGAGACTGTGGGGGCAGAGATGCAGAGTCTCTGGAGAGACGTGGCACTCCAGCAGCAACGCTTCCACCATGGGTAAGGGCGCTGCAGGCGACCCCTCGGCCATTTTGCTGTAAGCTGCAAACGGATACACTTCGTGTGACTCCGGGATGAAGCCTGCTGTAACACCACGTGGTCTCTACAGCCGTTCCCGCACCCGCACCCCAAAAGACCTTCCAAAACCTACCCCCACTTCCAGAGCTCTTTGAAAGCATTATCAAAATTGTGTCGGTTATCTCCACCTCTTACCGCTGATCCAGGTCAACGAGCCTCCAAAATCACACAAGCATTGACCTGAGCTGACCTGGGTCTCGCAGAACTGACATAATGGCTAGGGGACATCTTTCATCCCCGCTACAAGACGGACCGAGCACACAGCTTAAATACTAATAAACAAAAGTTATCAGAAAGCCTCAATTGTAAATTTACTTACTCCTCTAAGTTCTACGTTTTTTAGGTTAGGACCTTTGAATGGCATAGGAAATCATAAGAGGCAAACAAAGTTTTAGAGCAGAAATTGAAGTGGGACTATTTTTAGCCAGAAAGGATGGAACTTAAATGTTTAAAAATCAACAGAATCCTTCTCTGGGCAGAGCGCTACAATACACCAAAACTATGTGGCAATGGGATGAATGGTACAGAAAATGATAAGGTACAAACGTGAAATCCAGAGCAGACGGCGGGCGTGGGACATTTCTTGACCTGAAATGGAGGAGGAATGAAGGAACCTAAATCTTCAAAAGTTCTACAGAAACCTTTTTTTAAAATAATCTGGCTAAACACAAAAAAAATCCTGACAATCGAATGAATGGTATAGGAATAACTACTATCGTCAAAATAGTAGAGCCCTGAGTTTGAAGCCCCACTGTGCCCATTTGGAATGGCCTACGCTATTGTGAAATGGCTCGTTTTACGCATAATTTAATACCATTTTATGATATGTAAATAAAAAATTTCAAGACTATTTATTCATGCGGTTTGACGAAAAAACTGAAAAATGTCAGGGTTAATTGTCTTTCTTTTATATAGCACGACTTTGACAACTCTTAGATTTCGATCTATTTCTTTGAACGGCCTGAAACTTTATCATAGTTCAAACCCTTCCAAAGGTATCCACAAGGTTTGAATCAACTGTGTGTCTTAATTTCTGAATTAATTAATTGACAGCGCATCGCAGAAGAGTGAGCAAAGCTTTTGTTGTAGCGATTGAAAGTCATAAATATAAAATATAAGCTTCATTGATGTAGCATTGCTACAAAATTAGTACCATTTTTTTAAAGTGTAGGGAGGAAGGAAAGGTTCATTCGAGCGGGAGGGTGAAAGTAGGGTGGCACCCCTGCCTGCAGGCCGGGTCGCAACCTTTTTCCATTTTTTTCGTCAAACCACACGTATAAAATGTCTTTAATGTTTCTTGTTTTCACATCACAAAATGGCATTCAATTCTGCGTATAAAATAGTGTCATTCCGAATGGGCACAGTGAGGCTTCAAACTCAGGTCTCTACTATTTTGACGACGACAGTAAGGGCCCTATAGGGAACCTGATAACTGCAGCGTTATTGAGACAGATCGAGTATGTAACAACTTTGAACCCGTCGCATATTTATATAGATTATGCAAGTCGAATAAACAAAATATGTTCCGCTGTGAATATTAAATTAAATTTATTAATTTAAAATATTTTTGCATATTCCCTTTTGATAATTGGTTTAATTTAAATTAACTTAATCTAACTTTATTTAATATTTTTCAAATAAATTAAATGAGGCTAAGTGAGTGAATATTACATGAAATGCTTTCCACTTTTTTTGCCAAATTAAATAGATAATTTCATTATTGCAATACATACATAATAAGGGTAATCCAAGGTACAAAATCCTCCCGTAATTTCCTTGATGCAAAAAGTAAATCTGTACACAAAGCTACACATAAAATAAGAAAGTCATAATTTAGTAACATAATTTTTTTATATTAAAAACCATTTTCTCGAATAGATATTGTTTTAGGGTATTCTTAAATTTCTCATCCTGTATTTTCTTAATTTGGGTTGGCAGTTTGTTGTGAAGCATTATACTTGTAAGTAGTGGGTCATTCTCTTTAAATCAGTTCTACTTCTGAAATAATTACCATCCGTAGTTTCCCTACGTATCATTCCACTTTGGCCTCTGAGATCTTTTCTCCTTCACAACATAGTTTTTTTCTATATACTTTTATGTTTACTAAAAATTAGTTTACGAGATTCTCTAATTGTCCAGAAGTAAATCTAATTAATTTTTCGGGGTTAATCGGGAGTCTCTCCATACACTTTACTGCAGTAGTGTCACAGTCCCAGATTTCGGTGAACAAGGTCTGGAAAATGCACAACTGGATTCGGAATAATCAGAGAAGGCAATTTGTATGCAGCAGATCATAATTGTAGATGTCAAAGATGTTTATATAATCAAAGATTTGTTGTCAGTTTGCGGCCGGAAGCCAGAAGACACCTGTTTCGTTGGCATCTTCGGGAAATGTCTGGCGTTTTGCGGTTGAAGAAGGAAGTTAAGCAGTGTTACGTAATACAGTACTCTGTTCTAAATGCAATCTGCTTACATGCAAACGTTCTTGCACTTCGGGCTGAAAATTTTAGTTTTCTTTTTCCTAAAAGCACCAGCACATTGTCAAGCACTATCTTGATTGCTTGCAGTAAAGACTGTCTTAGTGCAGTTGTAAAGTTTTTATACTTCCGGCTCAAAAAATTTATTTTTCTTAAAAACAATAGCACATTGTCAAGCAGTACCTTGCTTGTTTGAATTCAATTTTACAAATAGATTGAAAATAGCAGCAATTTCGTGAAAGAATCCCATGAAATATTTGATGTTGTAGAGGATTCGATCAGTCGACCAACTGCCTCCTAAATCTGGCGAAGACACGGAGAAGGGAATGCTGCGACCCCACAGCAAAATCGTCTCCCGTCATTTGGAAGAGAATAGTACCCAATTCCCGACCTACCTGATGCAGGTTTTCTAGGGGTTTCCCTGCATCTCTTTAGGTGAAACACCGGGGATTGGATCCTTAAACCACAGCCCGGGGGCCCTAGTCAACCCTTGGCTACCTGGCTCTACCTTGCATCCCCTTTTTCAATTCCCTTCCTTTGCTATTAAAGGGGAGTTGCCTGTTTCAGGATCACCCTCATGTAGCCTGTTAACCCCCCTCCCAAAAAAGGAAGATATTGTGATAGAATTAAGTGGATTGGCTGGAACTGCTGGACAGTTCAAGTCACTGGTAGACTTTAAAGTTAAATGATTTAGTTAAATATAACCTAATTTATATAGGTACCTAATTTTTCAATTGCCTATTAATTTTAAGTTACCTATTAATTTCACATTGTGACGTCTTCTACGCATATAAACTGGTAATACTTTAATACAATGTAAAATATTTTGTAAAGGAACAATAAAAAACAAAGTAATGTATAGAAAATGTTGTGTATTACCTGCCTTAAAGGTACCAGACGTTACTAATACAAGGTATTTTGTAATTCTACATTATTGAAAGGCAAATAAAAATACATGGTCTGTAAGAAATAATGATTCACCATGTTTTAAAAAATGGATGTTCATTGTGATTCAAGGTATAGCAGTTTCTATTATTATAAACTAAGTCGCCCAAATTATTATGGCCAATACATTGCTTTTAATACTGTTTAAATTCTTCTGTCCATGGATTCAAAGAGACTTTGGTAGGTGGTATGATATAATAAGTTTATTTATAAAAAACAATCTCTTTAAAAGGGATCCTTCGTGCTGTTATCAATTAATAAATTAATTCAAGGGGACGATATTAAATATCAGGGTTAATTACTCATTGGGTTAACCACGTGCAGCAGAGCTTTCGTTCACTTGACGAACCTGTTTTATCTTCATTCCAGTCTTGATGCAGGTTACTAGGCGACCGAAACTTCCTTCTTCCTTTGGGTTAAATTGTAGATTTTTCCCTCTGCCGGCGGAAAGTGGGATGACCCTGGTACTCATCCTTGTTCACACTTACCTTCTCAGTAAATAGCAACAATTCACACCTGACTTTCAACTCTTGTTGCTCTCTACAGCTTCCTTCTCCCTTTCAACATCCGTTCCACTCTCAGCTTTCTCCTCCTTTTCACATCCTGATCAGCTCTCCTCCCTTTTCACCTCGCCCTCTCAACGTCTACAACCATTCTGAATATTTTTCGGCTTCTCACCTCTCAGCTAAACTCGTTTATCCCTTACCTAAGGGAAAACGCTATCCCACATGATGTTTATTCCGCCAATCCTCATGAGTCCTTCGTCCAGTCCGGGAAATTTTACATGACACAGGATACAGTGTCCTTCGGAAATTTTGAAGGGTGAAGCTCCTTCAGAAAAACAAGCATACAGGCATGTCGCCCGTCCGGCAGCCTGGCGCCGGGAAAAACCACTTCTTACCTGCCTTGCTGAACCTTTAGATTATTCAAAAACTCGAATGAAATTAGAGAGGGGTCCTACTGCGCTACAGTTGCTGTTGGGGTCCATGCTTTCGTGTTGTTTTCTCCATATTCAAACCCTGCCATCTGCATGGTGCAACTGAATTCGCGATTAATCAGGCCATTTGGCCCTTTTTCAGTCATCTACTACCTAATACTTGTTCTCATTTGCGAACTGAAGACGTCTGCCCTTGTTCAAGGCAGACAGTAGAGGCTTCGGAACGGGTCGTCGGCTTCCAGAACTCATACGATGTAATGTGCGGCGAATTGTTCCTTCAGAGACGCTCACGGCTAGTCCTTAATTATGAATCGCCGCTATTTGATACACTGTTGCTCTTAGTTGCACTGGTCAACTTTGGCTAGAATCCCTTTAGATCGAGCATTGAGTAGCCTGTGACGAGCTCAAGCCTGACGTCTAGACCCGACTTTTGGTAGTCCACTCTGTGTAAACATTAATAAGTGCTGCTCTCGAGCACTTCACAAGTGCAGCCGTTCTGATACTGGTTCCGACGCGTCAAGCGCCTACGATCATCCCTCGTTCAAACTCAGTTGCATCATGTCTTTTGCCCATCTCTTGGCAACCAACACAGTACAACTTATGGCTGACTTCTCCTGCAATTCCATTTTATAGCTATCTCAGCCTCTAGCAGCAATACTGAGACGCTGTCAGTTGGCCACTCAGTGTGTAACCCTATTTTCGTGGAATGAACTGTGAAAGTAAAACTATAAAAAAGCGAACCAAGGCGATGAACTTGAGCGGCATGTGTCCACTGTTGTTTTGCTCAATCGGTACGATTTCGCTAGTTGTTTTGTCCTCGTTCCACTCACCGCATCCGCCAGGGCAGCGCATTAAAATGACACTACAAACCAAAGCTGCAAGGACAGATAGAACATCACGTTCATTTTGTCTATGCTAATTCCTTTCGCATTGTGATTGCCACCGACGAGTCAGCCTTTCCGCCAGATTCAAACAAAATATTTGAAAGGCAAATATAAATCACTAACATTTATTTTTAACATGGTGTCGCAGAAATAACGCCTCAACTGTAAAGCTAATATAATTCAAAACAAGTAACAATTTGTTTTATTATTTTGGAGCATTCATGCATTGCAATGATACAGGACTCTGCTTTAATTGGGACAAATTTTCAATGTTCAACAAGAAGGAACAACAGCACCCGCACCTCGTCGTTCTGTAAGAGAAATTATCTCCTAGCGTGATTGCCAGCTTTTACACCCTCCAACTTCCAAGCCAAAGTATACCAACATCGTCCTCAAACGTTACAAGCCCTCACGGAGTCTATTCAACATGATGTTGCTGCCATTACGCCCGGAACACTCAAGTGAAGCACAACCAGGGCTACACAAGCTAAAGTTTAGGGGACCCCGAACTCCCCCTAAAAATAAAAAAATATGAATTTAAATATAAACAATAAAATCTTATTTCAAATTATTTGACTCGTTACCTTTCTTAATTTTATGTATAAAATATATAGAAGGTTTTTATGATAATAATATGATTAAATATAGAAACTATTTTTATAAGAAGTGGGTTAATTTTTTTTATAAATTTACTTCCGGACTTAAAAATGTAATGAGAATATTTATAAAATCTACCGTTCGGCCGCCGCTTTAAATATAAAAATCCTTACATCTTACATAATTTTTTGCTGATTTTACTAATAATAAATGGTAGGGCCAATACAGTTTAAGTGGACAAAACTATGTTGAACTATAAATGCAAGAACCATAGAGTAAGATCCTCGGAAGTATTAAACATATAGTTTATGCAACTTCAAATTTGAAAACAATATTCGTAGGGCCTTGCAGAAATAATTATCAATATGTCACAATTATTTATATATTGAAACATACCAGGCACGTTCAGAAAGTATGTGTACTAAATTTTTATATTATTTTAGAAAAGTGTATTTGAAAAAATTGCAGGATGTTATTGATACACTTTTTGCCTATTTTTCCATTTAATCACCATCCCGTTTATTGTATGTGGTGAACCGCGGCACAAGCCTCTTTATACCCTTTATACCACTTATTTCTCACCTGCTCGTCAGTTGAAAACTTAAAAACTTCAAAATATCACATCCAATTGAGTCCATGAGAACTTTGGTGGCTAATGCTGTGTGAGGACGGGCGTTGTCGTGCAACAAGGACACTCTTCTCACGGCATTCCCCTCCTTTCGCTTTGAATGCTCCTTTGAGATTTTAGAGTCTAATAATATCAAATTCAACGAAAGCGGAGCCCGAAACACAACAACACAAAAACCACTTAAACGGTGTGTAGTACTGCCACATCATCCCTACAGTCCAGATTTGGCTCCCTCAGATGTTGTTTCGTCCACTTTAGGAAGCATTACGTGGTAGAAAGTTCAGCAACAACGAGAAGGTCAAAGAATTTGTGAGGAACTTGCTCAAGATAGACATTTTTGCATCAGGTATAAAAAAACAAGTTCATATTTAGGATAAGTGTATTAATATTAGTGAGTATTATGTTAAGAAGTAGTAAAAGTGTTATTTTGTAAAAAATACAGTTTTTTCTAGATCAATTTTTCTCTAATATAGCGCAGACTCACCAAGCATTTATTTGGCATTATAATTATAATGAAATTATAACGAAAGCATCGAACAAGAAATTTCCTTTGTGTTGGGAAAACGCAGACTGCTGGCGCCATAAAACCTAAGGTACGGGACAGTGCGGCACCGATTGGCTTACGAAAATTTTCCGGAGGTGTAGATCAATCTCCCTGGAATTTTCCAATATGTTTTACCCCACCATCTGGATGACCTTAAGGGAGAAGGTTGAAACGAAGAGGTGGATTGCGTAAAACATACCACGTGAGATAGCGTTACCCTTGTGAGGGGGAGATACGGAGGTGACCTGGGAAGGTGAGATCACGGAAAACGGGAGATGAAGCTGGGATGAAAAGGAAGTAAGCTGCGAGGAGAGGAAACGTCGAGTTCTACGAAACAAGTGGAAGCCGGGCCGACACTTCATTAAGCTGCCGAACAAAGGATCGACGCCTGGATGATATTCCTGGAATAAGCAGTCAACTTCCGCCTCACTCCGTCGAGATAGGAGAATTCTGTCCAGACTACCAGAAGCGCAATCAAGGATCCAGTATGCCAATAAAACAGGTGTGATATGTGAATCTGCCATCCGCTCCGCACGTATCCCACACACAGAAATTCCCTTTTAATTATATAGTTTTAAACTTTGCTAAATTGTTTTTTTGTGAGAACAAGGTTTCATATATTGTAAAGAGCCCCTAAATTTTAAATCAATTAAACTATGATTATTTTTAATTCACTTATATGAAATTAATTAAACCCATTAATTAGCCCCGAAAAACCCGTACGTTACACTAATGAATTTATATTTAATATATTTATATATATATAATATATTTAAAAATATGACAGTGCTCCAAACATAGTTTATATATTGCGCTAAATTTCACTAAATTATAAAATTTAACTCTGCATCAAACGTAGTTCAAACGTAAGGCTGAAATACAGCAACTTATAAATAAATTGTTTGCTATCACTTTTCTTGGAAAGTTGCGCAGAATTGATACATGTTCAATTTTTTTAACATAGAATGTCAAATACGAAGTATGACGAGCTGACGTCCAGTGGGTAACACTCCGTTCGGATAATGGTTAACTGTTCATAGGACAGTCGTTGTTACCTGCTATTTTACTTCATCCGCAACTGACCGCAATTAAGACGCCACCATTGCCTGGTTGCGGTCTTTTCGAGGTAGATACCCTAACTGCCAGGTTAAAAGTAAAGTCTTTTCGCTTTGGAGACCAAAATTAAAAAGTATTATGAGTATCTTCACCTTGAAAAGCCCTAGATTCGTTGGCTCCACCATAAAGTTTCAACCATAAGAACCAGAGCTACCTCCTTACTCAGTCAAAAATTCTCTCTCCACTTTCAGTTTACATAATGCCTCCAATTTTTCTTTCGCATTTTTTACTTCCTCTGTCAATGCTAGCCATGTTTTATATAATAAAATCGAGAAATTTGGTTGGTAATCGTTAGTAACCAGAAGGCTTTGCACGTCGTATAAACCATAAGGCTGTGTGAGGACGGGCGTTGTCGTGCAACAAATACACTCCTCTCGACGACATCAAAAAGTGGAAAGACATACGGAATAAGCTAAATAAACAGAACAATAAAGGATTGGAACAATTTACCTACAGCACAGCTTGAGGGGAATCCTTCCTGCAAAAACACACTCATGAAGTAAAGCGAATGAATGGAGTGTTTCTACTTTTATTTGGAGTAGTGAAGTGTTACAAGTGTGGTTTTAGGACATATTTCTTTGACATTATTTCTCAATTTCAAAATTGTATTATCGCTTATTTTTTAAACATTGTTGATGAATTTTCTCTCTTACTGCAAACGGGATCCATGTCATTTGCAGAAAAATTACATTCATGTAGCTTCCACTATTCCTGTTGACCCTCGAGGAGTCGTTTTAGCTGAAATTCTTAAATCTCGTCACACACCTAGCAACATCTGCGTGTAAATTTAACAATTCTCAGGTCATTTTTTCTATTATGAAAAATGATTTTCGCTCCATATATTGTGTTTTACCGTCTTTTTTTTTGAGCTGCATTCATGCACAACAGTCACGGCCTGTCTCCATTTCGTCAAGGGTCACACGCAATAATATTTTTTGAAAGTTACGTGGCAATGTCTACAGTGAATCAAGCGCTTCAGTCCCGTCAGTCACCGAACCGTCTTGCCAACTGTATTTTCTGCTTTTGACTAGTAAGTGATTCAAGAAAAGCCATAACACAATTCCAAGTAACAAAACTATTTGGCACAGTCTACTATACATCTTCTTCTCTGGAAATACTGTCAGTGCTTTTAAGATGTGTGGGATTTTTCCTGTCATTCCTAGTGTGTTTATGAACTGATATAGAACTTCATAAGGAAAACAGAGTCACCTACAGAAACAGACAGATCAATTAAATAGCCTCATCATCTGGATCAGCAGATTTATATAGGGTTAAACACTATTGCAAGAAGAGGAAATATTGGAAAGATGGAAATCCTTCTTCCAGGAGCTCTTCAATCCAGGGCATGAAATGAATTTCAGTGATAATAATGAGAAACAGAACTAATTACATTGATAAGATCTGAACGAGGAACTAGGTGAACCAACGTATAATGAAATATGTTACATAATTAATAACTTGAAAAGTAACAAAGCATCAGGTATTAATAAAAGGCGGAAGCAGAACACTCAAAAAGAAAATCCACATGCTGATAATCAAAATCTGGAAAAAACATCAAATACCAAACCAATGGAAAGAAGGAATTATATGTCCCCATATTTAAAAAAGGAGATAAGTACGATTGTAAAACCTATAGACCAATAACTTTATTAAATATAACATATAAGATATTTGCCATAATATTAAATAACAGACTCGTTGATATAACTGATAAAAATCTTTCTGATTTCCAAGCAGGCTCCATAACATGTTTATCGATTACACGAATTCCCCAGTATTTAAGACGCTATGCAATCAGAACAAAGTTAATAGAACTAACATTGGAAAATACGTCAGCAAATATTAAGGTTACCAGTCAGTTAAGTGAAACAATTTTTATTAACTACGGGGTTAAACAAGAAGACCCGTTATCATGGACAACATTCTGTACAAGACTACTATAACTACAAGACTGAAACAATACTTAGCGTATGCAGATAATATTCTGAACAAGAAGTTCTCGGGATTTCACCCGGGTTATGTCAATCATAAGATATCTTATGTGTGGTGACTCATGACCCCTACATTCAACGGGTAAAGCAAAAATAATTTAGTTTTTGTTATTTGCGGACAGCAGGACGGAAAACGAGAATCGTTTGGTGAGGCCGAGTGGGCGGGAAACGTCGCCGTTTACAAATTTATTTATTGCCTGGGGTGCATTGTATTCGACACTTGGTCCCGGGAGCTGTCCTGAGAATGTCGGAATGGGAGAGCAGTGGCTGAACAGGCGTAAAAGTTAATTTCGGCATGCGTAAAAGTTAATTTCGGCATGTTCTAGAAAGAAGATTCATTTGTAGTACGGAAAACAAAAAGATAACATTTGATGGAGATTTAAGCTGAAGAAGAGGTGCTAGAGGAGACGTGTTCAGCAAAGGAACATCCGGCACGGCAAACCAGGAACGACGTCACCAGGCCCTTGTTAACATCTGGTAACGGCATTTTTACCCGGCTTTCCACTTAAACCATTCTCGTTTGATTCGCGATTTTTAAATTTCAATTATATCGTTCGTCACCCGCGTTCCCGGGAGCAGCCAATTAGAAGCTGCGTAGATTCTTTTTTTGCTTTACCGACTGAGCCAATTTGATATCCGTAAATTTATATTTTTTTCATTAAAACTTAATTTGAGTTATATTTCTTTTGGAAATTTTATAATGTGATATCATAATTAAATGGAATATATTCAAATTAATATACTTTTTTTATTATTTAACAATTCCTTGTTATAATAATATTTTTGTTGGTATAAACGCAGACCAAACACCACATATGATTGACATAACCCGGGTGAAATCCCGAGAACTATTTGTTCAGTCTATCCACCGGGAAAGGCTACATTCTCTAATAGGTAATATTCTGTTGACATCAAGAACAAAGAGCTCGTTAGAACAAACATTCAAGAAACTAAAAGAAAAGAATTTCTCCTGTTAGCTTGTAATTAACCAAGATAAGAAGCAGAACGAGGGTTGGTCTGGCAACAGATGTTACGATTGATGACATCGTATACCAAGAAGTAACCTCGTACAGATACATAGGAACATTTCTTAATGGGAATAACTCCATTGAAGAAGAGGTTAAAGAGAAAATAGTTGCAGGAAATAGGTGTTATTTTGCTTACAGAGACCTACTTAAAAGCAAGTTACAAAAAGGGAAAATTGAAATTTTATACGTCGGTAATAAGACCAATAGTCACCTATGCAGCACTTGGACATTGAAAGATAACATCAAAAGACTGCAAATATTTGAAAGGAAGGTCTTGCGGACGATTTATGGTCCAGTTAAACTCTCATGTACAAACTGGAGAATACGAAAAAATGATGAATTAGATAAAAAAATTCTAAGCCCATGCCAGGATTCGAAGCCGGTACCTCGGGGTTGTGAGGCAGCAACTAGAGGCTAACCACTACACCACAGGAGGTCGGCGGATAAAATAATACAATACAGAAATATAGTGAATCACCATGAAATCCCTCAGATTAAGTTGGTTTGGACATCTACACTGTAGCGCAGTAATTAATATCCCCCATCATTTACAACACATAATGAGCGATGAAAGAAATAGAAAAAGGATACCCCTTTCAACTAAAATATGAGGCAGACCGAAGACCAGATGGAGAGACGGAGAACTGTGACATTAGGAGTCTCGGAATTAGAAAGTGGACGTGTAAGGTACAGAAAAGAAGTGCGTAGAGACACGTTGTGGATCAGTCCAAAACATCACAGAAGTTGTCGTAGCACCTCAAAGGAAGAAGAAGAACAAGAGGACGTTGGTGCAGAATGGCCGTCGCTCGTTCTTTTCCCTTTGAAGCAATTTCCTTAGTCCTCCAGGTAAAAAGAAATATTTTAAAGACCAACCATCAAGTCTCGAGGAAGAATGAAGTTAAGCCTGGATCAGCTTACCGCAGATATGATTGGCAGAGCCTCGTGATCCACCCTAATGAGCGAGGAGATAACAAAGACCAGCCCCGTCCTTCGATCACGAACCCATTAATAGGGTTATTGACCGACTGTCTGACTGAGTCATAGGCAAATATTTAAGTTACGGTCAACGTTTTCAGACGCCACGCCAAGCCACGTCACCTCGCTCGTACTCGTAACATCGGAGGGAAGGAGGGGTCCATCGATCCAACGCAACGGGGAGGTAGCAGCTCAGTTCCGCTCAGTTCCGCGCTGGACTCTGAGCGGCCAGCCGTACATCCTGGACAGGCGACATGGTGAGCTCCTACTTCCATGATACTTCAGAGGAGATCTTCTGCTGCTTCGTTTGCTAGCTTCTGTGCCAGTGTATTACCTTCAATCTCTGCATGCCCATTGTTGCAACCAAATAATATTGTCCAATTTTTGTTTTTAATTTGATGTATAATGTTTCTTATATCTGTTACTAGCCGGGTGGGTGAATAATTGTTGATGTAGTTTATTGCATTTTTGCTGTTTGTATAGATGGCTACTGTTTGGTTTTCTTCGTTGCCTCGTGGATTTGTTCTATTGCCTTCAAAATGGGCAGGTGTTGTAAATGAAAGATTAAAAATAAAAATACACCTTTCGACAAACTTCACAGCAATAGTAATAGGACATCGAAAAACCTAAAAAGATGTAAACAAACGCATCATGCCCCTGTAATTTCGGCGACCAAACAATATGTATATGGTGAGCTCCTACATACTCCACTAGGCACCTCTTACATCACTCGCTACTCAAGTTTGCCTTACACATACGAACATCTCTTTACTTCTACATACGAATTTGGGTTGTTAACACTGATACGAACTGTGACAAATGCAATACAGGCAAAAATGATGTGAAATAGAGTGATTTGAATATCGGAGAACATACTAACCATTTTTTGGGGGTTAACAGGCTACATGAGGGTGATCCTGAAACAGGCAACTCCCCTTTAATAGCATAGGAAGGGAATTGAAAAGGGGGATGCGGAAGATAGAGCAACAACATACTAACCAATACGAGCGAGAAAAAAAGTAGAAATGATCCAACGTTCTCACTGTAAGAACCTCAGGTATTCAAAATTGGACTTAATTCGTCCTAACCCTACAGAGACGACTGACCGTATCCTCGTACATTTTACTCCATTCTCTTTGCCTGTATTCTGTTTGGTTTATGACACAAGCAACAGATTACTCTAAACCGACCTGACGTGTGCCAATAAATTTGAAATCTTCAGCTCGACGCTCACCTCACAGAAGCTGGTCTTGGAAGAGGTCAATTACTTTATACTGATGAATCACGTGCTTGTTTTCAACCGTACTGCGAAATAGTATGATCTTATTCAAATAAACATATCAAATGTTTTTCAAGGTAAGGGACACGAGGACTGAAACTTGAAATTCCTGTAAATGAATTGCTACTGAGCTGAAATATTAACCGTGTGTCAACAAAAAAATCATGTGTAGCAAACTACAAAATTTTGTTTTTTGTAAACTAGTTTTTTTATTTAGAAAATTATTTTCAAATTTTGAAAATGTTTCTTGCGTTACGAACATGAATGTATTTTAGCATTTTTTACATTAATATGTAGGGCTGACCATTGTGATCAATTGTCAGTATTACTTTTGAAATTGAATTAAATTGTGGGGAGAAAATATTTTTTTTTACTAAGAGCTTCATACGGTTACTTAAAAATTGGCACTGTTTATCAAATTAAAACCTTGCTTCACTTAAACTACTTGAACAGTTAGAAAACTAATACTTGAATTTGAAGGTATTTGCTTGTAGATTATGTACAAAAAGAATGAAGACAATATCTTGATATTTGTGACGCATAGTAGGTTTTTGGTAGGAAAAATCATGAATCTGAGAAAAACACATTTTTCTGAAAAAGTAATAATTTATTAATTTAGAATCAAATCCATTTAAATTGCTCCTGTGCCTTTCAAAATGACGGACTCTAATGAAAAAATTTGCTACATGATCCGTAAGGCTTATAGGAATATTAATATAAAAAAACTAGAAAAATCGATTTCTCTCAGATTTTTGCCGAAATTTAAGTCCCCGTGCCCCTTAAGTAATAATGATGGTATCAGCGATGATAATCTGCCATATACAATACACGAGGGAAATTCAAAAACTTGAAAGTCGCAAATTGATCTTGAAAAAATTTTGTATGTTTACATAATTAGGCTTTTAAAAACTTCTCAAAACAATCCCCACAAAAATTAATATCCTTGTCCCAACGATGAACAAAGAAGTTTTTGTCTTGTTGTTTGAGCAAGTTTCCTACAAATTTCTTTGAGATTCTCGTAGTTGCTGAGTTTTTTTTGGACTCAGGTTCAAAATGGTGAATCAAAGTTTCATCGTCATTCGTTAAAATATTATTTAGAAAACGGACACCTTTCCTTTCACAGCGTACTTTCAAGTCTGCACATACTTTGAGTCTTGTTTCCTTGTGTTTTTGCGTTAACACTGTCGGGATCTACTGTGCACTTGCTGTACTTTCAGCTTGTCACTGTGCCAAAACGTTTTTGCTATATCTTTACGAATAATGTCTTAAATACGGGTGTCAAGCGAAGTAGTTGTTATTTCAACTGGCCGACCAGGACGTTGCGCGTCATTCACTGCAGTCCGACCGTTTTGGTTCGACCCAGTTATAAAAAGTTCGGTGGTTCATACAACTTTCAACTTACTGCAAAATCATTTAAAAAGATTTTAGACTGTTTTCCACCTTCGGCAAGCAAAAACCGGATCGCTATGCGAACTTCTAGTTGACACGCCAAAGTTAAATGTAATTTTGAGGTGATATAACACCTCAATTTTTTTCTTTTTAGGAACACCTTAGATTTTCCATTTACTTTCCGTAATAATACATCTGTAAGTACGGAGTGTTAATTCCCCTTTTCATCAGATAAATTTTAAAAGCTCGTAATATTATATGGCGCAGTTTCTTTATACATTTTCAGGAGAAGTTGTGACGCAAAATCAGCTAATCATTTACTCGCGAAGACTGGAACGCAAAATTTCGATAGATTATTCGAGAATTAAAAATTTTATGTGACTGTTTTTATACTTTTATATTGCAGCCCCATGGGTTTTCAATCAGTATCAATAATACTTATAAACGCATAGAAAATCGACACTCCACGTAGAGAACAAATTGAAAGTATGAAAATTAAAATATTATTTATATGGAATTTCAATTTATTAAAAAGAAACTTTAAATGTTGACAGATTATACAAATAGGGCTATTAATAAAATGAGAACCAGTTTTTTTGTTAGTCCATACGAGATTAATTGCAAAAATTTTCAATATGTCAATTATAATGTTACAAAAAATTTGCAATTAAACTTGTGTGGACTAATAAATGAAGTGGTTGTTATTTTATTAAAACCTTTAAAATAGCCCACCCTAGGTTGTGTGGTGATAAATAGGACTGTAAATTGAAAATGTTGTTTTAAAAAATTATTTGGTGTTGTAATGATGATTTGGCAACATCAATGACCCAAAGCTCCTTTTCTGGAATTTATTAGGTCTAATGAAGTTTTGAAACATTCTTGAGACTGATTGAAACCCCGTGCGGATGTAATATGTAAGTATCGAAATGGTGGTGCTTGGTACCGTTGTTTAATTTCGGTCAAAACTAACCCCTGATGGCCAGGAATTTAGAGTGGCTTTATTTCAATTAATTAATGAAATAGTTGTGTTCAATTGAGGACGGTAGAAGTTATCTTAATTGTTCTAACCTCACTATACCCAGGCGTCAAAGAAAAGGATCGCTTTATCCGGCATAAACTTCACACACAGTTAACATACATTTACAAATAAAACTTGTCTACTTTTATCACAGGAAAATCCAAAAAAAGAAGAAATATATTATAACATTGGTTTAATCCAATATAGAAGCTAAAAGAAGTAAGCAAATAATATGAAGTACTAGTAGGAAAATGGTATTTTATAATGTTTATATACAGACACCCTGAAATTTTCCACTGAAAGTTGTACGTTTTAGTCCTGCCACTAAAACACATAAAACGTTTATTTTATTCCAGATAAGATGATTGGGTTGGAATAAAAAAATTGGAAAATTGATAAAAAGGTGAGGTATTTGGGTGTAAATAATCTCAAAAAAGAAACCTAGATAATAAAAATAGAAATACACGTAAAAAAAGTTCTACAAAACATAAAAAAAATTAATAACCAACCATTTTAAACCCGAACAGTGAATAAAATAAAAAATAATTTTCAAATATTAGCAAAAATAAAACTCAAACAAATGGCGCATACAGGTAACAATAAAAATATTAAGTAGAGTTCATAACATATCTATATATTAAAAAAAGAGAATGTATGTGTAATTGTATTTCGCAAACGTCGTCGCCGCCGCAGCACGCACGCAACGGATAAGCGAATCTTAGTAACATTTAATTAAGTTTCGTTATTAGAAATGGTGCGTCCGAGACTGACTTAACCACGTATAGGCACAGAGATTATCGTGGGCTGTGGTAAAATGACACGTTTACCAAGATATTGATATAGATTTCAGTAGTGTCGCTATAATATGAATAAATTCCCCAGCCATAATATATAGGTAAATTGACACCTAAATTCGTAGAAAATTTTTTAAATTTTTGGATCAATTAATTAAAATTTTGTTTAACCCCAGATAATAAGATTCATAACTACATAACAAATTTAAAGATAAATTTCCAATGACGGCAAAGGGGACATTATTTATAAAACTGGGTATACTACTACAAATATTATAATGAGGATTTATAATCATAAATGCAACGGTGAACCCAAACACTGTACTTTCATAGCACCGTTTAAAATTAATTCACAGTTTTTGACAATCTAAAAGTACGAAATAAAAAACATCAAAAGAAAAAAACGTTAGAAAATGACTTAAATTCAATGAAAATCAATCAACACGGAAGGTTTAAAATTAATTTTAGAGACTGGTTATTTAATTTGTTTATCCTACACAGAGGTATAAACAAATACATGGTTTGCTTATGGAGAGAAAAAAAATTACTACCCAAATTACTGCCCGCTTCCTCTAATCCCATTAATACTCAGGTTAGAACTATAAAATCAACAAACAAAGGATATTTTCATCCAATCCAACAACATTATGCTATTACAATCAGTATACCAGGATATAATAATAATTCGGTTATCCCTAAAAACTAATCATCGATACACTTGCTAGCAAGATCAAATTATTTCCAGATTTCACGATTTAAAAATTCAAATTTACTTATTGACCCATGAACGTTACTAATGAAGTATGAAACTTAAAGATAAAATTAATGTATCTAATCTCAATAAAATTAAGTGTAAAAATTGTGAAAAACGTTATTTTGATTATACGGCAAACTGTTTGTAGACCAGATTGTACATTAGTACACACAGTTTGAAACCTAACTCATAGAGTAACACTGCTCTGTCGTTACATGCAAAATCCTTCAGTCGAGAACTCTATTTTGAAAATACTGATATCTTTCATAAAGGGCGATCGGGATTTAAACGTAGACTTGCAGTTGCAATATGTATTAACTGGAAAAGGGAATGTTGCGATCCCACAGAAAACTCCTCTCACGTCATTTGGAAAGGCGTGAGAATATTATCCAATAGCCCGACCTACCTCATTCAGGTTTTCTAGGGTTTTCCCTAGATCTCTTTTAGGTGAAACGCCAGGTAGGATCCTTAAGCTGTAGCCCGGGGGTCCTAATCGAACATCGGCTACCTTGCTGTACCTTCTACATCCCCTCTTTTCAATTCCCTTCATATGCTATTAGAGGGGAGTTGCCTGTTTGAGGAACACCCTCATATCTGGGGATGTATTTCAACAACAGACTTCGGTGGGAAGAACAGGTGAATTTTACGGCCCGAAAATGAGGTGGCATATTTATCCTTAGTTCGACCAATCTTGGAATACGGGGCGGTTTGTTGGGATCCCCGTAGAAAAAATCTAAAAGAATCATTAGAGAAAGTTGAGAAAAGGCCTGCTAATTTTGTGCGAGTAGGGCCGGGTCATAGGAACGGAAAGGTAGATATTGTCAGAAATGAGGGAGAAAGCAAGGCTTATACGGGGCGAAAACCATGGATTGGAATTAGCTCCAAAATGCAAAAGCCCAGTTATATAGGTAGATGGGATCATCAATTCAAAGTGAAATGTAGAAAGCAAAAAACAGATGTTGGCAAATTCTCATTCCTAAATAGGAACATCAACGACTGGAATAATTTACCAGTGGGAGTGTTTGGAGGAAATCCTCTTCACGAAAATAAATTCAGAACAAATTTCAGAAATCGTGTGAATAATATAAATATATAGTCGAACTTGTCTGTTAAATCAAAAGTGAAGTGAAGTGTCACGGGTATAGACATTTCAAAGGACTATGATAACTATTTTAGATTAGGAATACTATGTACAAGTAACTTCATTATGTATCTGCCATCGGGATTACGCCTCATTGTAGACTAACAATAAATATAATGTAGCCTGTTACTCAAAAAAAAAAAGAGGGAGCAGACACTGAATCGCCGGATGCTGATGTTCGTAATACGTCACAAAAATAATGTATCTCAGTATTTAGTCTATCAGTGTCCTGATTACAAGTATTACCATTTTAAAACTAGTTAATAGTTATTCTGTGAATAATTGAAATTCAATATTGCCGTGTTTGTATAATACAATTTAAATTTTAACGATAATTGACGATTGCATCCAAGGAAAAATTAGCACAAATGTTGCACATGACTTAGTAGTGCGATGATAAGCTTACTGAATTTCTAGATTTGACTTGAAACATTTTGAAGTAATGTAGAATATCTTGACTGCTGTAAAGTTATAGATAAATGGTTTTATAATCTAGTTATTTTAGTGTCAAATTAAAGTGAAGGAAATAGATAGCAAAAGGAGCAGATTCTTGAAAGTAAACCCCGTGTATAACAAACCCCGGTTATTATGACAAATAAAAAACGAAAGTTCTGCCCGCACTTCTTAAAACTCAGTTCTACTGCATTCAAATGTTAAAGTTATACGTCATTTATGAATTAATAAAGCAATTTATGACCTTTCAAAATTTTAATTTCCTTAAATTTAAATAGAAAAAAAGTTTCATGCTTTCTACAGGTTCTTATCGTATAGAGCAGGGTTTCCCAAACTTTTTATTCAATGGAACAATTGGTAAAATCGGGCATTACAACGGAACACTTGCCTTATTTTTTAGGATGGGTGATTCCTTGTCGTAAAAAGTAAAACAAGATTTAATTTAGTAATAATATTAATGATATTAAATATAGACCTGTAATATAATCTATATATATATATATATATATATATAAACGAATCCCTATTTCCCTTGGTCACGCCATAACTTGAGAACGACATTACCGATTTCATTCGTCATTTTTTATAAGTTTTCTAATACCTTGTACAAGGTTCTTACGGAAAGAAAATTAAGAAAATCACGCAGAAAATTTCAGAAAACGTAACTACGAGAAGGTTGCCTTTCATCCGCGCGTTTGAATTTCAAAAGTTAATGCGAGTTGCCTATACTCTTGATCTGTTATGTTCAGAAACGACTAAACGGGTTTCAAAGAAAATTTTAGGGGTTGAAACAGGAATTTTAACTTAACGTTTCATTTATGTTGCATTTCGATATCTTGCAGAGTTCAAAATATATTAATGTAAATATTTATAAATCCATTGAATTGGCGCGCGAAAGGCGGCGTAAAAATCAACTGCGACTTACAAGTCCTATTAGCCATTCTTATATCATTCATTCCATATACTGTGTTATTGTAAGCGAATTTTGGCAGCATGAGAGAGAGGGGGGGGCTGCAATATCACTTCATCTATTGCTGTAAACGTGTGAAAGCTGCCCTGTTCAAAATCAACTGCGACTAATAAAGTTTGCCGTGAAGCGATCATAAGCTCAACCACCGGACTTGACGGACGTGTTCATACAGTATTGATAGATTGACATTCATTCGTATTCAATTACCGTTTCTTTCGCAACAGCAAAATTTACTGTGTTTCGTGTGTTTATTTGTTTATCGTCATGTTGTTTATTGCTAGTGATAAGAAAATGCCACCAGTTAGGCGCCAAAATTTCGAGTGGCGTACGTGTAACGCAAGTCGAGTTCATAACCTTCGATGCAGTGAGACTGAAGTAGAGCGTAGGCAGCGTTTGGAGGCAAAACGAATGGGAAATTCTCAAGCGAGATCTACAACGAACCCATACCGTCGGGTTCAAGCGAGAGGCGACTTAAAAGACGAGCAAACGTAACAATTACCTATGAACGTTTGGCTTATAACTTCCAAACGACTCCCCTAGGGGGAGGGGTGGAATTGGTGGCATTTTTATATGTAATAAAGGCTTATATTTGAGTCGAAAATAATTCTTGAGGTCAATTACTTTTGTAGTATTTCCACCGACAATATTTGTGTATAATTTGAACCACTTGCAGCGTGTGAGGAGGGTGGGGGGGTGGAAATGAGTCATATGAAAATAACAAGGAAATTATCAACTTTGGGGTTTAAACCGGTGAAAAAGGTGTCGCTGTTTTACATTATCATAATAATGCGGTTTAAGTAAAAATGTATCCCTTAAATGGGGAAGAAATTATTTTCTGTCAGAGAACTGAAATTACTTTTAGTCCTGTTATTTTACCACGAGTATCTTTGATACTGAGAGTATATTTGAGATTTATATTGGACGGTTTAGTCATGTGTTGACCAAGAATTAAAAAATGAACTGGATAAAATAAATAAGTACCCGGGCAACGCCAAGTCTCCAGCTAGTGTAAATATATAAATAAATGAAGTACTTAGTGAATTTGATGATTTTGGAGCCGTGAAATGGATATGTTGTTGATATCAAGTACAGTATTTGTAAATTGAATTCTGACATCTGGTGTGGCCTGTTTATGCACTTTGACTTCATTGCAGCATAATAAGAAAATCCAGCTTCGCATAAATAGGTTTTAGAAAACTGAAGTAAAACAATAATAGCTTGTTTTGAAATATTGGGATAATCTTCTGACAAACTCGCTCAGAAATCACATAAAGGCTGATCGTTGTATTTTTCTTTCGCTGATTAAAACAATTATATTTCATAGTCACTTGCACAGGTTTAACAGTCTCAAAAAAAAGATTGTGAACCCAGGAATCGTCCTTACTATTTTTCGGAAAATATGTCAAAACGTTGTTTTCAGGTTATGTCGATGTTCTAATAACATTTTGGAAACTTCTTCATCTAATTTAAAATTTAATTCATTCAAACATTCGTGTATGCCAAGAAATCAATTATTAACGTTAGATTCAACTCATGAAATCCAACATTGTATTCCATTTATCAAAAGATCCTATTTTGTATTAAAAATTATAATACTTTCTCCTTGTAATAATAAGTTCATTGCACTTTGTAAAAATATCTGCCAGATATGCGAGTTTAATAAACCATGAAGGTTTGATAAAACTTCAACAAAATATTGTCCTGAAATATTTTCTTCAAGAAGACCAACAATTCATTTCGAAGTTCAAAATGTTTTAATAGTGCTTTTCCTGTGGATAGCCATCTCACTTCAGTATGTAATAAAAGTGTTTTGTGTTCACTAGCCTTGTTATCGCCGAATATTTATATAACCTGGATTGAAGTGGCTACTAAATTTTTCGTGCGGACCTCCGGTTAAGAACCGCTGCACTGAATGGTCCTGACAGACTGTAATTAAGTGCTATTGAATTAAATTACACAAACGAAGGTTTATACGGTTGTGGTGTAGTGGCTGGCCTGCAGTTGCTGCCTCACAACCACGAGGTCCTGGCATGGGTGTCATGGTCACTGGGGTTAAGACTGATGGAGAGTCGATACGCTGACCACGTATCACTCCATATTCGGAATGTGTCATGTAAGATGACAGTCCGCAGTCGTCCTGGTAGGCAAAGGCCCGAATGTGGGCTAGAATGCCATAAATAAAAATATTAACTGTATAATTGTGGTCTATGGCAGAGTCTGGTTGACTGAACACGTCCACACTCGTTCATTGTTAATCATGTTTCCTATTGTACGTTGTGATTCGATTTCTCCCTTTCGATCCAAACAGAGTTTTTCCCTTTCTAACTGATTAAGTCGTATTATGACATGATATTATAATCCATATTATAGATAGAATCACACCAAATTTTTCAGGAACACTTATTGAGGCCCCGCGAAACACAGTTTAGGAAACCCGGCTATACAGGGTGCGGCAGCAAATCGGATGATTTTGAAATAACTTTCAAAAACCTGTGCAGTTGTTTACAAAAAGAAATTCATATCACCATACCGGAGACTCTTAATCAAAGACTAAGTATGAACGTCTCTGAACGAACTGCCCTGAACAAGATGTCTTCAGTTCGCAAAGGAGCACAAGGCTTGGACAGTAGACGACTGGAAAAGGCTCATGTGGTACGATTAATCGCAACTTCATATGTACCATGCAGATGGAAGGGCTCGTATATGGAGAAAACAACACGAAAGCATAAACCCCAACTGTATTGCCACGACACTTGAAGTTGGTGTCCTGTGAAACTATGTCTGCGCGCCCAAGGGTATTTATAACAATCGCAAAAACAAGTACATCTTGCTATGTTAATGGTGAACTCTGCCAGGGATGGAAACTTCCAGCAGAACAATGTTTCTAGTCATAAAGATGGCATGTCCTCAGATGGAAGAAAACAGCGGTCTGCACAATCATCAGATCTCAATCCAATTGAGAATTTGTGGGATGAGATGGAACGGATCATCATTCATCTGGATCCAGTACCATCAAATCTTTAAGGAATTGGAAAGTGCAGTTCATCAGATATGGTCTCAAATTCCTGCTACCACCTACCAACATCTCATACAATCCATGCCCAGAACAATTCAAGGCGGATGAAGAGCAAAAGGTTACCAATGTAGTTTTGACGCGGTGGTTATAATATTTTGACCAATCAATATACAGAAACATAAGTTAAAACAAATGGTTATATTCAATAGCACTAATCTACTTTTTTGTTTTCCATCTCTTTATAATTAAGGCTGCCGGGGAAATTGATTCACTGACCACGTATTACCCCAAAATTCGGAATGTGTCACAGCCGCCTCGGTAGACCTAGGCCCTCAAGAGGGCTGTTGAGCCATTGGAAGAAGAAGAAGACAGGTTAAAAACCTGAAGAAGGCATGAAACGTTGTTGCTATTTAAATTTAAGTAAATTCATTTTTTTAAAAGAGTGCCTGTGGGAGTTTTCTACCTCGTCAGTTCTTTCTACAAAAAATTTTATATAATTGAATATACATAGTGCTATACAAAGTAATAACTTGGTACTTACATTGAAAATATTACAAAAATTTACTGTTACTCCTGCAAATTCCGGGGCCAAAAAGAGTTCAAACTATGGCTACAAAATCAGGTTATTTATTAATTTGTAATCAACTATGTATATTTATTTATATAAATTATTTGTAGACTGAACTTAGATGGTCCGTAAAGTTGGGGTGGAAAAATGTATTCTAATTTAATTATTCTATTTCTGACTTTTGGCCACTCTATGAGTTTTTTATGATATCAAGTCAAATAATATTACTTATTTATATTAAGGTTTGCTCTCAAAGACTGTTACGTACTTCCTGTCAGCCTTCATGAACAATAAATTGGGATTGAATTTAATAAATTTGTTAGTCTCACTGACATTAATGCCGAAACGTTGTTGCTAATTAATTTTAAGGAAATAAATTCTGTGAAAGCTTATAAATTATATTATTATTTATCTTATATTAATGGCTTAAATAAAAAAAAGTGTGTGGAAGAGAATTTAATAACTACACGTGCCAGGTTCTGCAGTTTTGTGTCCACCACGATATGTCATTTTTTTTGTAAATGCCTTCAATAAAACAAAGTAGAAGAAAACTTGAATTGAGCGACAATGGTGAAGTGGATACCGTGGTCTTATTGATTTCAGTGTCACTGGGATATCCCATGGAGGTTGAAACGATTTATGTGAATTAACCGTTAGCGGAATTTCGCCGTGCAGTCATGCTCCATCGTCCCAGAGTTCCTGTAGTGTGTGAGCCGCGGCCCCAAAATACGCTTCCATACCAAAGTACGGCTATTTCATCATTAAGAACACTAATTTCCTTATGCAACGGGGCACTATAAATTAATTGAAAAAATTTAATCCCAATCGATACATCCGAAATTAATCTTACGGCTTTCTCATGTTAAAAAAAATAAAAATATTTAATAAGACACATTGAAGGACCATTTTAACAGGCTACTGTAATAAAAATATTGTATTAATGAATAATCTACTTACAGTTTTAGACTTTCATCATGTTTTGGATAAATATGTTTTGTTGTTTCTACGGTAACAGAATATTACAAATTTATCTTCCATAAAATAACACTCATTGATATCTGTTCCTTTTATCAAAATATATAAAAATAAACGTATGTCTCTCTGTTTGTCCTTTATACATTACTACACCAATCATCGAATCGCCATGAACACTGGGGCAAGTTGTTGAGTACACTCCTGCGAAGGTTTCTGGCACAGTACATAGTACGATAATAGGTTCTATTTATGTAAACATGAAAAAAAGTGAAAAAACATACAGTATACGTTTCGTGGACCATACTCTCATCGATATTTCTAAATGCGATTGTGTGTTGCCTATGCTCTCGACCTATAACAATAATTAAATTTATAAAATATATGATGACATTGTTTGCATCATCAACAAAAACTTTATTACGCCGTCATCGAGGTTTTTAATCATTTCTTATTGGAAAACAACAAAAATTTTAACTTTCTAGATATTTGCGTAACTACAAAGAAGCCATTAAGACTAATTGGTACCGAAATCCAGGACGAATTTTAAACTTTCTTTCCAGCCTCCATATATACATTAAAAGAGCCGTGGTATCTCGTAGACAAGGCCATACTATTTTGGAATTCTATAAATTCCACAATTGTAATATTACGTTGCTCAGATACATTTTAATTAGTAATGCTTATCCTTTGGACTTCATCTATAAAAATATTTCTAAGACAATTTCTAAACTCAGACACAATAACAAAAGGCTGTATGAACTATGTGTGGAGCTACTTTATTATAGAACTGTTATAAGTGAAAAATTAAACCGGTTTTGCTGTCTCGGTTACGTTCTGAGTTAAGAATAAACTTAATAAAATAATCAAAAAGTTTTAAGAAGACATCGACAAAAAATCCTCAATGTAATGTGATCTACAAGATAAATTTCGATACACCCAGCTGCCTAATAAAGCTGTATTGGACAAACTAAACACGCGTTGTGAACGAAATTAAGTGAACACAGGAACAATTACAAAACAACACATAATAACGTTGTCATCACCCATAGACTAGAGAACCATGAATTTGATTCGACAAAGGTTGGCATTCTTGATTTTAAACAAAATATGTACAAATGCAAGGATGCAGTCTGTCGTCCATACTGTTTAACAGGCGGTTAAGCAAGTTAAAACTGAATATGGAAACAGGAATCATAGTGCAAGGAGAATAAATAAAGACCCTGCACTTTGCCTATGATATTGTAGTATTGGGGGAGTCAGAATAAAACTTGGAAACCATAATAAATGGCATGAACGGGGTCCTGGAGAAAGAGTCCAATAAGAGGATTAATAGGGGGAAAACCAAGGTAATGGAGTGTAGTATGGGAAACAGTGGAATAACAAAGGGTATTAGATTGTGAAGGGATATTTTGACGGCAGTTTAGGAATTCTGCAACTTGGGAAGCGTAATAACTAGAGTAGGATAGCACAGGCAAGGAAGGCTTTCGCTGAAAAGAGGAATTTACTTGCACGGGTTTCCAGCCGGGTAATCCCCGCACACAGCGATGTTTCGGTGGATAGCAACTCGATCATCTTCCAGGCTGGAAGGTGTGCAGGGATTACCCTGTTGGGAACCGGAGAAACTTTTCTTTCCATCGATCTTTAATTGCATATAATGCGTTTCTTAGCGATTAATTGATAAAGTGAAAACCAACGCAGAAATTATGATTAAAAAATTCTATACTTGATATCTTCTTTAATTATTGAAAATAAGCCCATTATATTTTGTATTAATAAATAGAAGGAGGTCTTAATCTTATCATTACCGACGCGACCATCAGGAACTGTATTAGAATCGCGAATACTTCCGGGGACTAGGCTCTAAACATAGAGAACACGAAAGTGGAATTTCTTGACAGTAAGTCCATAAGGAAATGTGCTCGTAGATGAGCGAATCGTGTCGATGTGTTAAGGTTTGATAGCAATCTGGAGTACTCACTCAAAGGTTCCGACATATCCGCTTCGTTCTAAGTATCGATACTTTACTCAGCTCTAGTATCGAATCCACGATATGGAAGATAAATTTGTAATATTCTGTTACCGTAGAAACAACAGCAAATATTTCTCCAAAATATGATGAAAGTATAAAACTAAGTAGATTATTGGATCCTGCACGTATCGGATCGAGAAAAATTATTTTATGATAATATAATTTAATGAAATGCTATTACTAATACGTTTATCTGTTGTGTTCCTTCTCCATGCTTTAAAAATAAATAAACGATTTGCATTGAAAAATATCGCTTTCATGATTAATTTCTTGAAAATATTAAAATTGGACATTTTTAAAAGTACAGGTACATTTAAGTTCGACCGATAATAAATACTTACTTTATAGATTACAATATAATTATCTTTTAACTATTAGTGGTTCTTGTTAACAAATACAAGCGCGCTTTTATTCCAACATTATAGGATTAGAGGAAACGCGGAAAGATTTCGATTTCAACAACTGCACCGTATTCTTAATCAAGTACCTGCATATTTTCTGTAAGAAGTATATGAGCTACATAGAACATGGCAGACGAATTACTAAGTATATTAATATTCATGGACTTCTTGTGGTTTATTTGAATGAATCAAAGGTTATTTAAAAGAATTAACTTTTAAGGGGCGGCATTTCGAAGACTAATATAACTCAGAAAAATTACCGCACGATCTTGCATACAATATTGCCATAATATGTGACTTCATTGTCATTAAGTTTCTCTATTCAAAATATGCACGACGTGAAAATACTTTCGAGTTAGAAATTTCTGCCTATTTGATTTTATAGTTTTACTATTTTAATAATTCGTTCCTATTATACGTTATGTAGACTAAATGAGAAATTTTACCGGTCGTGGAGTATTATCAACACTGTAGCTGCAGTAGTATTATTATCTTATGTAATTATACTCGAAAAATTGTTCCTTGGGATGATGTAGCCACTGACTGCAGCACACTTCTTCTGCAGGAGGCATTTCTGCTACGGTGGTCCTCTGGCCTCAGTGCCTGGACGCGCTGAAGATGGTGTGATCAAGTAGTACCACTCAGACAAGAGGATGACTCGCGCCTTCTGCTGCTGCCAATTGCCGTACACTGGTTCCAGGTCTCTGTAGCACATTCTCCTCCATCTGAGGCGTCTGGTGGACTGAGCGAGGGCTTTGACTAAACTGTTCACCCTTTGGGGTGTCCTTTAAACATAGTCGCAGCCAAACGTATTCAGCCGCTGTGGACAAGTGTACAGGTCTGAGAAAGTCTGCGTTTCCAGACTCATGTTTTTAGTCTACCGCCTCTCAAAATATTCAACAGATTTTAACACCCTGTATAATTAGCGTTTGCCGACCTCCTGTGGTGTAATGGCTAGCCTCTAGTTGCTGCCTCACAACCCAGAGGTCCATGGCATGGGCTTGGATCTTTGTGCTGCCATGGTCAAGAAGTCCGGAATTAAGACTGTTGGAGGATCGGTACGCTGACCACGTTCCACTCCAAATTCGGAATGTGTCATGCTAGATAACAGTCCGCAGTCGACTCGGTAGGCCCAGGCCCTCAACGGGCTGTAGAGCCATGGAGAAAGAGAAAAATAATTAGCGTTTTACATATTTGCAAATTCCCATAATTAATATGACAATGATTTTGTTTATTTTGGATAAATATTACTGAAGACTGTGAAAAACGTGGTTATTACTACTAAAATTAATTCAATCACGTCTTCTGAGTGTTTTTAAATAAAGTATTATATAGCTTATAACATTTTCAGAAGTTTAATCAAATTTGAGGTTTTTAGTGAATTATAGAAAATAAATTCTACCAGTCTGTCATTATAATCGCGTATTTTAGAATGTTTCGTAATAGCTATTAAGAATTGTTTATGTTTATTTATTTTATAGGCAGTTGTGTGTCATGATCTTACGCCTTAGGAGCAGACAATATGATGATGATTTCTTTGTCAAACAAAGGGGGAGTCCTTTGCCGTTATAGCACCAAAGCGTGGGACTTGAGATTGAGGTACTTTTAGTATTGTTTTGAAAGGGAAGTAAAACGCGCGGATTTTCTACTAATTTATTACTATATTTCAGTTGCGGAAGTGATTGGTGTAGACTTATTTTATTGGAACGGGGAAAGTAAACCAACCGGTAGTTTTCAGTCTAAGATTCGATTTTCAACAGATCTGGGATGGAACGTTCAAATTATTCTGGTAATTTGGGTAATTGGGTCTTAGTATTTCTGTTTTATGTTATGGACAAAAGATGGGAAATAGAAAAACTACAACAACAGGACGTGCTTCAGAGTTTCAAATAAGATATCAGGAGTTGATTAATAGAGAAAGGAGTAAGAAAAAATATAGAAGAGAAGTGGGCACTCTTGAAGGAAGAAATGACTAGAGCAGCAGAAGAAAAATAGGAAGAATGTCACCACCAGTAAAATTTCATCGGTGTAAAATGTAGCATAGCGTCTTAGATCTTTCTGATATCTCCTAGGAACAAATAAAAGGTCAATAAACTCGAGTAGATTACGATTTACGGCTAAGTTTGAAGATTCAAGTATCAAGCCAAATAAAAAATATCTAATGTTTACCATTGCTATGATTGGCGGGAATCACTAAGACTAGATACGGCGTAACCCTCGACATTGTGTACATTGGTATTAAAAGTAAACCTTCCATGTCCAGGTGTCTGCAAACGAACGAACAGCACTTTTCAACTGATTTATGAGAGTTCTCGAGATTGTTAAGAAACCTTAATACACGTATATATTGATTAGTCAGCAAGATACGATTCGCTGATCTACGAGTAAATTTATTTACGGAAGGGGGTCAAGGAAAAAGTGTGAATAAATTTCAGTGTCGTGTTCTGCATTTTTGTAGCTTAGTAGCAGGAAGATTTCGTGATTCAAATACAGAGCCTGACGCTCGTTGACAGTCCGCAGTCGACTCAGTAGGCCCAGGCCCTCAATGGGCTGTAGAGCCATGGAGGAAGGAAGGAAGCCTGATGCTCGTGCCAGAGGGTTAAAGCATCCCTTTATTCAATGGGGATTTAATTTATTCACAGACGCAGTACTGACAGAATTAGTTTATGTTCAATATTGAAAGAAGAAATTAACTATCAAATAACGGAATCGAGGAATGGGTGCATTGGTATTCAGCTTAAAAATTAATTAGTGTTCCACCTAACGGCAGGTCCACGTGAGGAAAGTTCTCTACTGAGTATCTTCTTCTCTTTCAAGGGAAATTACACAGCGATGGTTACTCGTGGCTTTCTGCTCTACCGTGAGAGCATCGCAGTTGGAACAATGTAGGGGGTTTAGTGATTGTGAAAATACATCATAGAATTGGAGGGGAACTAATTCCTTGCTAAGAAAGTACGAAAATTAAAGATGAAATTTATGTATCTGATCCCGATAATGTAGTGAATAAAATTAAGTGTAACAATTGTGAGAAAAAATTATTTTGGTTGTACGACAAACGGTTTATACACAAGATTAAACCAGCATAAAATCAGTTAGAAACCTAACTCAAAGAGTAACACTGCTCTGTCGTTACATGTAAAATACTTCAGTCGTGAACTCGATTTTTAAAATACTGATATCCTCCATAAAGAGCGATCGGGATCTAAACTTAGACTTTCAGTTGCAAAATGTATTAACTGGAGTAGGGAATGTTGCGATCCCACAGAAAACTCCTCTCACGTCATTCGGAAAGGCGTGAGAAAATTATCCAATAGCCCGACCAACCTCATTCAGGTTTTCTAGGGTTTTCCCTGGATCTCTTTTAGGTGAAACGCCAGGTAGGATCCTTTAGCTGCAGCCCGCGGGTCCTAATCGAGCCTCGGCTACCGTGGTCTACTTTCTACATCCCCTCTTTTCAATTCCCTTCATATGCTATTAGAGGGGAGTTGCCTGTTTGAGGAACACCCTCATCTCTGGAGGTATATCTCAACAACAGACTTGGATAGAAGGAACAGGTGAAAAGCGTTGAATACCTTACATTTCATAATGAGGAACTTCAAAAAGGGCAGCTGAAAATCGAAGGAGGTGGCATATTTATCCTTAGTTGACCAATTTTTTTGGGATCCCTATTGAAAAATCGAATAGAATCATTATAGAAAGTTGAGCAAGGGGCTCCTAATTTTGTGCGAGTAGGGCCACAGGGTCATAGGAACGAAAAAGTAGAAAAACTAGGTTGTGAGATATTGTCACAAAGGAGGGAGAAAGCAAGACTGCATTTGCTACTTAAAGCTTATACGGGGCAAAAACCATGGATTTGGATTAGTTCCAAAATATAAAAGCTCAGTTATATAGGTAGATGGGATCATCAATTCAAAGTCAAACGTAGAAAGCAAAAGACAGATGTTGGCAAATTCTCATTCCTAAACAGGACCATCAACGAGTGGAATAATTTGCCTGTGAGAGTGTTTGTACGAAATCCTCTTCAGGAAAATAAATTTAGAACAAATCTCAGAAAACGTCTGAAGTGAAGTGGTTATTTTGAATAATATAAACCTATACTCGAATTTAAATGTTAAAGCCAAAGTGAAGTGTTAACTTAATATAATTATTGTAGTGTTTCTCTTTTTTTTCAGGAATATAGACATTTTAAAGGACTATGATTATTTTTTAGATTAGGACTATTATGTATAAGTAATTTCTTTATGTATCTGCCACCGGGCTTGCGCCCAATTGTAGTCCAAAAATAAATTCTATAATAATTCACACAAAATCCATGTCCATGGCATGATTCGTCCCCGGGACCTCTGAGGTTCTAGACCACAGGAGGTCGGCTTATAATCACAAAAGAGAATACATTTTTTGTTGCAATTTCAAACAGAAATCTATTGAAGAATGATAAACAAATTCTTAACTTTTTACGTTTATAATTCAAAATTCTCAGAAGTATCGGTATTATCAGATAGAGCAAGGTGACATAATGCTACCCGGGGATTGGTTTAAGGATTACACGGAGATTAGTATGCGGATAAAAGAACGTTTTGTATATTTATCAATAACTAATTACATATTACAAATTACTTTTCACTAAACAGACCAAAGAGATAGGTCAACTATGTTATTCTCATAAATAAAATTCACTGTTTATGTGTAATAAAACTTCAAATTTCGTATGAACGATGTATGTTTCGCAAACAAATTTATTCGGTTGGACCAATTTCAATCAAATTTTTCATACGGAAACAAACACTGTCGGGGTACCAAGACAGGGCTGTGTCCATTCCGAATGACCTACGTTATTGAGAAAGGTCTCTTTCTACGCATAATTTAAAGCCATTTTATGATATGTAAAAGAAAAGTTTTTAAAAGCATTTTTTGCATGGGCTTTGGCGAATATTTTTTTAAAAAAAGCATGGTTTTTTGTCATTCTTTCAGAAACTCATATATTTCAAACTAATGTTTCAAACAGTCTGAAAATTTATTAAATCACAGTGCAAACCCCTTCAAACCTATCCGCAAAGTTTGAATTATCTACGTTTCTTAATTTTTTGAAATTAATTAATTAGTGGACCTCTCTTGGACAGCGCATCGCAGAAGAGTGGGACAAAGGTTTTCTTGTAGTGGTTGAAAGTCATAATTATAAAATATAAGCTTCATTGATGAAGCAACACTCCAACATTTTGTACGATTTTTTAAAAAGTGTAGCGAGAAAGGAAGGGTTTATTGGAGCGGGAGGATAAATTAGGGTGGCAACCCTACCCGCTGGCCTCCTCCCGATCTTTCTCCACCTAACTTCCTCGTTGGTTTCCTGCTTAATACTGGCAAGAGTAAACTCTTTTGCCAGCATTAAGAATGTATGTGTATTTTTTTGGTCAGAGACTCGTCAATAAAAGTTGATTTCTAAATCATACAGGTATGCCTATTATTTCTATAATTACTGAATTTTTGTTTTTAATATTTTTTCTTAATTTTAATTTATTTTATTCATCGTCATAATCACTGAGGTCGTCAGTATCACTGTCCTATTCCAAAAATATATTCTAAAAGTATTGTAACTAATTCAACTGGATTTGAAATGCTACGTAAAATAAGATGAAGTTAAAGTCGTAACTAATAATTGTGCCAAACAACAGATGCAAAATTTTAGTGAAAGAAGGTAAGGGATTCAGATACCAAAAAACAAAGTAGCCAAAAAAGATAAGAACTCAACGAAATAAACGCGTAGAGAAAGAGTCTTAGAGATGAAAGGAAACGCTGCTCCTCATAAGGAAATATGGAATTCAGGGCTGAAGTGTGAGAGTTTGAGAGTTACTTAATTCATACTGTCTGAAGATTCGGACATTAATTTGTGTTATGTCTCGTGTTCGCAGGTATTGCTTACGTGTACGGCTGTCCTCCTGCTGCCATTCATCTCCGCGGAATACCTTTCTGTAAGTATTACCCTGACTCGGACGAGTTATCTCGTCCTGAGCGGTCGAGCAAAACCTGACGCGGCGGCCGAGTTAACTCGTCCTATGTCAATTTTACCTCTTCTTCCTTGATCTCGACGAGATATTCCGTACTCTTCATAGAATTTCGTAGTTTTGTCGTGAGAAAGCGTGTCTTCACAGCGCATGATTTACTCCAAGCTTCTTCGTTTTTCAATGTCTGAATTCGGGAATAATCACAAAATTTTCGTAATTTTTTGCTTCGGAACCTATGCTGGTTTATAGATATTATTTGCAAAGAACAAAGAAATATATTTAAAGCATTTTATAAATAACTACGATGACTTTTTTCACGGTTTGCATCAATGCTTGCTGCAGCCAAACGGAGCTGGTAGGCGAGTTACGCGCCATCTCGTTATTCTGAGGGTCGCGCGATCGAATCTTGCTATCGGAAAGGATGTTTCAATGTCTGTATTCAGTGAAGAAATTGATTTGAAACACTTTATAAAATCTTTATTCCATAGTCTTCGGTGTAGCCGAGCGGACCTCCTAAATGAATTACATTCCTGCCCGCTATTCCGAAGGTCTCGCGTTCGAAACCCATTGCACGCAAAAATAGACTTTTAGCTTATATAATATGTTAGTGCTTTAAATTTAGAGTTAATATTATTTTCATTATCCTAACATTATCATGTGTTTTTAGTGTGAATAATTTTTGTGACTATAATATTGTGAAATATTTAACTTAATTTTTATACAAAATTACGCTAAAATTTTAAAATATAAGAAAATATTTTAACATAAATAACTTTTTTAAAAACTTAAATAAATATATATTTTTTTATGCACCCGTAGGTAATAAAAACGTAATGAAATAATATGAATTTTATTGTCATATTTGTTGAAAAATATCAGTCAGTGAAGGAGCTTAATATATCTGGTATGTATCTCCATACATTTGAGTTTTCAGCCCAGATATCCAATCGCTATTCATTTAATCTATATATTATTCAAACCCGAATAATAATAAACTAGGGGGTTGGATTTTAATTTAAACCAAAATAAATGTTCGGGTTCGATTAAATAATCGTCATCACGCACTTTTTTATATTGGCACTAACACATCAGAGATTTATTGTGGGCCGTAAACAGCTTCGTCCTTTGCCCATGCCGGTATCTTGAGGTCCGTCTTCCACGAATTCTGGTCGCCTCTGGAGCTCGTTCCTGGGCTCTGGGAAAATACTTGGACAGGACTCCACCTGCCTCGTTGCAGGGACATCCTTCCTTCTATTACGCCAGCAGAATTCCTAGTTTTCTCTCCGCCTGATTACTTCAAAGCTCGTTCCTGACTGACTAATTTCTCTAGTGTCGTGGCTCAACTACCACGCACTCTTCTGACATCCTACTTGTTCATTTCTCCATGCCCAAATTTCTCGTATCCATCCTCGTAGGTCATTTCGTTCATTCACCCCACCATAATATGCATGACGGATCACCTGACCCTCAACTTGCAATTATAATCCCGCTTGGCCCGCGGTTTCTCTCCCTAATTTCTGGCAGAGGAGGCGCCTTCCGAAATTCTCGGGGTCAAAGAACTGGACTCAAGTACCAGATTTTTATGTCTACAAACGGTGTTTTTGGCACGTTCGGTATTCCCATGTCTCGCCTCTATGGCGCCTTGGTGTTTACTTGTACCGAGTGTCTCCAATATGGGGAATTCTTCACCCATTTACGAAATAAAATGGTGATTGCGACATACACTCATTACACCGTTTTCATGAATCTTTCGTCTGTGATATATTATTATCAAAATTATAGTCGATTATTATTGTGATATCTTATTTACAATTTCTTATATATATTACTATTATTACATTAAAAAATTTAGCATGAAGTTAACGTATGTCAACCTTCATGCCCGACCTCCCGTGGTGTAGTGTCTAGCGTCACTGCCCCTCATCACAGAGTTCCCGGGTTCGAATCATGGCATGCTTGGAGGACAAGTTGTTTTAGTAACCATATAAGTTCCCCTTAAGGTTTAAACTAGCTAATGACCTTAGCAGTTGGTGCGACTATAAATAAAACTTAAACGTTATTTATGGATAACTCAAGGAAAGACTAAAACGAAAACTCAAAGGATTAATAAGCCAAAATCCACTTGAAACGTCTGAAGAATGGGATTCGTGGGACATTCAATAATTAAATAGACAAGTTGTTGTAGAAAAAGAATTGTGTATTTTTACACAATGACACTTCAGTACTGCTGAACACATTCCCCACTAATATTGATACGCTTGTTCCAACGATGAACTAGCTATTTAAATATGTTGTTAAGAGATTTTTGCCAGTCTCCCATAAATTCTTTGACCTTCTCGTTATTACTAAACTGTTTTTGGACTCTGGTTTAGAATGGTGAGCCTAAGTTCCATCACGTGTTATCATCTTGTCTAGAGAGACATCACTTTTCTTTTCATAGCGTTAGAGTCTTCTTTCTTTGTGCTGTTGCGTTAATTCATTTTGGACCCAACTTGAAGTTGCGGCTCTTGAACTTGTTACTGATAACGTTATGATCATTGAAACTTTTTTGCAGCAATACATTGATATTCTCGAATGATGCCGTTAATGCGGGTTTCTAGCGCATAATTTGACACTGAGTTTCGACAGTTTATGGTCTGTTTTACAGAGTAACAAAATTTCCGCCTGTCAGACAAGTTGCACCATACTGTAAAATCATTACAGAAATGATTTTAGGTACTTTCTCAGCTCCAGAAAGCGCCAACTGGATGTAATATGCGAACCTCAACAATTTTTTTCCGTTAGGTATTTTCAGCTCATCCCAGTGACGCCAACGTAATGCTTCACCTAATTCAGCAATTTGTCCCTTTAATTACTAAATTCCTGTCTTATTATTTTCATTCATTGAAATATTTCACTTTCCATAGGACTAAATTTGAAGAAATGAACAACATTTTCGTTTTATCGACTGAATTTCGAGTACTATAGGACATGTAGCTGTAAAATTGTCTCCGTTTTCAACAATACGTGTAGCACGTACCGCACGAAGCTGCGTTAGCTGTTCCTCGAAGTTTTTATCATCTATGCAATGATTAATAACATAATTAGGATACCCTAGTGACACCATATGCGATATTTACGGACGTAATGTAATATGGAAATTGGAGAATAGTTTTAAACTGACGCAAATAGGAAGAACCATTGACGAAATGTCTCGAAACAATATATTTAACAGTAATATTTGCCAACCTTTGTATTAAAAATTTGACCTAATTTTTCACTTTTTGACAAATTTTCCTGGTATATTCATTTATTACACACCTGTTTCATTAAAAGTGTGTAATGTAGTAATTATTGTTATGACTAGGACACTTACGTCAGTTAAACGGAGACTTTTATGCCTGCCGCTGAGTAGAACGTTATCCAACACTGCATAACTCTTTTCCGTGGCCTTCTTATTTGTAGGTTAAGAGCCAATATAAAACGTCGGTAAAAGAGCCCATAGAGGCAGATCTTGAATTGCACTCAGCCTTTATACATCAGGCTGATCTATTCATTACTCAATCTTTGTCCTTATCTTATTGTATGACTGAACAATAATAATAAACCTTCTTTTTACTACTTTGGAAGTGAAGTCTGTCTCCCTGCAGCCAACACTCCTCGCTGCATTGAAGATTGGACTTCGCTCCAATCCGAACTCAATCTACGAAGAAATCTATCCTATTTCCTATCCTATCATCAATCCTAGACAACTCTTATTTCCTGAAGTGAATCTTGATTCACTCTCCTCTTTTCTTACACGCTACCAAATCTATACAAAGACTATCATCACGACAACGGTAACCAAGCCATTATTTCGTGGTAGCTACAACAACGATGGCGAAAACAAGTGTACGTCGTTTTCATTTACTTTAGAAGTATGTAATATCCATTGTATGTAATATCCATAGCACCTTGTCATCATAAGAGCTTTTTTACTGCTATAAAACCATAAATATTTTAATAATGCCCTTCTGTTATTACATAGATAGTGAAATGACTCAATTTATTTTAGTAGTCATAAAATTGTTGTAAAATATACTAGTAATATTAAAACGGCTCAATCATTGAATACGTTTAAAACTCGCAGTATCATGCTGGTGTAATTTTGCTTGTTTTACAAAGGTACTGCAGATAAGTATTGAGGTTTTTTTTAGTAACGGATGTAATGAATCACAGCGGAGCTGTTGAAAGAACGCAATTGGTGCATGACACGTAACTATCAGTGGAGCATGTGTGATTCCCTTCATATTCTTCGTTTTATGCAACTTCCGCTCATCTCGTGCCGCTTCATCAATTGTTGACAGGAACTGATCATACAGCATATAAATACAGAACAGTCCACAGCAAGCATCTCATTGGAAGTGATGAAACCGGACGTTCTGTTGCGAATGGCATTTAGGACGTGCTGAATGCTCTAACGGTCCTCAATTTTACACCTGCGTGGCAAATACAACAGGAAACCGCCATAGCACAATAGTTTGCTTCAAGGCAAACGTAATTCATTCATTTATCGTAAAACCGACAGACGAAATAAACGCGTGCCATACAAAATATAAATCCTCTGTACTTTTCCTTTGGTGATTCATGTACAATGAATTAGATTCGCCATATTTGGATAATAAACAAACCTCGTCACAAAGAGTGAGTGTTCCTGTCGAGTGCAACCCGCCGGACAAATGAGCTATCTGCGGAGAAGGCGATCTACGCCTCTTTTAACTTTATAAAACTACATTACATTGATTATAATACCAAAGTTTCGTAACAAAGCATAACAGCATAACACGCCTGCCTACTTTTCCCACTAGAGATTATTGAAGATAAATATTCCTAAATATTTGTAGGTTGGCCTTTGAATTATTTCTCCGAATAAACCAATTTCTATTTATCTATAAAAATATGTTTTGTAAACAAAAGTGAATTGTTTTTCATATCATATTTACTTTCACCAATCATTTATCCTGACCTTATAGCAATAAAAATGTTCGATTTGCTGTAAAGAAATACATTTGTTTGTTGGGTTTAATGATTAAATATGAAAAAAATAGAAATTTACTCAACAATATTATTTATAAAACATTAGAGAGTACTGGCAGACCGTATAACATTACTTAGTGATTATTCTTATTGCAAAACATGGTGGGTCGTGTAGTAGAGATTTTTCACGGTAATACATACTATTTCCCTTCCCCTGTATTTTGTCTGCGGCGATGTAGATAACTGATATGTTTTTCAGAATCATCTTTATCTAAAGTGGCGAATGATGGATGAACTCCACGTCTGTAGTACAACTCCTTAGGGAACCATCAGAATCTAAGGCAAAATTCAGTCCGCCTATTTCAATTTACAAGCCAAGACTGTCGTCCTGATTTTTGGGTATGCTCCAATCTCAACTTTTAGGCCACGCTTATTTGGAGGGATTTAGGTTAGTCACAATCAGTTGCTATCACCTAAATGTTTAATAAAACCAATGTTTAAGTCAACAAAACACTGTCCTTTAAGGCTGGATGCCATACTCATACTCATCTGTCAACAAGATTACATTATTTACATTTCCAATTTTCACCAACAAAAGACAAACTTATAAAACCCATTCAACAATTCTACTCTGCAAAAAGGTGCATTACACTAGCTTTGTTCTTTCATAGTTATACTCCATGCATTTCCTCAAAGTACTACAAGTTTCATATCGGTAACACAGTAAATATATTAATTGATTTATGTTAACATGTGATTACTACTCTTATCAATTCACATATCTAATTTCACCACATTTAAATATTATTATATTTAACATCTAATCAACCACTACGAAGTCCTAATTTGTAATACTATTTTCTTTTTGAGCAATACCCATTTTACCTTAAAGTACTTCCTTAATGTTTTACCATACATGTTTAACCTTAGTTTGACTTATTTAACATACTTGTAGTACACCTCATTTTCAACTCACTGTGCCCTTACGTTTGCTTATCAAATTATTTTTCTTGCTATTATTTATTCTTTAAGCTAGGTGCCCGACGTTTCCCGTGCTTTTATTTATAATAGCCTGGTGCATAATCCTATAATAGTCAGGAATCGTAGATAATTCGTGTCGTTGCCGTCAACCTCATCCTCCTCCGCCATGTTCGCCCACCTCCGTCGCACCGAAACTATATCACTGAAGTACAGGTTAAATTTATTCAAGGAATTTATTAAATTTTGCTAAAAGACTGATTTTTGTTTAGTATGATAATAATTTTTCCCAATGTTAATCATTCACAATACCCAAACTATATTTTAATTTTGATTTCAAATTTATTTAGCAGGAGCTTTTGGCATTGCCATAGTCGTCTACAAAACATTACAGAAATGTTTTTATATAATGGAATTTGTTCAAAATTATGACAATATAAAACAAATTTGTTTTTTTCAATGATTTGATGTTAAAAATATTTTACATACCCTCATTTAATTGAGTATATATATAATTATAATTATAAATACATAATTTCTAACTTTTTTCATACCGAAAGCTCCTGCTAAATAAATTTGAAATCAAAATTATATTATGGTTTGGGTATTGTGACTGATTAACATAGGGAAAAAATTATTGTCGTACAAGTTTAATTGCAATGACTTCCATAACAACGAATTAGAGACCTGAATCATTAGCACACTCTCCACATGAGCCCTCACTATGGAATGAATGTAGAAGGCGGAATTTGGTTTGCACCCTTCCACATTCTCTCAGGGTCTGAATTGCAAGTAACCTGTCAAATGTCAGAATCAGACTCAGCGACTCACATTACACCGGTTTAGACACCAAACTCGATAGTTTCCTTGTTGTTTTCATGTAACTCCTTTCCACCGTTTCTCCCCTCTCATACTGAAAGGGGTAGAGATTATACACACATAGAGTCGGGGGGAAACACTTTCAAAGTAATCGACACCGAAATGTATTTAATCAAATGAAATATCGGCTAATTGAAACATTTCCGCCCCTAGGGACAAGAGCTGGGTCTTACTCCAAGATTTAGATTTAGATTTATTGTTGTTTCCGTTAGTCCTCGATTGAGGAAATAGGATACGTCATGCATTAAAAATGAACAAAATAAGGTACATAATTAAAGACAAATAATCTTAAAATAAATTAATAAAAGAAAATGTATATAGACAAAAGTCAATATAAACACAACACGGACACACGATGTCACACACACACTGGGAAACACAAAGAAGCACACACTGAGAAACACGCAATGGAGTTATGAACTACTTGGACCAGGAAACTGTCCTTCCCTCTGTAGAAGCTCCAGGCAATACATCAATCAAACAAACAAAAGAGAAGAAAAAACTGAACAGAAATTTTAAAGATATGTGATGTGCTAATTTTCAAGGCAGCTCATTCAACACTTTTTGCAGGAACCTTGATTTTAAATACTAGAAGGACGATTAAGAAAATCCTGTACCGAGTAAAACGCGCCATTTAAAAGTATAATTTTACTCTGCTTTACGAAGCTTTTGTAGGTACTATTTTTAACCTCTGGCGGAAGGCTGTTGTATAAAATTATCCCGGTATTGTGAATACTTTTCTGGTGTAGAGCAAGGCGATGCTTGTCCACATGACATTAGAGCTGAACTGTGCTGATGTTTGATCACAACGAAGACGTGTACGAAATTTGGTCGACTTTGCTACTCGCGTTTAAATTTGTATACGGAACATACATGCTTAGGATATTTGAACATTTTTAACCGTAAACATTGAAATTAAATTATAAGAATAATACAGATGATCCGTCTAATTGGTCATTTTGTTGCGAAAAAACTTGTAAATTTAATTGACGTTCTATTTAAGTAACACTACTAATAATACTCAAAAATATTTTTAACTCGAGAGCTCCACACACGCCGCGCCGTATAAATACAACTCATTGAGCCACTTACAGTCAATTTTATTATTTGAGATTATAGATGCCTTATTAATTTTATAATTTCTCTATAAAGGATTCCCTTGTTTTCTGCATCAGTCCTTTTGTTTACTAATTCTTCAACATTGTAATAAATGACATACTTCGCAAGTTTTTCTAGTTAGTGTACCTAGCGGATTAACGCAAGGATTGTCGACGCAAACCGAGGTTTCCTGCGCCTTAGTGTGTTGATTGTGCTTCTCAGTTGCAAAGTATTATGGAACATAGATATTTTAATGCTAAGTAAATAACTTCCAAAGTAATGTCTAAATTTGCCGCGGCAAAATTTTGTCGAGACTCTGTTTTAGATCATATCACTACATTCGGGGCTAGAAGTTGTACCTATAAGCGAAGTTTCCCTTTCATCTCGCCGCTACAACTGATTTGTCAAGGGATCGAAGTTGGTCCTTTCAGCGGTGCGTGTGCGTTTGTCAGGTGACAACAGATTCAGCACGGCCGTGTAACTTCTGAACCAATGTACAATGAACTCTAATATTTTTGCACACTTTCATTATGGTATAGGGTTACTTCATTACACAATTTTATGAGATTTGGTGATGGTTGAGTGAGAGACTAAGGTGACTGACTTCTCGGTGATTTGACCCTTTTATTCTTAAATCACATTTTATTATCATTATTTACAGCCTCATTACTATTTGACATTTTCATATAAATATATATATATATACTTAATTACCATTTTCACCATCTATTTTTAACCTAATAATTTTATTACATACGCCATGTATGTATTCAATACGGTACCAATTTTGCAATAGGATTTTAAAACGTTTTGTTTTAATCTATTTTATATTATCTGTATCACTCAGTTTAATAACCTTATTTACTAATTTCTTAACGTATCCAAATGTATGATAAGACTTATTATTCAATATCACATATAGTACAATTTTCATTCCTATATTACTTAGATTTAAAGTTATTTCTATATCTTACATTAGTAATATCCAGAGAATTTATACATTTCTTTTCTTCCGTTTCCTATTTAATTTATATTTTGGTGCTATATTGATGTCTGGGTAGTGTTTATCTAAGATTCTTTTGTGGTAGCAGATTCTCAACCTTCCCATTCCACAGGTCAGCGACATCTTTGGCGCACTAATTCTCTGTACTATTGCAAATACCACATACTACTTCCGAATACGCGACATATTCGAGTCGGATTTACACCTGATTTTTTTTGTTCCCTTCTTATTATTAAATTCCCAAATTTCTATTAATTCTAATGTAAATACATAATTTTTCGTATTATCTGAAAGGAAATTATGCATTACAAAGATTTTCCTTCACGTGGTTTTTTATACTATAACTCCTCGAAATTAGTAAGTAGGTTAGCTAGCTGTCAGATAATGCCACGATAATGAAGTGATATTTATAAATGTTGCAGGCAGAGCGTATTCTCCCCGTGAACAGCAACCACATCCTGGAGAAGCAACAGGAAGCGACCGATGTGACCCCCGTGGATCAGCTGACGGAGGCAGACGCGCCGCCCACGGCCCCTTCCACGAGCGAAGCCACCACCACGACATCGCCCAGCCCACAGCCCACGACGCCCTCGTCCACGACGACCACGACCACCACGAGCACCACGACGACGACCACCACGACGCCCAAACCCACGACTGCTAGGCCCACGACGACGACAACCACGACGACGACCACGACCAGAAGACCCACCTCCACAAGAAAGCCACCTCCCGTGTCACGACAGCCAAGTCCGGCGCCTCCGACCTTCGCTCCAGGAATTCCTCAGGGAGGTGGGAATTAATCATCTTTAAACACCATCGCACACTCACCCTGCACAACCCCAACATCTTCTCCGCCATTTGCAGTACGTCAGTCATCGTCAAAAAGAAACATTGCTACGTAATTGCCAACGCTGAAAGATTGGTTGTGGTGGAAATACTTTTCATAAATTTCTCAGTTGCTCATTTTATTGATTTGGTAAAATATGAATGTGCGTTTCGAGCGTGTGGAAAGCTCAAGCGGATGGATGTGTTCCAAATATTAATATATTTGGATTATTTCACGTGTAGAGAGAGTGGGGTAGACGGGGTACTTATTATATTTGGGGTAATAAAATCAACAGAAACTTTTGAAAAAATTAAAATGTAACCGTATACTATTACAGTATAGAATGAATTTACCATAGAATCTTTTTCAACAAACCGAAAACTTCATCGTCACCTAGTGGGGTCAGCTATTGTATAGCTGGAAAACGTGGACGATTCACCATCTTCATTTTTTTCTTCTCCACAGGAGCAATGAGTCAATCATTCGCATTGCCTTCAGTAGTATGTGTATACAAAATCTGCAGTAAAGACTCCGGTGAGGATGAACAATATACTCGCTTTGTTTGTTTCTTTGCATTTCTTGTAATTACTGAACATATTTTGTAATGCTCTCTTAGTGTTAGTAACATTTTTCTTAGTTTTTTAGCTTTTCCAATTTTTTCATTTTATATGCTCTTCTTAAAGTCATTTCTGTCTGGATGCCCAGTCATAACTGTTGTTTTACTATGCTTTCAACTTTTCTTTTTCCGGTTTCCTGAGGGTTACCTGGGGATATCTGGTTTTGAATCCAATCTTTGCCAGTTATCTTTTCCCCTTATATTATATATGGTTAAGTCTATTTCGAAGCGTTTATCGAAAAGAGAGGCCTCCTACCTGGCACAGTGCATCTGAAGTTTTCTGAAGCTTTGTTCTCCATCGTGAATGCAGTAAATTTCAACGTTAAAAACGTTGATATTATTTATTCAATATTCTGTCCGTATTTATTGTTTAAGTTTAAAACACCTGGTAGTTTTCCCTGGATTCTTCCTTCCGTAGTACTTAATTTTACGGTGGTTTTCTTTTTCAGTTGTGTGCGACTTCGGGATAGACCCGGAGCCAACGCTGTGCAGTTGGATGAACGGAATTAACACCACACTTCTCTGGCGCATCGGCACGGGTAGAGGCGCCTTCTGGATTGGAGGACCAACCGTCGACTTCAATTTTGGTGACTCCAATGGTACTTATTCTTTAATTAATTATACATATGCATAAAAATTACATTGTCAGGTTAATTAAAACAATTAATGACAGGAAAAAGAGGCAGAAAGTTGGTGACTTACCTGAAGTTCACAGATGGCAGGCACCATGTAGCGTTTCATATTCTTGAATTTTCGGAGGCACCGCCCCCTGCATAAGAAAGTTTGGAAAACATTTCAAGTGACGGCCGGCCGTATAATTATATTCAGATTGAATTATCTGTTTTAAACGTTTCAAGGGAAAAGTATTGATATTTATTGAACTGCCCACCGCCAGGCGGGTATGCGTTCTTGGAGACGTCAGCGGCGGCAGGTCCCGACCAGGGCGTCGCGGTGATGTCGAGCGTCCCTCTGCCGGGAACGGGATCTCAAGGCAGCTGCTTCGCGTTCGCTTACCGCGCAGAGGGCCTCAGCCCTGCGGCCTTGCGGGTGTTGCTGGCGGGGACCGGACCAAGCAGCCGCGTCCTGTGGGAGGCGCCGTGGGGTCTGGCCGAGGCTGGCCGATGGGCCGAGGCGCGTCTGCTGTATGCGTCGCCGCTGTCGCACCAGCTGCTGCTCGAGGGAGCGCCCGTGGACGCCGCCGACCCTGGACGTCTGTACCGCGGCTATGTCGCCGTCGACGATCTCCGGCTGCTGCCCGGTGCTCAGTGCCGCGGATTCTGTACCTTCGATGCTGGCTTCTGCGACTGGGGAAACGAGCGAGGGGACGACTTCGACTGGAGCCTCGTGAGTATTCCTTATATATTCTAAATGAAATTACTTGCACTTTATAATATTATGTATTAATTTTATTTTTTAAAAAAAAGCAATACTTTAAAGGGCGGGCTATTACAGGGATATTTTTAAAAATCGGGGTTAATTACTTACTGGGGTAACCACGAGTAGCAGATTTCGTTCTTTCTGGATGACGAACCTGTTTTATCTTCCTTCGTCAAGACGTAGGTTACTAGGCTACCGGCACTTCATCTTCTTTTGGGTTGAATTCTAAATTTTGCCTGTGCCGGCGAAAAGTGGGATGAACCTAGTGCTACCGGTGACTGAGGAAAACCCAGTTTTTCCTCCTTCCCTGTGGCCTTTCTTGTTCTTAATACCTTCTCACTGAAGGGTAACAATTCCCATCTCACTTTCAACTCTTGTCGCACTCTCCAGGTTCCTTCTCCCTTCCACATCTTGATCAACTCCCCTCCCTTCCACCTCGCCTCCTCAACGTCTTCAACAAGTCTCCATCTCTACTTCCTCGCCCTCTCAACGTCTAGAACCATTCTGCCTATTTTTCGGCTTCTCTCCTCCTAGCTAAACTCGTATATCCCGTCTCCAAGGGAAAAAGGCAGTCCCACGCGATTTTTGTCCCGCCAATCCTCACGAGTCCTTCGTCCAGCGCGGAAAATTTTCCATGACGCAGGGAACAGTGTCCTATGGAAATTTTGAAGGCTGAATGTATCTTCAGCAAAACAACTTTAATATAATTCCATATACAGGCACGTCTCTCGACCGACAGCCTGGCGCCGGGAAATTCCTCTTCTATCTGCCTGTTTCCAGTTATAATGTTCTTGATGACTTTTTGGTCCTTTAAAATCCTAAAAGTTTGAACAAAATTAGGTAGGGGTGCTACTGCGCTACAATATCGTGCGTCAATTAACTTCATTGCAACTTACAACGTTTGCCTCTTTTGCGTTCCTATACATTTCATCCGATTGCCATGACAGTTTGCTGCTTTGTAGCGCTCACCTTACATCTTTCGAACATTTAGGATCGTTCCTTTCCGCATTTCAGGATTAAGAATGGCTTTATAATTGTACCGGGAATATTTTTGACTTTCTTAATGTACTGGGCGTAATATTCAGTCTCTCTTAGTTTATCGGGAGTTTTCTCGTCTGTCTTAACTTACCAGAAAATTATTTGACATTTTTCGGATTTTTCTTACATTCCTGTTATTATATACTACTAGATTCCTTGATGATTTTACATCTGTTAATCTGGAATTAGGCCTAGACATTTTATGTCAAAGGAAGTTGAAATCCTTCAATTGAAGGTCAAGTAGGAGTGTATAGCTAATTTGTAATACAGAAAAGAATGAAACAATGTCGACAGGTTCAGGGACTAGAACCCCGGAATCTCCCGTTTTTCCGGGCGGGCACTCTACCACTGAGCTAATCCGAGTCGACGTCCAAGGACTGATTCAACATCCCTCCATTCCTGTAAATCTAAAGCAGACCCACCTAAAATTTACTAATCACCTTCATCACCTTTGATCAATTTAAACAATGTCCGTTCTTCACAAAATTCCTAGAAATTAGGTTGTGATGACATAAAAATGACGGAAAAATAATAAAGCATCTTGTCGAATCCGGAGGTATGGAAGTCGCTGAGTTCAATTCTCACATTCAGCATGCAACATCTGTAGTACTATAGCCTCAGGGTGGAGGTGGGTGAGAAAAGGGTGAAGGTCTATTACATAACATATTATTAGCTTTATTATTGTACGGGAATATTTTAGACTTCATAATGTACTGGGAGTATTATTCAGTCTCTCTGAGTTTATCGGGAGTTTTCTTCTCTGTTTTAACGGGCCAGTGAATTATTTGTACATTTTTTCAGATTTTTCTTAAGTTGCTGTTATTATTTTAGGTCCTAGTAGATTCCTTGACTTGATTAAGATTCTGAGTCAACGCGGTGCTTATAAGTAAATTACATTTCGTCAGCTCCCATAGGGTAGGGGGCGTGAAAATATTAATTTTCAATAATGGGACGCTCTCGATAATGGTTTAGTTACGTGTTGACAAAAAAGAGAGCTGTCGGATAAAATACTGTAGGGGTGAATTCCTGTGTAACGCCGAGCTCCCAGCTAGTTTATAACTTAAAACAAACGAAAGACAACAGTGTAAAATAAATCAACCTTACTTTTGAAATGTGCTACAGAGTTTTAATTTACCAAGTACAGTATTGTTCGAGTAAAACGCGATCTCGTGTAATATGGGTGATTAATTTTAAGGCGTTAAATTGTTTGTATTTTCTGCGAGGTAAGTACAATTATTTCTTGTTCAATGTCTGTATTGGGGGCATAAACACAGCGTCGGGGTTGACAAGTTATGTAACCGCGATAGTGCTTTTGACGTAGGATTGAGCGTTGTTATTTTCGTGGTAAGAGCCGCGGGAGCCACAGCTCGGCGACGGGTCCGAGCCACGACGCGACGGCGTCGGTGGCAGGTGGCTACGCCTTCATCGACTCCGGGTTCCCGCGACGCCCAGGAGACGCCGCGCGCCTCGCGAGCCTCGCGCTGCCCGCCACGGCGCCCGACGCGCCGCTCTGCCTGCGCTTCTGGTTCCACATGTTCGGCCCCGCTGTCGGCGCCCTGCGCGTGCTGCTGCGGCCCCTAGGCGTCGCGGCGCCCGCAGAGACCACGCTGTGGACGCTGGCCGGCGACGCGGGCAACGCCTGGTTCATGGCCAAGGTCACCGTCGCCGCACTCGGAGACTTCCAGGTAACTTCTTCACTTTTATACTATAATAAACTGCGGGGGTTCATTTTAATTTAATATCAATATAAAGTATCGGGTTAGATTAAATAAAAAACAAATTAAATTATTTCACAGAGAACAAAAACAAACAACAATAATTAATAAACTTTGGGTCCAATTTCAAAATTTTCCACGACTAGCTCAATTGAATTTAGTACTTAAGGGTCATTTTTGTGGGCTTATCGTGTAGCAACAAAATCGTCATTACACACTTTTCGATATTGGCACCATCACACCTGAGATTTATTATGGGTCGTAAACAGCTTCGTCCTTTGCCCACGCCACTATCTTGAGGTCCGTCTTCCACGAATTCTAGTCACCTCTGGAGCTCGTTCCCGGGCTCTGGTGAATTACTTGGACAGGACTCCACCTGCTTGCAGTTCGCCTCGTTGTAGAGACATCCTTCCTTCTATTACGCCAGCAAGATTCCTCGTTTTCTCTCCGACTGATTACTACAAAGCTCGTTCTCTAGTGTCGTGTTTCAACAACCACGCACTCTCCTGACATCCTACGTGTTCAATGCTCCATGCTCAACTGCCCGTATCGTGGATTTAACACCACGCACCCTCCAAGCTTCTTCCTTCTTCAAATGTCTATGCCAGACTGCCTATAAATTTCTCCTGTCCATCCTCGCAGGTCATCTCGTTCATTCACTCCACCATGGGATTCACGGTGGATCATCTGACCCTCAGCCTCCAATCAAAATTCAGCTTGGCCCGCTGTTTCTCTTCCTAATTGGTGGAAGAGGACGCAGCTTACGAAATTCTCGGGGTCGAGAAACTGGACTCAGGTATCAGATTTAAGTCACCAAACGGTAAATCTGTCGCGTTCTGAAACCCGATGTCTCGCCTCTCTGGCGCATTGGTCTTGACTTGAACTACTGTCTCCAATATGGGGAATTCGTCGACGAAATAAAATGGCGATTCCCACATACACTCATTACAATACGTATGAATATACGTATGATGATGGTTGAACAACCATGACGAATATGAACGTCGAATGAATCATATACACTTTTCTCCACTGTCTGCTTTGAAGAATGAGGTGAATAGACTGAGATTCGGATGAACCGATATCTTCGGGGGAGAACTTTCCTATATTTTACTCTTCACTGTGCGAATTTCAATTTAAATCTTTATACATATCAATTTTGTCATTCGGTCAGTCTATACTCAATTTTTATTTACGACAAAATTACTAACCTGCGAAAACGCATAGCAGAAGAGTGCAACAAAGTTTTTCTTGTAGCGGTTGAAAGTTATAAATATAAAAAATAAGTCCAGCCAGAGAGCAGGGGTGTTACCCTACTTTACCAACCCACCCCAATAAACCATTCCTTTCACCCAGCGGTTTTTAAAAAATCGTACAATATTTTGTAGCGTTCCTGCGTCAATGAAGCTTATATTTTATATTTATGACTTTCAATCGCTACAAGAAATACTTTATCCCACTCTTCTGCGATGCGCTATCCAAGAGTGAGTAGAGGTCCACTAATTAACTAATTTAAAAGAACGTAAGAGACACAGATGATTCAATCTTTGCAAATAGGTTTGGAAGGGTTTGCACTGACGATTGTTAAATTTTCAGACCATTTAAAGCAAAAAATTTGAAATCTATGAGTTATCAAAGTCGAGCTATATAACAGAAATACAAAAAACCCTGCCTTTTTTCAGTTTTTTCGCCATATCGCAAGTATAAAATGCTTTAAATATTTTTATTTGCATATCATAAAATGGCATTAAATTCTGCGTTTATAAGACCTTTTACAATAACGTGGGTCAATCCGAATGGACACTGTGAAGCTTCAAACTCAGGGCTCTACTATTTTGACGACGACAGTAGATGAGTAGTTTCAGAATGATATCTACGTTTAGGAAGTAAGAAGAGTTATAGCAACACACTTGAAAGTAAATCAGTACGGTATACCTGGTTTGTGTGGTTCTGGGTGCGTATAACAATTGGGAAAGCGTGATATTAATTTAATAAAAACATACAGTATATGTTAGAAACCCTTATGTAATTAACGAATTAAATCTAGACAGGACCAGGAATCGAACCGACGACCATCATTAAGAACGCTGTATCTCTAAACAATGAGATATCCTTGTCGACTCCCAGTCACACGAACTTCTTGAAAGTGGAAAAGTTTTTATCTTCTCTTGTCTTCTTTTCTTGGTCTTATTCATGCTGTTCGTTATTTTTTGCTCTCATTTATACATAACAGTCCAAATTTTCACTCCCTCCTGACTCCCTGCAGAATGTACCAATGATCCAGAAAACCAATATAACAACAGAAGAATATACAGGAATTAAATTAAGCATCTTTATTAAATTTCAATTCCATTTCGAGAGGTTAGGGTGGGAAATAAGCCAATAAGAGCGAAGAATGAAGACGTTTAGAATATTAAAAGAAAACTGTTCGTGTTGGGGATAAATTGTTCGGAAAATCAGTGTCCATCTATACAGTCAATGGTTCTATTTTATCATTAGCAACCAGATGGCTGGTTCATAGCACCACCAGTTTTAACCTTACATAAAGTTAATTTGCTTCAAAGTCTGTTTAGCTTATCGACAGTAAATCCATTTTGAGTTATAACCCACAGTATACAATGGCTTCAGAATAAAATGCTCAGAGAATGCTTCGTTTGTTTGTCATATTAGCTTAAATATGTGACAGCACACAACACCGCCTGGATCTGGACAGACTGTTACTCAAATTTTCGTTTTTGTAGGTAGGTGTTATTCTGGCACGTCACGTGGCAGTCAGCCACTCCACCTCATGTTAGTTTGTCCTATGAGTCTTTTCTCTCTTCCCGTTGCAATAAATATTTACGAATGATGCTATCATTGGAAGATTTGAGTGTTGCAGCTCCTAAACGGTAAGATTGTGAAATCAATATATTTCTTCAAATTAAATGAAATATTCGAAATATATAGGCGAAGTTGTGTAGGGGACAGTAAGGAGAGGTTTCATATATAGAGAAAATCGTTGAATCCTAGTTGTTGTTCCATTCAGCCTGGTGAAGTTTACCCGTTTTACGTCCGCACTTTGCATTTGATACGAGTCGTTATATGAAATGAATCGTGATGTGCAGATCCTGCTGGAGGCGACGGTGGGCAACACGGCGATGGGTGACATCGCGGTAGACGACGTGTCCTTCACGCAGGGGCCGTGTCCAGGTACAGTGAGACGAGTGGGCGGCGTCTTGGCGTCCGGCGTCGCCTCTCTGATGCCTGTTTTTGCTGTGTGCAGCGGCGCCGCAGGTGGCGGCCCTGGAGACGGGTGACTGTACCTTCGAGGTGGACGATTGCGGCTGGACCAGCAGCGGTAATCACGACGCAGTTGCCTGGACCAGGACGCCCACTCGCACGCTTGATGCTCGGCAGCGCCGCCGCCCATCTAGCACGGACAACGGTCAGTGACTCATTCAATAAGTTATATTTTAAACGTCAACTCTATCACCTGTGACCCATACAGACAATATATATCTAGTCTTTATATGCAACTGGTTATCTCTCACCGTTAGCTGAATACCAAACCGCCAGACCATACACTCAGTGGCCAAATTAGGCCATCGACAACGTCAGCGTCAGAGTCCGAGATACCTATAAATAAGAATTCGGGAGAAGTGAATTATCAGTTGTACCGTGTTTTTGCGAAGATATGGGCAAAAGATGTGATTTAACTGATTTTAAATTTAGGATGATCGTAGGTGCTCGAAGCGTCGGAACCAGTATCAGCAAAGTGGTTCCACTTCTGACGTGTTCAAGAGCATCAGTTATTAATGTTTACAGAGAGTAGACTATAAAGGAAACAGCCGGGTCTCAACGTCAGGCTTGTGGTCGTCGCAGGCAACTCAGTACTCGAGCTGAAAGGAGTTGTCCAGTGCAACAGAATAGCAACAGAGTCAAATAGCAGAGAATCTTAATCAACGACACCTCTGAATGAACTGTTCGACACGCATTGCACCGCATGGGCTACTGAAGCCGACGACCTGTTCGGTAGGTTCTACTATCTGCCTTGAACTAAAGCAGACGTCTTCAGTTCGCAAAGGAGCACAAGGGTTGAACAGTACATGTCTGGAAAAGGCTCATGCGGTCTGATGAGTCGCGATTTCAAATGCACCATGGAAATGGCACAACACGAAAGCATGAACCTAACTGCATTGCCACAACACGTCGACCTGGTGGCGGATTATGGTTCGGGGGATGTTTTCTTGGCATAGTACGGTTCCTTTGATTCCTATGAAACAATGTCTGAATGCCCAAATATTATCTCAGATCAAGTACATTGTGTCATGTTAATGATGTACACTGCCATGGATGGAAGCTTCCAGCAAGACAATGCTCCTAGTTATAAAGCTGGCATTATCCTCAGATGGTTCGAAGACCATGACGGAGGCTTTAACTTACTTCGCTGGACTTTACAGTTACCAGATCTCAATCTAATTGAGAATTTGTGGGATGAGATGGAACGGACCATCGGGAAGCTGGATCCAGTGCCATCACATCTTATGGAATTGGAAAGTGAAGTTCATCAGATATAGTCTCAAATTCCTCCTACTACCTACCAACATTCTCATAGAATCCATGCCCAGAAGAATTCAAGCAGTATTAAGAGCAAAAAGTAGCCCAAAATTGTCTTGAGGGGGTGGTCATAACAATTTGACCATTGTTTTCAAAAAATAGGTGATTGATGACTGCAATCTATAAGGTTGGCAACGGACAGCAATTTTAGTTCATTTACAAATCAAAAATCAAAGGCATTATTTCAGTATTTGCGGAGTGCTCATTAAAATAATGAAATGGGTTATTGCAAATTTATCTGCGGAAGTATTATGATAAATCTATTTAAGCATTCACTGATTTTAATTGCATGAAAACCCATCTCCAGGGTGATTTTACTTGAGTAATAACCAAAATCAAAGATATTGATAGAACTGTGTATAACTGTAAGAGATGGAGATGCTTTACACCAGTGGTAGTCAACCTGGTCCCTACCGCCAACTACTGTCGTCGTCAAAATAGAGAGCCTTGAGTTTGAAGCTTCACTGTGCCATTCGGATTGACTTATGTTATTGTCATTTTACGCATAAATTAATGCCATTGTATGATATGTAAATGAAAAATTTTAAAAGTTATTTTATATAACTTGTGGAAAAAAAACAAAAGTCTTTCTTTCATATAGCTCGACTTTGCCAACTCATAGATTTCAAAATATTGCTTCAAATGGTCTGAAACTTTATCAAAAGACAGTTAAAACTCTTCCAAATCTTTCCGCAAAGCTTAAATTATCTGTGTTTCTTACTTTAAAAAAAATTAATTTATTAGTGGGCCTATACTAACTCTTGGACAACGCATCGCAGAAGACTGGGACAAAACTTTTCTTGTAGCGGTTGAAAGTAATATATATATATATATATATATATATATAGCAACGCTATGAAACTTTGTACGATTTTTTAAAAAGAGTATGGAGAAAGGAAAGGTTTATTGGAGCGGGAGGGTAAAGTAGGGCCTGCTGGCCGGGCCCCGACCATTCTCCGCCGCTCTTCCAGGTTGTTTTCCTTTAAATTTTGTTGCGTTTCTACATCAAAGAAGCTTATATTTTATATTTATTACTTTCAACCACTACAAGAAAAGCTTTGTCCCACTCTTAGAAGTCTACTAATTAATTAATTTTAGAAAAAGTAAGAAACACAGATGATTTAAACTTTGCGGATGGATTTGGAAGGGTTTTAAACTGCCTTTTGCTACAGTACAATTTCATATAGGCAGAAGTACGGTAATACCGAGTCAAAGAATAACTGTAACATGGCATGTTTTTAGTGAGGTCCCATACTGATCCAAAGGTTAAGATTAAGCTTAGGAGGGTAGTTTCAAAGAAGAGCTAATGGTATAACCTACCAGCTGCCATAAGGGTTTGTTATCCAGCCAGGGTGAATATAAAGACGCACCCCAAGAAGAATATCATCCCTGCAACACCGGTATGGTATATAAAAGGGTAATAAGAGTAAACGGAAAACAAAGAAAAATTACTTCGAACTGTAAACAAGATCAAATCAATCCAAAAAGTGATACAACGTTTCGACATCTTTACCAGGACAATAGTGAAGATTTTATTGTATATAAAATTCAGTGGCTGTCTAAAGGCCTTGGACATACGATAAGAGTTGTCCGCTGATCATATTGGACCAGTCGGCTCTCTACCTCCTGTTTGAGGCACGAAGATGGGATTGCTGCGACCTCACATCAAACTTCTCTCCCGTCATTGGGAAGGGCGAAAGCCCGATCTACCTGATGTAGGTTTTCTAGAGTCTGCCCTGCTTCTCTTTCGGTTGATACCTATGGCCCGGGGGTCCTAGTCAACCCTTGGCTGCCTTCCTCGCCCTTCCGCATCCCCTCTTTTCAGTTCCCTTTCCAATGAAATTGAAAGCGCTCTCCAAGTCTGATTCTAGTGCTATTGGATCAATGAACCCCGTTCTTCAGTTGAGCCGCTACCTCTGACAAATAATGCAAGTTGGGATGTCACAGCTCCCGCCATTCAAATCTTGCAACATGCTCGCCTACAGTTCCAATAAAGTTTTTTGGACAGCTCTTCAATTCTACTTCCAACTGTAAATCTTATCAAATTAATTTTCGAAATAAGGTCCTTTTATCAAGAAAATGTATTTCTCCCACGGGCTGCTTTCAGTTGATAATTGTTGATCGAATAATTTCAAACGCGCAATACCTATATATGTATGTGAGTGTATATTAATGTATATTAGCATCATAAGCATGTGACATTGTCAAAATAATTCAAACAATTCGTCTGGAAAGGGAATATAAATTTTTATTTAGCAATCTGAATAATTTATAATACTATGAGCTAAGATGCTGAAATCTCCTAAAATCACATTTCAACGAGAAAATTCCAAGTCACAGTAGGCGGAGAAAAATTTGACTTCTTTCCGTTCAAATCTGGAGGACCACAAGGCAGAATTCTTGGCCCACTCCAGTGGTTTTGTTCTCGTCACATACAACACTGGAGATGATGCAGCCATTTTCCCCTGCCTCAAACAACCTCAAATATTACACTAACTTATCCACCCAATCTGCAACAGTGGCTGGAAAAATGAACTTGAATAAATCTGCTCATATCACATTCAGCCTCTGGAAAGAAACTTTCCCCCCAGTCACAATAAATAATGGTCAAATTCCACAAACAAGAACAGTAATATATTTATGATCTAACTTAATCCTAAATAGACTTGAAAAAATCATACAGTAAAAATGAAAAAACAAGTTGAGATGAAGACCAGGAAATATAAATAAATATCTTTACTTGGAAATTACATGGTCCGAATCAGGCGCTTCATTCCCGTCACCATCAACGTGAAATTCCTTTGCCAACGATATTTTCTGCTTTTCACTGACGTCTTCCATGTGACTTTTTTTGCTGTAAATGATGGGTGATGAAAAGTTGATTGTGTTCGAATCTCCCCACAACTATATCATTTCACAAATGTTAAATATATGGACACATTTTACAAAAATGGCACATGAAGAAAAATCGGCGATGGTAAGAAAAGAGATTATTATTAAAATGAATGTAATACAGACATTTCTTCAATTTTTTCATGGAGTCATGGTACACTGACATTCTCCGAATGCAAATAGTCTTTTAATTTTTCCCGTACTGAAAAGCTTATTTCGATGCGTTTCCTCCTTGAAAGGAAACATTTTCTACGTATAATTTTTTTGAGGCGGACCAGTTGATTCTTTTTCATATGTGCAAGTCTAACCATTGTGATGAATACGTTGTAACCACTATCTTGTCGATATTTTGTCCCGTAGCTTGTACCAATCAGTTAATCCCAAATATTTTTAGACAAATTGCCTTCTGTATTTTATTAAAATATTCTTAAACGAGACAACGGTAATTAAGATCACATTTCGTAATATGTATTTGTAACAGTTTTATTGTCATTATTATTTAATTACCTTAAACAGCATGTTATGGATTTTCTCCTAATTTAATTTCTAGTTTACTATGCACCACACTGAAAAATGTTTACGGCCATTCTGAAATACAGAACTTGTCTCTTCATCTATTAATTCTCCTCCGTTTTCCCTTCTTTTCAAAGCATAGTAAAGACATTTCCTTTTCTCATTCTGTTGCTGTTCGTTTTCTTCGTCCAAAATTAATACATTGACACTGAATTCGTTCTTTGAAGACTCCATCGCTCGGCGAAACTGGTGCAGTGAAAAGAATGTGACGGTTACATCAGGGTGATTACAGCCACGGTTTTCAACGACACTGAACGACGACGGTTCAAATTCGGAATGGTCGCGTGACTATTGTGTGTGAATAGATTTTTACGCCTCCTAATATATGGAAAACTCCCATCCGTTCTGAATGCCCATGACGAACTTCAATTTCCAGTAAGTCAACACCTATTCCTCTTTTCTTTCCATACCAATTGATATAAATATAAATTTTTTTATTATTGGATGTTCTGGCGGACTTCCGCTGACGCGAATTCCATGAGTTATGAGGTCAATTTAATTTTTTGAGGGGCTACGTGAGGGCGATCCTGAAACAGGCAACTCCCCTTTAATAGGATAGAAAGGTTAGAGCAAGGTAGCCAAAGGTTGCCTAGGGCCCCCGAGCTATGGTTTAAGGTTCCTACTCGGTGTTTCACTTAAAGCGATGCAGGGAAAACCCTAGAAAACCTGCATCAGGTAGGTCGGGTATTGGGTACTATTCTCACGCCCTTCCAAATGACGGGAGAAGAGTTTGCTGTGGGGTTGCAGCATTCCTTTCTCCGTGTCTCCACCAGTTTTAGGAGGCAGTTGGCCGAGTGATCCAATGGGATCAGCGGACAACCCTTGCCATATGCCAAGGTCTTCGACCCCAGTACATATACCTCCTAGAATAGGTGGTGTCTCAGCATGTGAGAACTTTGATAAAAACACCCCGAGAGAGCCCAGGGCTGGGGGCAATTTAAATCTGTCAAGTCCTGAAGCATGTATGGACCCGTTGTCCTAGCGTCTGCGAGAGGAACTGGATTGTTGGTGTCAGGGATGAACCAAGTAGCGACCCCATAATTTACGCCGGTCATTGTCGCGGACTTAAATAAAAGAGCGTCAGTGATTGGTCCTAAATTGGCAGCGTAGTTGAACTTCGAAAGCGCTATTGGCTAAAAGTCTGTATTGGCGGGGAGGAATATGTGGAAGCCGCGAAGAACAGACGCTTGAAAAAGTAATACTGAACTGATAAGACGGCAGCGTCGACGCCGCTGCTACGACCATCCGTCGCCATCGCCGAGCTTCAACCTGCTTCCAACCAGACGTCAACACTAAGAGATCAAAACAATAGCTATATGTAAAGTGATTCCATCCCCCTTTAAATCTTTTAACACTTCAAATTTTCAAAGTAACAATTCTCCCCATCTTAGCCCCATGGTGAAAAGGATTCTCATGCGATTGAGTAAAACCGCGGCAGTATTTTGAATTTTTCCCAATAGCCCAATTTGATTGTTTAATTTCACAAATTACAATATACTGTATTTTGATAAGTCAATAAATTTGCTGTAATTTGTTTTAAAACAGTTTATTTTATTTCTGAAGTACCCATTTATTCATTTATATTTATTAAAACATTAGAGTGTACTGTATATACAAACCTAGTAATAAATCCACGGTATAATTTCTAGTATTCCTTAATTTTGTAAAATATCTGAGCATGATAACAACTTACGGTGCGGTAAAAATTAGATGACAGTTGGCCGTTACTTCCCGCGTCGGTGTCACTTCTAATTCACCAATCATCAGCTTAAAATAAAGGGCGAGACAATCAGCGTTGAGGAAGAATCGTAATGTATTCTGCTGTTTTAATAGAGGTATATACGACGTTCACTCGCCATCTGTAACATTGTTATCAGGATAAGTATACTATTTAATACTGTTGCAGAGTATTTCCTGGGCCTGAGCAGACAGCTGCTGGTTCCTGCCGGTGGAGCCGCACAACTCACGTCGAGGGAATTCCCTTCCACGGGGAGACCACGTTGCTTCACTTTCTGGTCAGTTTCTCCTCAGCCATGCTACCACACTTACACTATTTCATAGCGTCTTACGTGAATCGTTATTACTGTTGTGATGATAATCGTAAGATTGTCTCCTACAATCCATTTTTTTCGGGAATTCTTTGAATGCTTCCATCCTGCAATGATGTAACTTCATGAGTAAGCTATTGATAAACTCTGCTATGGGAGAATGATGATAGAAAGGCTTTCTAAACTGGACGAAGGACAGTGTCCTCAGCACGCCATCTCGCGTGCAGACCAGCTCTGCTAAAAACACTATTTTACACTTGTTTGCATTTGGTCTTGAACATGCATTGATTTAACCGTGCGGCTCATTTGCATGTCTAAAGAAAACCACGTTCTTTCAGAGATACGTTTTAATGAGCGGCAAAAACAATTATTCCTGTTTTAGACTGAGACGTAAGAAGCCGGAATGTCTCCCCCTGGAAACGTTTCATTGCAGGAGCTACTGCAATCACCACTGGTGATAAAGTAATTTACTATTGCATAGATAAAATGGATGCGACAAAAACATTTCACATATTTTTTATCTTTAATGTAAAGACGTGCAGTTCCAAGTTCAATTCCGGAACAGTTACATTCTAAATATTGTTTCAGGTTGATTCGAAGCTGGATTTGATCACTCCTTCAGGTCATTATTTCCTCTGAGTTGGAGAACAATTCTTTCTTCTGAATAAAGATGATTTTAAATTAATGGCCTTTCAAAGCACATCAAAAGAAATATCGAAAATGCTTCCAATCGAAGCTCACAAATATCGACCGAACCGGAAATAAAGCCGAGGGCTTCTGCTGGATGTGAAGTCGATCCTCCATCTGAGCTATCACCAGCGAGTTTTCTCCATCCATTATATAGCCCTCACCTAAAAGTTACTAAAGCACATTCTTCATGGCTTAGTTCTTTAGGCTTTCAATAGAGAATGGATATTACTTGTAGTTTCATGAAAGGTGCCATGAATTAATTCAAGCAATTGGCCCAGAATAGAGTCTTGAGGGCCTTTATTTGTCCCCATTCAGAATCAAATGTTTTACCAGAATGTGCATTCTTCAGCGTTACTCTTACTTCCCATTGATTAGGTACGAAGTGAACCGGGAAATGGAGTTTTCAATAATTCCATAATACCTTATTTCTCCAATAGATTACAGTGATGTACACTATCAAAGGCTTTGGTATGCTCACGGAAGTTTCCTAGCGGTTAAAGCTTTTGGCTAATAGATTCTAATACAATTTGCTTAGGAGAGAAAATGGTCCTTTCTGTTGATTATCCCCTTACGAAGCCATATTGAGAATTAGTAAGGAAAATTTTTTGGATCATGTGTTTAATAACACTATTGTGAGCTCCTTTCCCTTGGATTTTGGACAATATGGAAACAGTGTCAAGGAAAATTTCAACAAATCTCGGTGTTAAAGTCCCGGGCGATGAACTCCAGTTCATCTAGTCGTGAATTATCTCAGATTTGCCTGGAGCAAATGCAATTCTCTTCTTCCAAATAACTCAGCTGACTTTGCACGTTTTTACAGTTCTTCCATATCTAATATCTCAAAATGTTGGCTGCTGTCTTCGACGTTACATATTCAACCCCATACTCCAATATCTTGTTTTGAACACGCCTCTCAAAATTGCTACTGAAACAATATCTTTCTTCAAGTCTCGTTCACCTCCCAGCACCCCAGGGGTTGAATCAAGTCACCAAGTCACATTATCGTGCTCCGCCAATCACTTGTGATTTTATATTCCCCGGGTGACGAAAGCAGCTGACCTTCGGAAATTCTATGGGGTTGTTGCCGATACGGCCAAAATTTCTCAGAGACTCTGATAATCCCTTGGTATCGTTTTCTCGCACACTCTTATCGCGTCTCCGCCGACATTAAGGTGCCTCTATTTATGATCGGAGATTCCAAAGTGCTTCTTTTCATTAAATTTAATATTCCATTTGGCATACTTTTTGTGCTATTTAAAATACAGATAATTATAAGACAATAATTCAGAAAACAAAATGACATAGATTCGGCGAAAAAAAGCTAAACGGACTTAATTTAGTTATAACATTCCGGCCTTTTTATATAAGGCTCAACCAATGGGACTCAAGCATCCTGGAACTTTGGAAGGAAGTGTAGGGAAGACATAACTAATTAAATTATTTTTTCCCTGGTTTCTTAGTGTATTGTAACACACGGAAACGAGCTCAAGTCATGAATCAATGAAGGAAAAATGCAAGAAATCGAACCCGGGACCTGCTTAGTCTAAATTTTCACAGACTATTTCAGGACCCAATGAAAAACAGACTTTAATTTTAGGCTCTCAAGCGGTGTATTGAATAACTTTATGAGACAGAATGTTGTATTAATAGATATAATGAATCAATGACAAATAATTAGATTACCAACTTCACAACGTTTCCTCCACAATTTTCGTGTACCTCTTCAAGTGCGTTACGTTAAAATACAAGTTGTATACTGGGCACCTGCTCAAAATAACATATAAGTACTATATCATATATATATATATATATATATATATATATATGCCTCGGACTAAGGACATCAGTCTGAGCCTAAATAATCGTCAGACGTCTTAGCGACAACTTCACAGTTGAAAGATAACCATAGTCCAAAGACAATCACAGTTCACAACCTACATATATAAACTGAAGAGACCTTTTCTGTCATTTCGGACGTTGACTGTGAACTTGTTTGCTTTTATAAGTATCATTTCAGAATTGATTCTGACATGATACCTACTTCCATGATCTTAGTGTTTTAAAATCAAACGTGTGTTAAAAATCCGTCCATTGTTTGGTTATCACAGTTTGTTTGTCTGTATTTTGTAGCTTATCATGAGCTCTTTAATCCCTGTTCTTAGCGCTATCTTTGTTTGACCTGGTGGAACTGCCAGGCTGAAAATAGTCCGCAGGTAAGTGGAAATATCCAGGAAGTAATCCGCACTCTGACAGAACGTTGCAGATTTTTCACCAGCCAATCAGGAAATGCTTTACAGATTTGGCTAAAATTGATGCAGATTAGTGATTAGTAAATTTCCACCAATGAGGTAAACTATACGAGAGGGGTGGACAGCAAGGTTAGAAACGCAGAGGGAACGAGAGGAGAACTTTTTGTTTGGAATTGAGAGCGGTTGGTGCTGGAGAGACGGCGAGGTGAGACCCATAAGATAGGAGAACACGTGCCATTGCTTTTATCTCCGTGGCATAGATTTCTATCCTGGAGCTTTGCGACGCTATTTTTTTTTCATGTTTCAAGTCCTGGGGATTTCAGGTGGAAACCATGAATTGGAATTAGCTCCAAAATGCAAAAGCCCAGTTATATAGGTAAATGGGATCATCAATTCAAAGTTAAATGTAGAAAGCAAAATAGAGATGTTGGCAAATTCTCATTCCTAAATAAGACCATCAAAGAATGGAATAATTTACCTGTGGGAGTGTTTGGAGGAAATCCTCTTCAGAAAAATAAAATCAGGACACATCTAAAAAAACGTGTGAAGTGAAGAGGGTATTTTGAATAATATAAATATATATTAGAATTTAAAAATTAAAGTGAAGTGTTAAGATAATATAATTTTTGTAGTGTTTCTCTTTTTTCTTTCAGGGCTATAGAAATTTTAAAGGACTGTGATTATTTTTCTTTAGCTTAGGATTATTTATGTTTAAGGAATTTCTTTTGTATCTGCCAACGGACAACTGTAGACTATCAATAAATACAAATACGTTTCTACTCAGTGTGAATGTCCCAGTGTTATCTTATGTATCGGTTTCATGAAACATGTTTCCGGTAAGAAGAAAAGACTTCATATCTATTCTGAGACGAAGCATTTTCAACCTGCTGTGCAGGTACCTGATGCTTGAGCCGCACCTGGACCTCGCAGGACCCAGCCTGGGGGTGCTGAGGGTGCTTTTGCAGGTGAAAGGTGACCAGGAGAAGACTACGCAGACGCCCCTGTGGCAGCTCTACAACCAGCAAGGCCAGACGTGGCGATTCGCTCAGACTACCATCCGGGACCCTGGACAACCCTACAGGGTCAGAACACGCATTTCAATCAGACAACCCTATTAAGTTGACCTAAGTATTCTCTGCTGAATATTTTGTGTAATATAGAATCGATAGTCTTAGCTTCTGCTGTATTATCACCTTCTTGTTCATACGTTCCAACTCTGATAAGGAACGCAAAGGGACCGACCGATTTTTCTCGTAATAAGCCGGGTTTGTTGCATCCAGGATTTGTTTTTATATTCAGAGATCGAAGAAAATATACAAAATATTATAAAAAATCAAATTTACATTACACAATTGAACTAAATTCCAATACAAAATATTCATATGGGAACATTTCCTGACAATTTTTTCTGATTTTACTGAAGATAGGACGTCAACAATTTGCTCACTATCTAAATTGTTCAGTTGACAAATTATAATTTATTTTATAGTCACACCAACTGCTACTGTCGTCGTCAAAATAGTAGAGCACTGAGTTTGAAGACTCACTGTGCCCATTTGGATTGACGTACGTTATTGTAAAAGATCTCATTTTACGCAGAACATAATGCCATTTTATGATATATAGTTTTTTAAGACATCTTATGCATGTGGTTAGGCGAAAAAATTGAAAAAAAATCAGGGTTTTTTGTCTTTCTTTCACATAGCTCAACTTTGATAATTCATAGATTTCAAACTGTTGCTTTAAATGGTCTGAAAATTTAGCAAAATACATTTCAAACCCTTTCAAACCTATCCGCAAAGTTTTAATCATTTGTGTGTCTTACATTTTTTAAAATTAAATTAGTGGACCTCTACTACCTCTTGGACAGCGCATCGCAGAAGAGTGAGACAAAGCCTTTCTTGTAGCGGTTGAAAGTACTAAATATAATCTTCGTTCATCTAGCAACGCTACGAAACGTTGTACAATTTTTTAAAAAGTGTAGGGAGAAAGGAAAGGTTTATTGGAGCGGGAGGGTAAAGTAGGGTGGCACCCATGCCCTCTGGCCTGGCTTCGACTTTCCTCGCACTTCGATCGCACGTCACAGCCAGATCGAGTTCAACCCTAGTGTGCCAATAGAGGGACAGTTAAAAGCTAATCCAGAGTTTTTCGCCGAAGGGTCTGGTAAGCTTCGTGCTAGTCTTTCAGGGAACGAATTCCCCCAGGTTTCATGTCATCGGTAAAATTCGCACTTTTAGAACTCAGAACATTCTCTTTCCACAAGGAGGGCTTTTTCTCATGTGTCAGCACTTTATATCTTAGGATCCTTAAGGGGAGGACGACCCCAGAAACTGGCAATGAAGTTTAAACTTTCTCAAGAAGAAACGACATCTTTCCGATGTCCGCTGCCCCTCTCTTCGGCGAATTGCGCATCCACTCAGTCAAGCAGGGAACTACTGCTAGGCAGTTTCATCGTCGGCTACTAAGAATGGTTGATCAATCCCAATCTCGACACTTTAGCCCGAATGCTAGACAACTACCTTGAGACACACCCCGTTACTAATATCATTTTGATCCCTTCACACCTCATCTCCCGTTCTCATCTAGGATAACCAGTTCTCAGCGAGCCAACAACAGCAGCCAGCCCTGCCCGCCTCCTACTGTCAGGTTTCACATACCCGGGCCAACCTCTACTACCAACCGGCCAGGAACGGACACAAGGCACACGAGAACTGCACGCTACTACTATCATTACGACGTGACCTGAAGAGCTTGAACAGGGGCATCCACTTGGAGATGAGAGACTATATTTGCATCAATGTCCCATTTCACCCCCAGATCACTGAAAGCAGTAGAATACGCTGCAGCTCCTTCTTAAGCCGCCCTTCATTCTAAGCGTTCGGATTGTTTTGATTGAAAGTCACGTCCCCCAGAAGGAAATAACAGCAAAGTGTTGACGTCGGTGTTTCAGATTGTCATAGAGGGCACCTGGGGCCCGAACAGAGCTGGTGGTATGATGGCAGTGGACGACATCGCGTTCTACGAGGGCGACTGCACGGGTACGTTGTGCGTTGTGCGACCCCAGAGCTGCTGAGAGACCGTGAGTGACCGTTGGTGTTGTTGCAGTGAGGCCCGCCAGCGCCACGTACAGGGCCGCGGACTGCAGCTTCGAGAGCGGCCTCTGCGAGTGGCGCAACGGCTCCCAGGGCCGCGCCTCGTGGCAGAGGGCCACGCACTCCCTCAAGCCCGCGCAGCTGCCCGACCGGACCTTCCGCGCGCCAGGTCACAAAATAACAATACCATTTCATTCATTAATCGCGCTAAGAAATTTGCATTCACCTAATTGTTATGAATACTGTCTAAATATAAAATATCCCCTGCACTCCACTACAGTAATCTTTAGAATACTCCCGGTATTTTATGAGAGACAACAATAATTTCGGTTTATTTAGAGAGTCAAATATAGCTCCAGTACTCTAGGGTTGTCAAAAATACTCGTGACCCACACCACTACGAGGCTTATTTTACCAATCCAGTGTTTGTCGCGGATTCGTAAATAATGTATAACGAATTTGGTAAGAATTGTTACACACATATGCTAAACTTTAGTTCAACCCCTCTCGTTGAGGCTGAAATACAATTTATCCGGCATGTTGAATGTCAGAATTAAATCCACCTGGGATTGGAGCGACCGGAAATTTTAAGATATCTATGTATAATAAATATTTCTCGGCGTCAATTAATTTGATAATGTTTTCTGGGAGATTGTTTGTGTATAATTTCAACCCCACACGGCATAGGAGGGGGAGTATTCACATAGTGGAAATGGAGGGGCGGCACATCAAAATAACAATAAAACTGCCCATATTGGTGTCGACGTCGGTTGTATGGGAGTCGCTTACTTTAATTCTGATATTCAACGTTCTATTTACGTTGCAGTTCAGCCTTTAAGAGGGAAGTGGGTAAAACAAAGATCCGCGACGCGTAAACGAACACTATCAGCACTCGCCACCCCTTGTGTAGGGTTGGAGCAGAACCAATTTTAAAACACGAAGAAAAAGTCGATGTATGCGTCGAATGAGGATTTTTAGGGGTTGATAATTTTGATGTTCTTGGTGTGTAATTTCAACCACATTTAGACAGGAGACTGTTATCTATTATTGTACCGGAAGTATTTTAGTCTTTCTCAAGATACCGGAAGAACATTTGACTTTGTTAGAGTATAAGGAACACTTTTCGTCTTTTTTAACGTACCGGAGAATTAGATAAAATATTTTTTAGACTTCTTTAATGTTACCGTGCTTAATTAAGTTTCCTGTAGATTTCTTTACTCGATGAAACTAGTCAATACGCCGGTTGTGATGAAATTAACATTCCATCAGGAAATTTTTCATAAATGACGCCCTCTGTGACAGTTTGAAAGCGTGTTATACAAGAGACTATTGTCGAATTAAATACTGTACCGGGCTTCTATAAATAAATATCCGGTAAACACCGGGTAGCCAACTAGTGCAGAATAAAATATTAGTATTGTTTTAATATTACAGAACTTGTTCCATACATCTGAGGCCCAGCTTCGCGGCGGGATTTGAATATGACTAATACTAGAACCATATTTGGTTTTCGATGTCGATGTGTAAGGTAGAAAGAAAACGGAAAATCTACTCCACGTTGCTAAAAGTAAAACGTGTTACTTAATGGATGGTTAATCGAAGTTATGTGCATCATAATGCGCTTATCCCAACATCTTTTCCATTTCTTTGTTCGAAAATTGAAAACCTTTGCAGACGGCTACATCTTCTTTGACATCTTCGGGCCTGACCAGCAGCAGAAGAGGGTGGAGCTGATGTCCTCGGTGTTGGAGCCCAAGGAAGGCGACGAGATCCTGTGCTTGACCTTCTGGTTCACGGCGTTCGGAGCCGGAGAGTCGACGCGTCTGCAAATCCTCAACATTCCGGCTGGATCTGCGGAAGACTCGACGCCAGAAGTGGTGAGTAGCGTCCAAAGGTGAAAGGTGTTGTTCATTTTCAGCTCGACTCCGTTCGTGATGTGTAGACAAGTTTCGCATCTCCTGTGACTTTTAAAGTTAAGCCGAGAACACAAAAACTTCCACTCAGCTTTTGCTTCAATCTTGATTCTTTTTCTAAATCAGATATACCTTTTAGGAACTAAAGTTACTTTTGTTGTTTACTGCAAGTTTGTTTCAAAATATAAAATGAATGTATTTATAAAACATTTGTCGTTCCACTCATTTTCTGTCATTTCTTTTCAAAGTCACGTTGTCTAATGTTTTTTTTATTACTCATTGATTTTTTGGTTTATTTGGGTGCTATTTTAAATCTACAACACATGTATTGTAATATACAGATTACATACATGGTCTAGTGTGCCATTCGTGGGTTTGGTTTAGTTATTTCGTGTTGTGTTTCCCATAGCGTCAAACTCCCTGTAATGCTGTTGGATTTTTTTTATTATGATAACGTATATCCGAGAATATTACAGTTGTTTCTGCACGGTATATAGTATTTATTCGTCGAATAAGTAAATAACATGACTACACGATGTAATTTTAATCTGTTTAATAAATAAGTTCCAGTGGGGTCATCAATTCCAAAATTATTTTGCTTTTCAATCACAATATATTGATGAACCGAGTCTCAGTGTCGGGGATAGTTACTAGGAAGCTGAGGTTTCCTCGAAAGCTTCTAACGGAAGTCCGTGTACTGAATGGAGCTTCTTGAGTCAGTTAAAATTGCAAAGAGAACAATGCAGTTTTCGGGTAGTCCGTCCCGCGCGCTCCTTGAAATGTATTATTCAACACAATGATTCTCAATGCCAACTATGCACAAGGGTTTCCAAAGAGAAGAGATTCTATGTTTTGATGTCATTAAGAAAGTCATTAAGCATAGGGCAAAACTTGCGTGCCTTCAACAAGACTTTGGTTTGTTTCTCTGAAGGTAACCGTCCAACATCTCAAGGTACGATATGATCGGACGCATGCCATGCATTTGGGAAAACAAAAATGAATAACCCAACAGGCACTGTTTTCAGTGTGGCACATTTTATTTGTAGACATGAACGGTGAGTTATGAGTAGCTTATTCACTCGAAAAGAGCAACGAGAAGATGATGACGATGAAGGGATTAGTTGAGAAACATTAGACTTTTGGATATAATATATTGGAATGGTCAAACACATTAGCTCCGACTTTGGCTGTGCGGAGTCAAAAGAAAGGAGACAGTCTTTCAGCCAGGGGTAATAAAACCCAGATCTCACGGCGCGCCTGGGTGTTTCCCAATTATGGTGGGATTTAGCGGCATAGGGTAGTGTTTTTCACCAAAAACCTTGGGGGAGAGGGGCAAACTGTTACTCCCAAAAAAGAGTAACCATAAATGTGATATGAACTAAAGAAGTGAGGAGTAAGTATTAAAAAGGCTTGCAGAGAGATTTTTGAGAGAGATTTAGAGAGATGATTTGGAATTTAGGTAAGGAAGATTGTGAGACGTTAGCGGATGAGATTAGAGGCAGATCGTGGAGACGAATAGATGATCGATATTATCGGACAGGAAATGAGGAAGAATGGCAGCGGTGGCTGAGATTTGGATCGAGCACGACTCAAATTAGGAGAAAATTGCAACGAGGAAGACGCTGGAAGGTCCATTAAGATGACATGGTAATTACCCCTGTAACTTTTTGCTGATTTCCTATACTACCAGGTCCGAGTAGATTTTATATGAAATATTTTTCTCTATGAGAAGGCCCATATCATAATTTGTATCATTTTTTATCTAAATATATATGTAAGAAATAATTGCCGCCTTAAAGTTTAAATATGAGAAAATTGTAATATTGATTTAAATTTGTTTAGGATAAAGTAAAGTGTTTTCTTTTTTATTATAAAAGTTAATTATTAATATACATGCTCTCTCTGAAAGCTTTATTTTCCTATAGTGAACGTACGTAATTCATATTCTCAAGCTTTTTTGTTGTTCTATACTGTATTTAGTATTTATTTGATGATCTACAATTCGGTGTAAGACCTGTGGCAGATACATAAGTAAATTTTCCTAAATACATATAACTCGTAATCTAAATTAACCATTGTCCTTTGAAACGTTTATACCCTAGAAAGAAAGAAATATCACTGCAAGAAATATATTAAATTAACACTTAATTATGGATTAAATATTTAAATTGGACTATACGTTAATATAAATTTCTTTCATTCACACGTTTTCCTAAGTTTTTACATAAATTTAATTTCCTGAATATGATTTCCCGCATACACTCCCAGAGTTAAATTATTCCAGTCGCTGATGGTCCTATTTAGGAAAGAAAATTTGCCAACATCTGTTTTTTCTACATTTTACTTTTAATTTATTATGATCTCATCTATCTAGATAACTTGGCTTTTGTATTTTGGAACTAATTCCAGCCCACGGTATACGCTTTGAATAGCAAATTCAGCTTTTCTTTCTCCCTCTTTTGTGACAATAACTTCCATCCTACTTGTCCTACGTTGGTCCAGCTAAAGTTCCCTTTTATTCCTCATTACGAAATTAACTACTTCCATGCTTTCCGGGTCGTGAAATTCAACCAAGTATATTGTAGATATTTACATGTCGTTGCCCTTAGAATAAGTTCCCCACCTAATCTATATTTCGTCTTATTTATCAACGTGAACGAGATTGCGGCTTTTCTTTCCATAATTTTAATTTTATTTTCCTGAGCCCAACTATTGACCTTATCTAGATCATATAATACTAGCATGTCTTGCTCGTTCATTATCTTTCTGTAGATGACGCAATCGTGATTTTAAATTGTTTGGTAAATCGTTGATAAATTTTAAAAACAATAATGATCTGATTACAGAGCCTCCGGACGTTATAATGCCTAGATTCGATAATTGTTCTCCGATTTTGACTTTTTGCGATATGACGAGTAAAACATTTTATCTATACCTGTTTTATTTAACTTGCCTAACAGGATATCATAAGGCATTATATCAAAGGCTCATCTATTCTACCCCCACTATCTACTTCATTTACTGCAATAAACTTATCGTTTAACCCGAGTTCTAAAGAAGAAAACCCTTGTACCCGTATATTTTTGATAGTGAAAGTAGAACGATGAATGAAAAAATGAAGTAGGAACGGAACGAATTTATATGAAAGTGTTAATTGGCATATATTTGTGAAATGGTATAATGAATGTGTATTATAAATTTTTAAAAATGCAAAATGATTGTAAATTGATGTAAAACTAATTAAGAAAAATATAATATAATTAAGAAAACTGTATTTATTTAATCTACAAATGGGCAGATGCCCGGTGGCAGATACATAGAACTTAAACAATAATTAATAATCTGGTCGTAAGGACTATATTTAACCTATAATTAACAATATAATTATATTACTTCAATATAAATCATATATGCACCTAATAAATAAATAAATATGGAATTTTATTATTCGAAGATAAATTTTGAAACAGGAATAATATTGTTTTTACCTGGAAAAAAATCACTGGAAATATATTTTACTTTAGTATGTTTTTAGATCACTTCACTACACTGCACTACACAACACTGAACTTAGATTAAGTTAAATTTTCTTTCTGTTAGAGGAATTCCCCAAACACTCCTGCAGGCAGATTGTTCCAGTCATAAATTGTCCTATTTAGGAATGAGTATTTTCCAACGTCTGCTTTTTGGTGCCTCGCTTGTAATTTAAACAGGTGATCACTCCTCTCCTCCCGTTCCGAGTCGATTCTTTCATTCTATTATCTCTGATTCCCTGCCAAGGTTCTATAGATAATGTGTCGCCTAGCTGTTTCTCTTCATGTCTGTAGCGTGTCCCACCCTAGTCGCTTTACCTTTTCGTTCACGTGCCCAAGTTCTATTTGTACGAATTTTGCACCCTTTCTAAGGATTCTCTTTGATTTTTCCTGTACGGATCTCAGCATTCTGCACCATATTCCATGTCAGTTACATATGTCACAATACTATGTAAATATTGTTCATAGTGTAGAAAGCCGAAAGCTTCCTAATTTTTAAGCTATGAAATAAATAACAAAGGGTTTTCTTCTTTAGAACTTGGATTGAAATGCGATAATACAGTCGTTTTAATTCATGATTTAATTATCATTCAACTGTGCTCCAGAACGCTTCCGCAAATCCATGTTGACCATGGAAAACCACACTTTTTTATGAAGTTAAGATAGGATATATTTCGCTTATTTTCATATTTTATTATTCACCAGTAGTTCCTACTTGATATTATAAATAAACGTTAGCCATATAGATGTTTTAATGTGTTATTTTTTTACTTGTTCTTCCAATATATTTCATGAAGTCATTGCGATATAATTTTTGTGCCGATTGAGTTGAGCTGTTTGATGGTGGCGCAGGTGTGGAGCCTGTCAGCGCGCACGCTGGACACGAGCAGGCCGCAGTGGGCGGCGGCGCAGGTCACCATCGACAACCGGACGCCCCTCACGCTCATCCTCCGTGGCGATGCCAGCAACGGCGGCTTCACCGTCGACGACATCCGCGCTCTTCCGGGCGCCTGCTCAGGTAAAGCTCGCTTTATGCCTTTCTATTTCACAGAATATTAAAAATTAAGCGGTCAGAGAAATAAGAAAGGAGGAAGGGACGGCCACATGCGATAACTTAGTAAAACTAAAACTGCCTCGCCGAGGCCGCAGCCTTCTAAACTGCAACTCATAAGTTCTTTTGATACTTGTGCGTCTGCAATTCTTTATACAAATTTAAACACATGGACAAATTTCAATATGGTACCCAAATTTGAAATACTGTGGGATGACTGGGAAAGTTTGGCGTGGCAAAATTTTGAAAACCCTTAACTTAAATATAATGCTGTGTTACACATTTTTGATATTTGCATCCAAACTAAATAAAATATTTATATATTAAAATACCATTTAATAAAGAAATATAAACCAAACAATATGTACAAAATGTACGAAACATTTTCAGAAAGTCAGTATACTACATTTCTATTTTTTCAATGTATTTTTAAAAAAGTTAAAGGATATTGTTAATACACTTATTGACTATCTTTCCACATAAATCTATCCCGTTCAATGGATGTGGTGAGCCTTGGCACAAGCTTCATTATGCCCTCTCCAGTCAGCTCCTTTCCCCACTTCAGAACTTCTTTCTGTGCCTGACCGTCGGATGAAAATTAATTCCACCCATGTGTAACTTCAAGGAGGTGTAAATATGATCATATGAAAGCGCTAAGTCATAAATGCGAGGAGTGGTACAAAACATCCAAACCAAATGAGACGAAGAGCGCCTTGGTGGCTAAGGCTGTGTGAGGACGGGCGTTGCCGTGCATCAATCACACTCCTCTCGTCAGCATTCCCCTCCATTTTCTTTTGCATGCTCCTTTTGAGTTTTAGGGTCTCTCCCCGAGACAGAAATTTGAACAAAATTATGCCTTTTCGATCTCAAAACACAGTCAAAATGGGTCTCTTCTGTTCGCCATGAACATTTGTTATTCCTTCACTAAATTCCCTGCACCACTTAAACACACTAGTTCTGTTAAAACTTCTTCGCCGTAAACCGTTGGTTCACGAAAAATTTCTGTATGTATTGTTCCTTCGGTGAGAAGAAACGGTTTTGGGATTTCTTTCCGGCATCTTTAACGCAACTGTACACTACAACGTTAGTTCACGTACTACAGTGTTCCTGCGATGCTTTATCTGTCAGTAAATTCCCCTCTACCACTTCGTGTTACCAACCCTCAACGAACAGGAACACCACAGCCCCTTATAATCACATTACACTTACTTTCTGAACATGCCTCGAAAATTACGGACAAAATTATAATAAAAACAATGATAATCAAGTGTACGAAAACTAGAAATTAGTGTCGATATGCTGCTGAAGTTTATCGCCTAATAGTTCGAAATCAGGTTCGTACTTGGTGCTATTCAAGACCAAGAAATCTTCACTTTCACCTGTTCTAATATGTTCATGAAAGATTGTTACGATAAATTGCTGTATTTTGTCTCTAATCTGTCAGATGATCTGTTTCTTCATTATTAACATAATTTTCTTTCCACATTTTTAAGTTTCAGCCTCATGTTGACAAGCACGTGAGTCCAAATGCTATCTTGAAAATCTGCAAGTTGTATGTCTTAATCTTCAATTTACAAGCATTGTAAACGTGTCACAGTTTCGCCTCTGACACGTTGGTCATGGGATCGCCATCACTACCCTAGGAAGGAATTGTTGTTAAAGAAATATGCGTACGTGTCCGCAACGGTTCTATTCATTGGTATTGTAACACACCAATCATATGAGGGGAAAAATCTAATACGTAAGTGGGAAAAAATATTTAGATTAATTCATGGGCGCCACATGGTATTGCTACCACGAATAAAAAAACAAATTAAATGAAAATTTAAAAATTCTATATTTATGCAAAGAAAATATATACAAAAGAAAATGAACTAAGTTAAAAATATATATTGCCGAATCCTCCAACATGAGATTCTACTCACGGGTTACCGTGTTTTGGTATGGAAGCTTGACAGGAATTTTCAGTAAAAATTAATAAACTGGGCGTCGCAAAACTCCAGGCAAGAAATTTCTGACTGCTTACCAGAATAGTATTCCTGCCACAAGGCTGGAAGCAGAGTCCGATTCATTCAGCCACAGGGACATCCATCTGCTTTTTTTTCTCCGTCTTCCCCCGATCCTTGCTCCGTCAATTCTCAACCAAAAGTGTCTTGCTCTTTCTCCTCTGCCATTTTTGGGTCTCACTGTTTTCCCCTCTCCTTTTTTCGTACATTTCACCGAATTGCTGGAAAACTGGTCTTAGGACCACCATTCAAATCTCTTATCAGTTTCCTCATTGGTTGATGGAGATCTTTTCCCCCTCTGGCTACATTCTGGCCCTTCCGGGAAATTTAGGATTACTCTTGTCTGGAAGCTAATTCCAGTAATTCTTTATTCGTGCCTTGCAGCGCTTTTAACGGACGTACATTTAACGCAGTAATTTACGTTAATTGTACATTTAAAACAAGAAATAAAATAATGATTTAATAAACTGAGAGAAGTGTGCGATAGCATATAAGGCGGTGTTTTTGCGAAATGGCGTCAAGCTTTTGCGTAGTGCAATGATCATCAAATGTGCTTCAAATACACGATCCCGTGTATAATAACTTCATTGCGGTACCACGTCAGCTTGTCAGTGAAAACTTTAAGTTCCTTCAATGTACGTCGATGAAACATTTTTTTTTGTATTATTTGTGTTGTTATCTATATATCAATTTTATTACTTCCTTGGCCTGGATGTGTTTGCAAAGTGGGAACACGAGATTCGTTTAAGGCGAACGCAAAGCCTTTATAAAATATATCGGTCGCTGTTTAGTTCCCGCTTTACACTGATTAGTATTCACCTAGATAAACGGATCATCATCCTGTTGCTCTGCATTTATTTGAAATTCTAATGCGTGAAGCCGTTCCGCCAGCTATCAGCTAATTTAATGCCTACAGAATGTCTGTCTTCCGTGAGGGCCAACATTAACTGTTGCAGCTTTATTTATGCTTTGCTATCCTATATCAATTATGCATGGTTCAGTATCTGCAGGATGCGTCAAGCCGTTACGAATAATATTCCCCTTGCGGTGCATGACTTGCAAAAGGATAAAAATAAACACAAATGTTTACATTGATTATGCTTTACACGAGTGCGAATTAGTAAAATGGTTCTTAAGTTTTATTTAAAACTAGCCGAGTTATATTAACAAGCATTTAATATAAATTATAATATGAAAAAACGTTTCATTTAATACTCACATTACCACAAGAGTCTTAAGAATACTTGTGGTTTCTTAAGAGCAGGAGTGTCAAACTAAATTAATACCCGGGACATTTCTTCAAATGGTAAGATTCACGCGGGCCTCATCACATTTATTAATTTTCTTAAAATTATAAATTGTAGTGAGGATTCACGAATATGGACAGAATACTTAAAACACATTATATAATTAAATGAATTTAATGATAATAATTTATAATATTGATATGTAACTATTAATTTTATTTATATATTATAATTTAATTTTTTTTTGGGGGGGGGGAATTTGCCAGCGCTTTCCTCCAACTAGTTTTCCAATATCTGGATTCAAAGTCTTCATTATGGCAGATAGAAGTTTTTGTCTCCTAATCTTGATCTGTAGGCCATTTTATTTAATTTCATGGATGGAAATATTTGCTCACTTAAGTATGTACTCCCAAAATAGCACAAAATTAGTACAGCAATTTTTTTAAAATTTCTGGGTATTTTTCACCTTAATATAGATATATTTTTGGAATTTCTACTTCTCGATATTTGTCTCTTAAAATAGAATCATTCCGAAAATCAATTAATTTCAGATGTATTTAAGTGGGAGCATTTCAACTTCAAAGTAAAACGGCCCAGTAAAAACTGAAATCTTTTATCGAATTCGTTTCTGATTTCTTCAATTTTACCACTATATTGTGAAAATGAGCAACTTTAATTATCTGATTTTAACTGCTCGCACGTAGAAAAATACGTCAAAATTTTCTTTTTTCAGTAGATGGTTTTTGAACAAAATCAATTTTTTTACTAAACTTGCTATTGCATCGTACATATTCGTTATTAATTGATCTTTGTCCTGTAATGTAATAATAAGATCAATCAGATGACCTGTAATATCTGTTAAAAATGCCAGATCTTTTTTGTAACCCATATATATGTATGTATATAAACGCATTTTTCATCTTTCATCTCAATAAATAAAATTATTACTTCCAAAACTTGATAGAAAATCTTCATAACTTTGTGGCAGAACAACCAACGAACTTCGAAGTAAACTTTCGATGGTTAAGTACTGTTGTTCGAATAAAGTTTTGTGTTTCTGTTACTTCGCGCATTTTTAATAGTTTTAAACAAAAAACTAAGCACAGAATTTTATTATTCACTTCCACACAAAATAGTTCAGTTACACCTTTCTTGAATTTTTCTTTCCTCGTCATCAATTTTTCGTTTCTCGTTCAGCGTTGAAAGTAAAAAAAATCACCTAAATGCAAATTTCAATTAGTTAAAGGAAATACAACCCATAAATCTTTAGCAGACCAGTCGAGACAAATACTTTTCAATAAAAATAATATATAAACTTTATAACCTAACAAAACTAGTGTAAACAAATACCACTAACATATCTACGTATGTGAGTATAATTTAATGTAAACGTTTAACAAAGTCTAGCTATTTCATTTCACATACCTCTTATGTTGTGAGCAAAGCAACTTATTTAAGACACTATATTGCACAACTGACAACGTGATGCTCTAAAAATGTTAATTAGAGCTGCTGTTAAGTAGCAGCACTATCCAGAGATCTCCCATAAATGTTTATTTTGACGTAAAATAATGTTCCTGCTTTCATTGTATTTCTGATGATCAGGGGCCAAAAAAATCACTTCGCGGGCAGCCAGTTTGACACCCCTGCTTCAGAGAGTCCAAAACACTCGGTTAATGAAGAGAATAAAAAATATTGCCAGCACCTTGAGTCTCAAAAATAGTCCCATTACTCTAAAAGTGTCCTACGTGTTAAGGGTGTTTTACCTATCCAATAATTGTTCCTGAATGGTAACACGTTTACAATATTTGGTAGAAATTCCTCCATTTGTTTAACATCGTACCCGTTACTTCCACCGTTCCGGTGACTCCTAAAAGCTGAATCACAACTTAACCGGCATGTTGAATGTCTGAATTAAACTCGGTGACTTACATAACCCCGGATTTGTCAGAAAATATCTTTTTTTCGCCTTATTTTTAAGCAACGCCCCTCCACCCCTTGGTCGGAAAGGATTGAAATTATACACCTACAACATAAGGAAAAACAGTATAAATCTCATTTATATTATAACGTGTATATATATATATATATATTTGACGTTTTTGCGCGTTTAAAATATCCATCTCTGCTCCTATGAAAGATAAATGTGTATTACCCCCACAGCATTTGTTTCAGGTTTGTAAGAAAGCTGTGCACAAAATTTGATCGAAGTTTATCCAGGCGTTCGAATTTGCATACAGAACTCATACATGTTCATACATACAGAAATTATATATTACGTATAAGAAGATTATTATTAATAATATTTACAATGAAAATGCTAGGAGTAATTTATTGTAATAATTTAGCGTATATCAGCCAAGTCAATATTAGTGTCCCCATTATTCATATTCTTCTTATAATACATAAAAGTGTATTTATATGTGTATTTTCCGCATACAAATTTAAACGTGTATAGGAACTTCGACCAAATTTTGAAAAGAAACTGTGAGGGATTTTCTGTGTCGATGAGATTGATAGTGTTTCTCCCGATGTTGTTTGTGTATAATTTCAACCATAAAAGACAATAAAGGGGAACACCCGTAGGGGAAAATCAGTGGAGGCACTGCGGAAGTTTTCTCGCAGGTGCTTCCCCCCAGAGTGACTGCGGGGCTCACCTGATCATGTCGGGAATGCCTCGTTCTCTCTCTGTTTTTTTTATCAAAGTTCTCACATGCCGAGACACCTTCACCTATTTTAGGAGGTATATGTACTGGGGTCGAAGACCTTGGGCATATGGCAAGAGTTGTCAGCTGATCCCATTGGATCAGTCGGCCAACTGCCTCTTGAAACTAGTGAAGACATGGAGAAGGGAATGCTGCGACCCCACAGCAAACTCGTCTCCCGTCATTCGGAAGGGCGTGAGAATAGTACCCGACGCCCGACCTACCTGATGCAGGTTTTCTAGGGTATTCCTTGCATCTCTTTATGTGAAACACCGAGTAGGATCCTTAAACCATAGCCCGGGGGCCCTAGTTAACCCTTGGCTACCTTGCTCTACCTTCCGCTTTCCCCCTTTTCAATTCCCTTCCTATGCTATTAAAGGGGAGTTGTAGCCTGTTAACCCAAAAGAACAACTGTAGGGTTCGGAGAGGAAAGGCTTTCCATAGAAATAATGCGAAACGAACCGAGAATGAAATAGGTAATGGTTTTCGGGGCCGATGAATCTTCAATAATATACATCAATTTTAGGGTCGCTTGGCCACATCGTCTGACGACTGGTTATTTCAAATTTGATAACAAATTTATCAACAGATGGACGGTGTTGCCATGGGAAGTTCCCTGTCACCTGTCGTGTATATGGACGACACTTTCATAATATATTTTATTTATTATATTTTATAATCACAGATTATAAACCTGAAGAAGGCGCGAATATGCACCGAAACGACGTTTAAATAAAAAATAAAAACTGTCTGTAAAAATCGGTCGGAAATAATTTAATTTGTTATTTAATAGCAGACGTTAATCGATTTAATTATTATTTTTTAAATACCACCACTCCTATATCCAAACTTAAATGTGTACGGGGTGTTCCTGGATCGTAAGGAGCATCTGTGCAAATTTTGGTAGAAATATTTATACGATCTTTGATTTGATTTACCCCTTCTACCCCCACTTTTAGGCGCTCAAGTACTATTTATCCGGTATATTGACTGTCAGAATCAAAGCCAGGAACACCGTATTAGACACCATTGACAGTTGATTTCGCAATTTTTTAAGTAACCCCTCTTCTCCCCCACCCCTAAAGTTGCTGCCGCCCCTTGTCGGAAGGGAACGATAAATAGAAAATCGGAGAAGCACTATCAATGTCATTTACTCCGAAAAATATTTACTCAAGGTAAATATTTGACGATTTTGTATCTATTCCCGTAGGGTTGGCAGTCGTGTCGTACTCCCAGTGTTTATTTCCAGGTCGTAAGGAACCTGTGTACAAAACTCGATCGAAATTACTCCACATGTTTCAATTTATATCCGGAACATACATACCTACCATTCAATTTTATTGATAAGAAAATTAGATTTGTTGTGAACGTCTTCCTGGTTACTCTGTAAGCATATACCATGTAGAATTAGTGCAATTTATTTTCTCCGACTATGATTTTCTCTAAACAATGCTCTTTTTCGTTTCAGTTCGACCACTGGAAGCGGTTCCATCATTTTCGGAAAATAATTAATACGTTTGTTCACTGAAAATGGATTAAATATAATTGCATAAGAAATGTTGTATTTAAAACGTTTTCTGTATTTTTAATTCTTTGAATAAAATTTAAATGAAAATCAGTACCATTCTGTACGCTTCATTCAAACCGAAAATGTTGCGTGAAATAGATGCAAATATTCTAAGTAAGTCACTGTAGGTCTATTAGACTTGTAATTAGATGTTATTTACATGTAACTTTAAAATTAATTCGTGAATGTGATATAAAGAACATTGAGCTACATTTCAAACCCGGAAAAACGTGGGTCAGTGACTGGCTATCAAAGTCAGCTGAGATAATAGTTAACTGTTAATCTATGTTCATGTGAAATCAGAGGAAAGTAAAATTGCCGAAAAATATACAATCTAATAGTCTTTAGACATGGAACATTGTATAATCAAGCTTTCATGATAATTTCGTCTTCTATTAATAGTAATAATATTTTAACAGTTTCATGAAATAGGAAGTCGCTAATTTGTATTTAGGATTTACGAGCCTTTCTTGCTGGAAAATCACAAAAATGAGTATATAGAAGCACCAAAAATCATAAACTCACTTTAGGGGGGAAAAAATATTCCTAAATATTTATTCTCGTGTAATGGATATAAAGTGTACAAAGGGACTCAATTGGTTGGGATGTTTTGAACAACACCCATATTCCTCTAACTTGGCACCTTAGATTATTATCTTTTCAAATCCTTGAAGGTCCACATGGGTGGAAATAAATTTTCAACCAACAAGCAGGTCCCTTTGAATTTTGTGATTGTTATGGTTGTTTAAACAGGAAGATCATGATTGAGGAAGAATCCACACATATTTTGTAGTAAACAAAATGAAGTAGAGGAAGAAGCTTGTGTGGAGGGTTCTTTGAGGATGGCATAAAGAAGCTTGTACCATACCTCACCACATGCATTGAACAGGATGACGAACATGTGGGAAAATAGTCAAGTCTATCAACGATGCCCCGTATTTTTTTACTATATTTTAATGAATAAAAATCTAGTGCACTTACATTCTGGGCATGCCTCATAAATAATTGTATTTTATGGTCTGTTTTCGGTTAACAGCCTCTACCATCAGTCTTCTCCAAACTTCTCAATCTTGTGCTGTTAACGGATCTTAAGGACATATGTTGCATCCTGCTGTATGACCTTCCTCCCATGAGAATACCTTCTTTGGGGCTCGGTGTTCTTCCATTCTCACTTAAGACTTTTAACCCTAATATAATGTATATACGAATATAATCCACTATTATATTTAATTTTCCCTTACAGGTCCATCAATTCTACTCAGTATTTTTCTTTCAAAGGAATTGATCCCTTCCACAGCTTTATTTAAGATGGTCTTCGCTTCACTACAGTACACCAAGATAGAGCATTATCTTTAACCATTGGTACACGTCCTTATTTATGCATAAGTCACATGTTGCAAAGTATGATCTAATGTTTCTTAGTGCTGGAGTTGGATAGGTGCCTTTGGATGTGACAATGTGTCATCACCCGCCCAGGGCAAGGAATAACGCATAACGACACATGTCACCCCCAGTCCACGTGTTACCGAATAGCGAGTAAAGATAGAAATATGTGATAAAAGTTTTTAAAGTGTATGCTCAGCATAGAATTATGCTCAAAGTTGGCAGGCACCAAGTAGGGCTTCAGATTTTTTAATTTTTGGAGGCATCAGGTTAGGAAAAAATTTCAAATGACAGGTAGGCAAAAATTGCTGCACAGCTAACTTTTGAAGTAAACAATATACCCCAAAAGGCCAACTTGCTCTCTCAATGAGGGTCAGGGAAGAGGTAAAGAATTGACAGGGGCTGGGGAGATGCATACATACACCCTGAAGTTAACACACGCAAACAAATCCATCCTCAAAGGGGTCTACATATACACACTAACACACAGACAACCACATATCACACATACATCAAAGTACACACAAATATCAAGGTTTTAACACATACATACTCCAACAGAAACACATGCTCGGGCTGTTATAGCTAGTCAGTTTGGGAAGGGGGAAGCTTACAGTCTATAGCAGTGATGGCCAAACATCACATGCGGCCCACTGAAATGTTCAATCCGGCCTGCATAGTATTTTTGTGAAAGGAAATAGTTCTCAGCAAGCAGCTAGCTATACATGCAAGTTATGTATGTTGTAGCATACAATATTGCTAAAAGTAACAAAGCTCTGTCTGATGGAGAGTTTGTTAAACACTGCATGCTCAAAGTTTGTGATATTTTATATCCTGACAAAAGAAAATATTTTGAAACAATACGCTCATCTCGAAAAACAGAAATAGATAAAATAATAATATCACAGTTGGAATCAAAGATTGACCAATTTAAATTCTGCTCAATTACTATGAAGGAAAGCTGTGATATAAATGATACTGCACAGTTGTTATTATTTGTAATAGGTGTCTGCATGCATGAGGTCGTTGAAGGAACCTACAACAGGGTCAGATTTTTTTCATGAATTTATAAAAGGAATTTCAACTTTGAAAGTACCTATAAGTTGCATTTGTAATATAACAACAAATAGAGCGTGAAATATCGCAGAAAAATCTGGATTTGTTGGGATCTTTAACGAAACATATTGAGATAAAAATTTTATATTTTTACATTGCTTCATCCTCAAGACATCCTGTGTAAATCTGCTTTGGGTATGAAAACTTTGCATGACGTTATTGTGAAACTGATTAATACTATTCAATCTCAAGGGTTTGCTCACAGACAATTTCAGGAGTTTCTAGAATCCATGCAATCTGAGTACTCTGATATATTTTATTACTCGAAAGTAAGGTGGCTTAGCGCAAGGTGTGTCTTCAAGCGAGTAACAGTGACATTCTTCCTTGAGAAACAGGAGTCTGTAGAGTATAAAATCCTGGAAGATACTGTGTGGTATTAGGGCATGACATATTTTACGGATATTGTCTGTCACAATAACAAGTTGAATGTCAAGAAGTGAGGCAAAAATCAATTTATCGATTATATGTGGGGTCATCTCGAAGAATTTGAACTACAACTTGTTCTTTTTGCGAATTAGCTTGCCAAGAATATGTTGTCTCACTTCTCGAGGTTGAGTTGCAAAGATAGTTTGAGGAGACTCCATGGTGAATTTAAACGAATATTTGAAGACTTCAGTGGCATTGAAAAGGACTAATATTTTCAGTATGGATTTTAATGTGAACTGTTAAACTGGACTTGCAACTTGAAATGATTGAATTACAATGTAACACAACTCTAACAGTTGTTTCTTAATATATCAAAATTATAGTTCTACAAGTCTTCGTCGAAATCCACTTTCCAAAATCTTATATCTCATGCCCAGAAAGTTACTGCTAGGTTTGCTTCATCATATATAAGTGAACATGTGTTTTCTACAACGAAACTTTGACAGAATTGCCTTAGAAACTGACCGACAGATAAGCATTTAACTTCTCTTCTAAGAATAAGTGCATCACAGTTCGAACCAAATTATGAAAAACTTTTAGAAATGCAGTCACAGTTTCATTCATCACATAATCTTTCAGTCATTAATAGGGTTTAGTATCACAAAAAATACAAGTACTTTGTAAAATGTATCATTGTTATTTTTATTAAAAAATGTTTTCCCATCAGTGGTCTATAGGATATCGAGTCCAGGGCTTTGTCTGGACTGCAAGACATTGAAAGGAAAGTTCCCATAGATGAAGTTCAGCTTCTGAAGAAAATATATATCTAGAAACCAAAATATTGAAAGAAAGAGCACCTGGTTATTTTATACCAAAATTTATTTTGAATACTTACATGTAAATGTTTACAAAATGATAATTATTCACAAAATATTCAATTCTTCATATTACAATTAGCATTGTAGATATTTATACACAAATAATGAATTTGGTTAAAGCTTGTGTATTTAACTATGGCACTATATTTCGATTCAGAGGACGTTTATACTCTCACGGCACACAACTTTTGACAGTATCGTAACTATGTCCGAACATTTAGAGTAAATCCCATACAAAGAATATGAATAATATTTACATATACTTTTTTACAATTATTCCAATGTCTATATGAAAATAATAAATTTTTCATTTTGTCAAAAAGGTCTCTTTACATAAAACAATGCATTCAATCCTCAACACAATATTTTACTATTATATAAAAATTAATTTTATGACAGTACAGATCTCAATTAAATATACTAAATGCATATCTGGTCACTTCAATACTTAAAATTTAAAACCTTGCAGAAAATAGTTTTTGTGTTCCATATAAAAATATATATACTGTATATAATGTCAAAAGTTATTAGTATCCAAAAATACTTCAATTTAAGATTGTTACTAGGCATAATTGGTCACAATAGGTCATACAAGTATTAACGATACAATGTTTATTCATCACTCGCCCTCATTCTCAATTTATACCGTACAACGAATTTCAAAAATTAGTAGGTGTATGTGCAACCATACCTTTATACATACAATGTTGATTTATATCTGTGCACAAATACAAAAGTTAATAAAAGAAATAATTTCCAAAATGTCACCAGAAACTTAACATTAGTGTACATAGAAACATGCTGTATTCATCAAAAATTAAATATTTGAAATCATAAAGTTGAATTTTTGAAACATATGAAATAAATTGATTCACTCACATGAAAAATTATGTGGCATAAGATTCTTTTAGCAGATCACAAGGTCTCATTGCAAAACAAAAATATATTGATAAATAATGAACAAATAATTACAATATCTATGAAGTTTAGTATCTACAATATCACTGCTACATTACTGGGAACCAATCACAAAAAATCAATCAGTTTCCTTTGACTCAACAGTAGTTATTGAGCCACTTGTTTCTTGTCCACTCTTCAGTCTCAAAGTGTGGAAACAAGAATGATTAATTGAAACTCGTGCAGACAGTCTTTTATATAATTATGATGTTGAGAGTATCTCTATCAATGGCATCAAAGTTAATCCAGTTAGTCCCTTTAAATTTTGTGATTGTTATGGTTGTTTAAACAGGAAGATCACGATTGAGGAAGAATCCACACACATTTTGCAGTAAACAATTATGGTTTTGATCTCACTCGAGCATAATTTAGAAATAGGTAATAAGAATTTCAGTCAATTCTACATTAGTTACTTTACACAAAGGATTTTCATATTCAACCCTGAGAGGAAAAGAAATAGTATGGTAATGTTTATTGATTGCACCTCCTTTCAGGTAATGGCAAATAAGGCATTTCTTTTTTTAAATGTCACCAACACTTGCTTGACTCCAATCATAGAATCAGCAACAATCATCATGTAACAATGATATAATTTTAATCTGTATTTTGAGGTTTTCAAGATGTAAATAAATACATTTGCTATTCTTTAAAGAAGTGATAAAAAGTTTAGTGTATTGGATTCTACTCAAGATCTGTTAACTGCCATTGCAGGCTTATTGCAATACAGAGATAACACAAACCGTCAATATTAGTAAAAGCAATTGCTATGAGAGTAATAATAATTAGTGTTAAAAATCACCCAAAAAGTGTTTCTATGTTTCAAACCACTGGATTTCATAAGGCAATTACTCAAAGAAAATGCATTGGACCCACAAAGAATTGTATGGCACAAAGCGTCAAATTAAGAAATCTGTGGACATCAATTGTGCTAAGTATAGTAAAACTGTGGAATCATTACATCTTATTTCTTGCCATAATGCAAATTAGGAACATTTCAGTAATCCCATCACATAGCAATGTACAGTAATAATGTGTTTATATTGATCAAAATGTAACATAGAAAACTGATCTAAATATTCTAAATGTGCAGTAGACTTTCATGTAGACGGCATTACTTAATACAGACTGCACAAATAAAATTCATGAAGTAGATAATAAGCCTTATTGATGATAATTCTTGAAAATATAATAGACTAATATTAGAACATACATTTTTCAACAGAAGAAAAACATTATAGAACAGTAAACTTGCTTTCTATTGATAATTTGACATTTCATTCTTAACACTAATAATTTAATTTAGTTGTATTCCAATAATGCAATTTTCAAATAAACTGAAAGAAATGTTTATCAGAATTGAAGTACACATTAAAACCTACAATTGTATCAATTAGAAATTGAAAAATTTTGTTTATACTTCAGTTTCCTAATGTTCTCGGAGATGAAATAATTACATTAAACACAATAATCATATTGCTCAAAATAAAGCAAAAAATTCACAAAATGAAAGTTAGGACCACACAATGCTGTAGGCAGGAATTATTACAAAACATTGAACTCTTTACAATTAATTATTCGTGAATACAACTGATCACAAATTAAATAATTAACACAGATTACCTTTATTTAAACTCAACAAACCAGATTTTATCTGTCATAATTAAGGTGGGTAAAAGAACTTTGACATAATGTGTAATCTATAAGTTGCAAGTCAATTCCTCAATACAAAATTTTGTGACACACAGTTTCAGATAGAAAATATTTGTTTTCAAGCTAAGCAATATTTGTTCCACAAAAATTTTGATATTAATTCAGCAAAAATTAGTTTAAAGGAAAACCATCATAATTCAAACAACTGTGATATGCTTAAATTAATATTAACGCAGATTATTAAAATACTACATACTTTACAATGATTCCATTTAAAATTAATGGAATTAATGTAGTTGCAAGCAATAATCCCCCCTTAATTGTTTGAATACAAACCTTAGCTAACCTTTCTCTAATACTTATCAAAACCTTTGAACAAAAATGTTATTACAAACACTGTCAAGTTTACTTTGAACTTACAAATCTTATAATCGAGACCAGGTTAATATGGCAATATTTCAAAGATTACAACCACATTTTAATGTGACAGAAACAGAAAACATGAGCAATAGCTTCACTTAAACTGTAATTACGTATCCATCTTCTACTTAATTCTTCCCAAAAATTGCAATTTGTACAGTCATTGTCGTCAGTTGGGCACATCACATTTTCCTTTCACACTTACAATACTGAACTACGGAAAAAAGTCATTTAAAATGTTGATAATATGGATGCTGGCCAGCTTTAACAGTGAATAAAAATTTTAATATAAATATTTATACAAAAAAAAACATTAATATAAAAATAAAGAAAGATTCGTATTTTAAATGTTTCAATCATACGAAAATAAATTACATGAAAATAAATGCAAGAGTGAAAATAGTTAAGTGTGGTATGTGCATAACATTTCATAAACATAAAAAGTAGATTAAATCTACTTCCACACTTGTCTACTACTTGTTTTTAAAATATAAAAATAATTTCATAGAAGTTGTAAGGTGGTTTTTGTTCACCTCCAGACCATTGAGAGTTTTAAATATTTTTAAAAAAACTACATGATGGAAAATATTAAAAATGCAATTTGCATGAACAAGCAATCTTTCCTAAAAATCACCCAAGAGTTACATTACAAAAAGCAGCAGAACACGAGACACAGCTTCTTTTTTGTGGTCCTCTTTATCATGGACAAAATATTTAAAACAGACCACAATCCTTGAGATTATTCTTTATAATTACATCTGTTACAGCATCAAATACAAACTGGATGTTATTGGTGTCAGTAGCACATGTAAAATGAGTATATATTTCTTTTTGGTCTTTCTGTTTATTTAAATTTTCAAACTTCATTTGAATGTATGCTGCTGCTTCTTCATAAGTGTTTGAACCTGCAACACAAGAAAATTAGTCACACAATGTAACAATATTATTACAACAATACAATAATAGTTTTAAAAAAACACATTGCACAACAAAATAAATGGTCAATATGGTTAAAGCAATTGCTACTATGAGATTAATTATAATCATTTAAAAAGAATGTAGTATTGCCTTTCTTAAATGCTATTTTGCCACATCATTGATAAAATTAATGTCTTAATACATATTAAATAGAAACTACAAGTGCACATAAATGGAACATATCAAGATCTAAATTAATTGATTAATAATAAATTAGTAATTAATAGAAAATGGGACTTATATTAGCTAAACTTGGATATTATTATATTCAACCGAGCAGAACCGAAGGAATGAAAAATTTCCTTGAAATTCCAAAACATGTAAAAATGATGATTAGATATTTTCATGACTATCTGGTATATTTCCCATCATGTAGTTTTCTAAACTGTACCAAGATTATACAAGTGTCATAACAAAAATATTACTATTGAAAATATTAATAATAATTCACAATGCAAAAGAGAATCCTAAAGTGAAGTCAACTTTCTCCTATGCTTCAGCATAAAACTATTCTGATGTTTGTATGTGCCATGGTTTAGTTTGGAGAAGTTGCACAAAGAATCACAGACTGCAAGTAAAAAGGAAAGACGAACAGACTGAGTGATACGGCAATGTGAATAGTATAAAACACTGTATGCAAACAAGTAATTAGTTGCATGCAGATGATCATGAGTACCCTTATCATTAAAGTAGAATAGTAACATAAGTGTGTTCACAGCTATATTACAATATTACTAACATAATTATGTCCACAGTGCAGAATTTAAATGTAACTAATGAAATAAAGCTATGCTTATCTAAAACATAATGATAACAAAAGTATATTGTCAAAATTAAGAGAGAATACTCAATATCACATGGTGCATGTATTGTTGCAATCTTAATTTACCAGAAGTGACAAAAGTACCATCCTCTATTAGTTGCCACTCAACTACATTTTAATGAAGTACTTGATTGGTGGCTGTTTATATTATTATTTTTAACTTTATTTGTTCATTAAAATTACTATGAGGTACTGTGATTGTGACTATGATTGTTTGTATTGGTGATAATAATAGTGTCAAGGATATTGTATTAGTAACTGTGTTATACAATATTACTTTTGTCACCATTATTATGATTATTGATGCAGCTGTATTCAATTTCAGAATTTGAATTACATAACCTACATTGTCATCATTTGTTTCAGTCAAAGGATCATTCCATGTTCATAGATCTATGACTTTGCATTATTTGTTGTTTCATGTAACTGCCTCTAGGCTTATTTTTATTTCCAGATAAATATAACAGAAAAGTAAAAGAACAAGGAGACAGTGAAGTATAATCAAAAGTGCAGACTGATAAAATAACAACTGAGAAAATGTTTTGAAGTTTGACTTCTACATACATGCCAGTCTCAATTCAAAATTTCATTACTATAATAGATTAAGTGAGTTGATTATTTATGAGCTGATAAAGGTTGACATTTTCTGCTCAATCTATATTATTTTAGAAATAATGTGAACCTTATTTCAAACTAACACATCTCAGCTCACAAAATAAAATTGTTGCAAAGTGAAACTACTTGAATCCTGCACAACAGATTGAGAACAACTACTAAATCCATTTGCATGTTTGAAAACACAAACTGAAATTTAGGATTCCTCATAAATATTAATTCTATAATGATACTGCTTGCAAAACACAAGTAATTTTAAATTTTGGCAATAATCTTTACTTACATTAAATTTAGACAAATTCACAAATACAAAAAAAATGTTCTTTGCAGTTGGTTTTGTGAAATGTCTAATATGGCACATAACTCTCTGAATACAATTTTATTTTAAAAGTGGAATTTCTATTATGTGAATATTTCAACAAAATAAGCACATTAATTACTCTTATATCAAATTATGACAAACGCTCAGAGCATTTGCTATAAACTGTATTTAATAATTATCTCTACTGTCAAAAACATTAAAAAAACTAACCTCCATACTCTGGGAAGCATATTGTTAATGGGCTCTTAGCAATCTTTTCCTCAAACAGATCCTTTTTATTGAGAAATAGAATTATGGATGTTTCAACAAACCATTTGCTGTTGCATATGGAATCAAATAACTTCATGGACTCAATCATTCTGTTCATTTCTTCATCCTCAGCTAGCACCAAATCATAGCCTGAATAAAACAAAATAATAAGTCCAACAATCCATGTAATTGTGTTATTATTTAGTAAGCATATTTATTTCGTACCTGACAAAGCAACACAGAAAATGATAGCTGTAACACCCTCAAAACAATGAATCCATTTCTTTCTCTCAGATCTTTGTCCTCCAACATCAAACATCCTAGAAAAAAATGCAATTTAATACAAAAGATACTACTTGTATTTTTTGTTTTGAGTCAATCTCATTTATCAAGGGTGATTTTCTAGTTTCACATATTTCTTCTCAGATGATAATGGTGGAACATTCTAATAAACCCTAGTTTAAATATATTAAACATAACACATTTCCCCATTTAAAAAATGTCTTGCAGAGGAGGCAGAAATTTCAATGAAATATGACAATTGCAAGATTCATTAAAGATTGATAAATCTGTATAATTTCAATAAGAACTTAAGATTATTAGCTGCTAAGCACAAAGATTATTCAGAAATCTGTAAAAGTGGATTTTAAGTAAACTTGTCTAATTAGGCATAAAAATATATGCTGTGGGGACAGTCTGCTGTAAAAAGTACAGAGATTGACGTTAAGAGTATATCAGGAAGACTATAAACTAAATCCTGACTCTTGCATATTCAAACACTCTAGCAATCCAATTATGTAAAGAAAGCGGTACAGAATTTCATTATTTCTATTGCAATTTTAATTTAAAAATAAAATGACAATTAGTAAATAATGACAATTCCTAACAATTTGAAAGAATGAAATTAGAATTTATCCTCTTTGTACTTAGCAGCTAAAGTAAAATAACAATTAGATATCTTTAAAAAAATTATAGAATCCCTTACTTGAAATGTAAGCCTTTGAAGGTAAAGTGTGTCTCTACTATACCAGTAGTTTTGACACGTGTTCGAAGCACATCTTGCTGAGTGGGTACATAGCTTGGAAGAGAGATTCTATCAAGAGCATTTAAGTAATATGCAGCTGAGTCATTAAGCTGATATTCTCTTGAGCGAGAAAAGCATAATTGAACTCCTGCATCCTGCCACAATCTCTTCATTAATATTACCAGATCTGGTGTAAGTTCTCCTTCTTCAGCTGCGCTCGCAAGAGTGAAAAACTGTCGAGCATTGTCCTGCGAAATATTTTAGTTGGATTTAAATAAGGAAATTTGTTGAACAAACAATATTATAATTTTTTTCATAAACTTCTAAAATACTTCATAAATATAGTCAATAAACATACATGAATTAAGATATTTAATTTAACTTTCAATTGTAAATTGTTGTGAAAACGCTGATGTTACCAGTGAACTTCATAAACCCAGTCCTAGTGGAAAGACCACAAGTGTTTCATACAATTGTAAAAGAATCTTTACTGTTCTATTAAGCTTAGTCATCTTTAATACAAGTAATGGTCAGTATTTTAACCTCATATTTTAATCACATTTACTTGGGAATATATCATTTTACTGCTAAAATGTGAAACCATTTTAAGCATAAACTTTGTACTCACAGCACGTCCAGGTTCAGCAAAGTCAATCCTAAGCTGTCCCATAGCTCGTATAATGGCCATTAAGCTTTGAATTGTGTTGCTGTACACAACACGTCGATATTGTTCACATTCTTCAACCGAGTAACCAGTTTCGTGTATTATTTTCATTTGTTTCACAATAGTACTTTTTCCAGATTCTCCAGCACCTAAAAATTGTAAAACAAATAAAGATCTCGTAAGACCAAGTAAAATCCAAATTTACTTACAAAGTTAAATAACACTTACAAGGCTTAAGTAATTGTATTAACAAGCTAAAGGTTAAAACCCACTAGCAAGAAAACTTAAGTGTTGAATGGAGATAAGGAATGACTGTTGAAATGAAAAGTAAAGTTATATTTAGAAAACAATGCTACTGCACTGCTTAAACCAATGAATTTGTAATTTTAAAATGAATTCTTCGTATTTCCCAATAATCTAAATAACTGCATTTCAATAGATTCTCTTACCTTACATATAAGGCATATATGCACTACCTTACAAAGTTTAAATGTGCAATGATAATTAGTTTTCCCTAAACATTTGATATTACAAATCTTCTGGCATATGACTAGTGTGGAGAAGATGCCAAGGAAAAAATAAGGGTGTTCAAAGATTTATAAAGTAAACTGCACTCTGCTATAATTTTCACAATAAGAATGTCAAAATTGAAACAATTTCAGTTTGGCTATAGTACTCAAAAGATACACACCTGTCACAGTTTTATATTGAACTAATAATAAATGTAAAGGCTAGAGCATTATCTGGGAAAGTACCCAATCAGTATAACTAATGTATCAAAATGACTACTGAAATGGGATGGTTGCAGAAAAACATGTTTTAATCCAAGAACAAAACATTAATACCTTTACTAAAAGTGGGATTGCCCTTATAATAAAAAAAATCAACCACAGAATGTAACCCTTAACAGTCACCTCTCATGTGAGAACGCTACTTAGCGATGCAGCCACGTCATACAGGTGGATCAAGTCATATCCTGTCGAAACTTGCCGTTTGTAAAATGTAGGCATGATTGCCTCGCCAGTTAAGTAGTAGCAAAGATTAACACCTCTAGTAATATCAATACTCTTTGTAATCAATGTTTAAAATACTGAGCCCAAAATAATGAGTAAAGAAATTTTTATAAATTTCAATTGTGATAGTGAATGTTTTGAAAACCGTTCTTAAATTGATTTTAATTCAAGTGATAAGAAAAGAAATGTTAAACCTATAAAATATTTGAGTAAAGAAGGAAAAGTAAATCAAGTGATTATTGCATTGAAATCGAGACTGGTAATAATGACGGTCTACCTAGTAGGATTCCTTTCAGATTATCAATCAACAAATGTTATGAAATGTTCAGCAGCCTATGGATTATTTTTTTTAAAAAATTAATGATGAACTCATAATGGATATTATAACGCAAATAAATTTATAATCAAATGAGCAAATTACAAAGAAAGAATTATCTGTCAAAGCAATTTGCCAAACCTGGAAAAACATAGATAGAAATGCTTGCTTTATTTGTACGAAATTTTTAATATGTTTACAGTCAACTTAGGTGACTTTTTTTTATTGGAAACATAACAGAAAACCTATACCTCATATAAAATTTCTTTGTAAATTAGTTGTCACTAATTGGAAATCTACATGAAAGTTAAACTGTGCCAACAACAACAGAGAGAGTAAATGTAGAACTACATATGCTGCTGCAACCTGATGCCAATGAAAAACATAATGACTGTTTAGTATGTTCTAATCATAAGTTGCCTGGATGAAGAAAAAGAACAGTATACTTCTGTAAAATGAAAAACAGAAAACTTCGTTCATGATGAAGGTTACTTATATAAATATCACAAATTTGAAACTAATAATTTATTATTTGAAATTCCATAATTGTATTACTCCTTCAAAAAATAATTTCTAACAAATGTTATTCTTATAATACTGACAATTTTCGCACATTTCCTGAAATCAACTGCATGCATGAGAGACTCGTGTATACAATTCAAGTGTCCAATAAGGTTAAACAATGCAGTAATTACTAAAACCAAAATCATTTTCACACTGAAGGTGGTTGCTATACTCTTTATAACAATATGTTAATGGTATGTACTGTGATTAAGAAAATTTAATTAATTAACTACATAAGAAACTACCACTAAACACACTGGATTTTGTTTTGTTAGAAAGATGTGGTTTCAAAATTTCATTACTTCAGATGTGAGATCAAAACAGGAAGAAAATGATTAAAACAGATATACAAATTACAATCTATTTTATACGTACATAAACAGTAAATTAATAATGTAATAAAGTATAAAAGTTAAGAAAGAAACATATTTTACCTAACAATAATAATTTAACCTCTTTTGCTGCCCTTTCCCCGTCAGCTCGCAAATCCTTGTCAATTTTCTTCGATCTCGCAGCAGCTTCTTTATCACCATTTGGACTACTAATATTACACCCCATTTTTTAAAATGTTTTTGGCACTTGTTGCTTCGTTGTTGACTCCACCCGGTTGCCAACCCAGTGGAGATTATACAATGTTAAACTGGATCGTAAATATCTATGAATGCTGTCTAGGCGATCCCTAGAATTTCAATACATATAACTGCCGTTAACATCCGTACGAAAATGTAATAACAACCACAAAAAACAAATACAAATTATTTGATGTACCAAGTTTTTCTTTCACATTTCACGGACGCACATCCAAAAGTTTCATAATCGATGAGCAGCAAGTTCATGAACCCAAGCACGCTGAATTTTTTATGTGTATACGTGATACTTCCGTCCAATATATATTTTCGTGTGTTCAAGACGAACGGGAAAAATATTGAATTTAATGAATTTTATTATTGGTTAGAAATATTCAGTTCTTGTCTAAAACAATTTAATTCCGCAATATTACGGTATCCACCTAAGGTTGGCAATGCAGCAAAGATCAAAGTTAAATTAGTGTTGTTTGATCAAACAAGTCAGATAATAGCTTTGTATATATGACATAAAAAGGCTTATATCAAGGAAAAAATTATTAAAATTAATTAAAAAATTATATTTTGAGATTTAAAAATTTTAATTAATTATTACTAAATCTATATAAAACAACTTGTTAGACGTAGGATGAACAGAAATTATATATATCCAGTATAAACTATTCCCAAAGAATCAAGTACTATATGGTTAAACTATGGAGAAACAAATGTAAACAAGATTTAGATTATTCGTTACAAAAGTTTTAACTAAAAAGAGTCGAACACAGTTTTTTCCTGCTCTTCAATCTTATAGTCGCATTTTATTCATATAATCAGTTCTATTATTTCTTTTACCATATTACTATTTTGTATGCTCTTTTTTTCTTAAAGAATAAATAACTGTATTGTTTAGGATAAGTATAAATTTAAGTGTAATGAGTAGAAAAACAATTTTCTCTTTATGGTAATCATTTATATGGATAATATGGGGAGCAAGGAAGGACTTCAATTGGTACCTAATAGAGGAATGAAAGTCATCTTAGGTTGTAGTTATTATATACGTATATATATTGATGAAACACTACAATGGCTTCCAGTTTATAAATTCTGTGAAATGGAAAGTATTGTATTCAAGTTTGAAATATATAACGAGCCAAAACCCTCTTTTCTTTAAGACAGTTATGAGTACGGTTTCCAGGTCTTCCAGATTTCTCGTATGTTGATTTTTTTTTCAGTCTCAGGTATTTAAGAAGGATTCTGTCGTATTTCATTGTAATATACTATTGTGTTATTGAAGCGTAATATTCCTTCGGTTTTTAACGATTGAACTTCGATCGATGCAAAGTAATCAGTGTACAGAAATTGAAAAATCCTGCTTTTTAATTTAAAATCTCCACACACAAAGAGTGTTTTCAATTGTGAATAAGAGTACTGGTGAGAGAAACTGTTCAACATATATTGAAACATAATTGAACAATAAATTGTAGCAAATTTACATCGTATATAACATGTCAGCAATTTTCAGAATCTTCTTTTAATATCAATTCGAAAAACTAGCATCCATAGTTATGAGCTTCTAGCTACCCAAAGATTTAAAACTATGCAATAACAATAAGAGAACTGTATTTCACAGGTAAGTTTTATATAAATTCAATTTGTTGTAACTGATATATACATATAACCAGTGGCGGCTTGTGGGTATTTGAAGTTGTGTGCTACATCACCCCAAGACAAATTTTAGGAGGATGAAGATATTAATAATACTACAACATCTACAGTGTTGTTGATACTCCACAACCCGCAATATACATTTGTAATTTCGACTCCACCACGTGTAATAGAAACGAAATTTTAAAATTGTAAAATTATAAAACTATATTGGCGCAAATTACTAACACGACAGTAGTTTTACTTATTACATATTTTAAATAAAGTTAATTTTAGGAAAAAGTTACATATTATGGGAATATTGAATGCAGGATCGTACGGTAATTTTCTCAGAATTATGAAAGTTTTCGAAATGCTGTTTTCGGAATGAAACAGGAATACTGCACATGCGCATTTAGCATTCAAAAGATAAGATTCTCGTGTTATAAAGAACGTAACCAGGATATGTACGAGAGAAAGCGCGCTGCTGGAAGGCAGACAGTTTAAAGTCTTCGAAACCGAAGCAGACTTCACACTCTTAAAATACTATTTTTTAGAGTTTCTTAAAATTACAAAACAAATAATTCCGCCTAAATTTATTCATGTGCCATAGCACATATGCACCAGCCGCCACTGCATATAGCTTACATATCCATTGCATTTGGAATTACTGATCACCCAGACCTATGTAAAAATGTACTGATTATTTTTTTGTAGCCAATTGTTGCTTAATAAATAAATATTATTATTTCAATCATTCTTTTGTATGTGTCGTCACAACTATTCCAAAAGCTTGACCATCCGAAGTCCACATATTCGTTTTCGAATATACGTACTTTCGCTGGGGAAACTTTTACGATTTAATTGCATGAATATTTAATCCAAGTTTTAATATAACAAGGTAATTAATGCCAACCATTGATTGTGACGATGAAAATAATATGTATTCCCGCTAAACAAATTGCAGTAGCTTATTTTACTGGACGAATGTGTCATTCTTTTCTTTCTTTCTTCCTTCGCTCTGCATCCCATTGAGGGCCTTGACCTACCGGGTCTACTGCGGACTGTCATCTTACATGACACTTTCCGAATCTGGAGTGATACGTAGTCAGCGTATCTATTCTCCAGCAGTCTTAATCCCAGTCTCCTTGACCACTACGGCACAAGCATCCAAGCACATGACAGGATTTGAACCAGGGACCTCTGTGTCTCAAGCCACTTGACCACAGGAGGTCGGCCGAATGTATCCTTATATTCAAGCTTTTGATAATATTTTTCCAGCTATTTTAACAAGCTTACCATAAATAATTATTGTTAAAGCGGAGTTGCGTGTTCCAGAGTCACCCTCATAATATATAACAATCGAAAACCCCCGAGGGATTCAGGGAAGTCCGTAAATGCTGACTTCCTCCTACTGTGTTTTCCTCCCCCATTGGCTCCAGGTTAAGGATTTTAAATCAAGTCTCCCACAAGCCGAGTCGACCTTGGTCATTCTTGAGGGGTTCATGCTTTAGCGTCGTAGACGTCGGTCGTACGGTACGAATTGTTCGATGGTTCCATTGGACCAGTCGGCCACCTGCCATTAAAATCTAGTCGAGACATGGAATCGGGTTTTGAAGCGAGCGCACAACAATCCTGTTTCCCGTCATCGGAAGAGCGTGGAAGTAGTACCAAATGCCCGATATACATGGTGTAGGCTTCTCTAGGGTTTTTCCTCCATCGCATTTAGGTGAATCAATGGGTAGGATCCTGGGGTCATAGTCAATCCTTCACTACTTGATTACATTCCCCATGCCGAGGTGTATGTTCCGGTGCTCCATACCTTGAGCATACGGTAAGAGTTGTCTGCTGTTACTATTGGACCAGCCCTAAACTTCTCGAGGCACGGAGATGGGGTTTATTACTAATTCCTCTCCCATCATTCGGAAGAGTGTGAGACAAATTCCCAAAAGCCCAACCCACCTAGGTTTGTTAGGGTTTGTCCTGCATATCCTTCGGGCGAATCACATAGTAAGATCCTTGAACTATAACTCGAAGCCCCTAGCCAACCCTTGGCCGCCTTCCTGTCCTTCCATGTTCCTCCTCCTATTCAATTACCTCTTATGCTATTAAGGGGAGTTGCCAGTTTCTGGATCACCCTCATGTAGTCTGTTACCTCCCCCCCCCTTCCCTGTTTTAAAAAAAAGTATAGTACATTAATCTTGCTTTATTGTCCTGAGACGATCTTGGGTCATCCCATATCAGAACCCTGAAAAATCACACAGAGCTCCAAATTTCATGAATTTTGTAATACAGTAACCCTAGACCCCAAATAAAACTGTATTAGAGCTTATTGTACTTTGGTTCAGAACTTGGAATCTGGCGACGATTCAATTGTAGTGACCAGATAAGTGTGAAACTTGGTTTATCAATACAACTTTTAGAGCACAATGTAGTGGTATGATCAAAAATGTAGTTCAGATCCATGGCAAAGTCACCACAAAATTTTGATCTGAGTTTGGAGGCCAATTACTCAGCAGCAAAAGATTTATATGCCACAATATTTTGCAAGTGAACATAACTAGCACCATATTTTGTAAGTACTGAAACATAAAACTATAGTACTCATGACCAGAGATGTTCTACATGTGAGTTACCAAAAAACATATTACTAGAAAAATAGCCCAATTTTAAGGCAATCTATCATAATATTCATCTCTCCGAATTTAGTTTTGAATAATGCCATTACAAAGAGCAGGCCTTTTTGTACAAGAACAACGGTTATTTGTGTTGGGATTCACGGTTTTGAATGCTGTGGTAGGCCTAAGCGCGCGCTCTGCAAAATGGGCCAACTTTGATCCCATGTCAAATCAGCTCTAGCAGACAGATAAAGTTGGCTTATGAGGACAACTCTTAACCCAGAATGAAATGATATGATCAAACAAGTAGTACAGTTGGCCATTCAGATTTATTTATTTCTAGAATACGCATAAAGAAAATTTACTAGTCTCTGGTGTAGCGTTGAACTGATGGGTCACATCCGCAGACTCATTATTAAGCTATGAACTGATGCGGCTAGGAAATGAAAGCTTGCATGGTTAGTAACTGTTTGAAATGCCGGTCCATCACTTAATCTAGTTCTCACTAAGTCTGTCATTCATTCCTCCCTCAACCATATCACTGAGACTTTCTTTTCCCACTATTTCTCCTACTTATATATTACATCAGTGGAATCCTGCAAAATATTATTCTTGATTTTTACCCAGTTGTATCATATAACTTTAAAAAAAATGGTTCACATAGTGTGAAGTGAAACTGAATTTTCTTTTTTTGCATACAGATATGTTTGGAAGATCATTAACATTCCTAATCAATTTTCATGAAATAGACCTAATGTTCTATATTTCATAAGTCTTTTTTTCTAAAAAAAATTATAACACTTGTGTCAATCTGAGATAGTGATACAATTGAATTGTAATAATCTTACACGTGATGTGCTAATGGATTATTATAGAAAACAGCTGGACTCAACTAAAGTTTTAAGAAATTTCAAAATAATATAGTAAACTAATTACAATCAAAAAAGCAACTGGCATTCATTTCATTAATCGAATTATATTTCCTTCAGAGGCTATTATCCAATGAACAATTTTCGTCTGGCTTTTACAACAATCTTGCTCATTCATTTCATATCATGCCTACTTATCAATCATTAAAAATCAAGCTGCTTCCCTACTTTCAGGAGGTACTTTCATTAGCAAATATTAATTTTTCAAGATATATGATAAAACCTGCACTTATTAAATGCCAACTGTGTACATCTTTACCCTCAAAATTTGACTTTCTGCACAGAACCATGATTATAAAGGAAGAACAAAGGCTATGTGTCAGTTTCTGGAAGATAAATTTATATCTAACCTTTATAAAACAAACCAAAATATATCAGCTGGTGTACATGATGACACACAATTAGTTATGGAAACATTGTTGATATTTGCGAGTGTATTAATAAATATATCTTCAATCTCAAAATTATTTTCCTCAGAGAGATTATACAAATGGCAATTTGTTATCAAAATTCTAATTCCTCATTAGTTACTAGTGTTTAGAAGATCAATATTAAATTATTATTCTTGATGAAAAAGTCTATACAACGAGAATAAATCTAAGTTTATAAAACTAATTTATTTAATGGAAAATTCATTAAATATACAAATTTGAATTTTTTATTGACACATGGGGCTTCAACATTAAATATGTACTTCAGAACACATTTTTGATGGCATAACAAATATATACTATTTGTATGGAAATGAAAGAGAAAAAAAGTGGTGGCTTGCCAGAAATTGAAGTTCAATATCACCATTCAGGACAGGAAAGCATTCTTCAAACTTAAAGAACAGCCCCTTTCTCTTTCTTTTCCATACCAATTATTTTGACAATGTCACATCATTGGTCACTATTATATACATATATTTGAACAGGATGTATAGTAAAAAACAAGAAATTCTGTATAAAGTGTTATAATATTGTTAAAAACAAACTGTGGTGGTAAATGGAAATGCCCATGAACATATTTATATGTAAAAACACACTCAAATATACACATTCAGTTCATAAACTACATACAATTGTCTTGAATTCACATCTACTTTAAAAAAAATATTAGCAGTAGCAAACATACTGAAGACAAAAGCCACTTCTTGTTATCACAGTTTTGTAACTGATAAATCCCCTGCTGGATTTATAATGTTGACACTGTTACAGTAATACTGAGTGTTAACAAGAACACTTTTTAGGTGAGGCAGGTGCTGGTCCTGTGAGCCTTAAGCTGTCTGATAAAACTGTTGGGCTGCCACCTCCAGGCATTTCTTCTTGTCGCATTATTACATCCACCAGAAATCTGTGAAGGAAAATAACGTAGTGTTACCAATTCAAAAAAATAGTTCAATGATAGCATCATAGTTAAGATATTTTAAATCTAGTGCAATTCTTTCTTGACCAACAAGCAATGGAATGAATGTTCTATATAAGTGAAGACAGCATAGTTTGAATCATAAGAAATTATAAACTTTTACACAAGAAAATTTATTATTCCGCTTAAATGACCAGATTGATCAATTGCTGGAGGTCTCTAACTACCCTCCATATGTTCACAAAATAAGAAATAATTTATGATAAACATTTCTAATAAAATACTTCAAGCTTTTCCAATGAGATGTTATTTCATTTTTAAAAGCACTGTCTTAGTTATGAAAATTTAAACTTGGACCTCGATATCTGCAAAGAAGCATTTAGCTATTATTATATTATATTTTCTTATAAAAAAAAGTTGAGTTAGTAAAATCTATCACCATAATGAAACATTTTCATGAATAAAGAGAGATCAAATTACTAGTTAAATCTGTAACAAACAAAATATGCATCATCTTTATAATGAGCAATAAATAAAATTCTCTCCTCTAGTATTGTCCACATTAATTTATTGTTAGGAGAAAAGTTCTGCCTTAAAAACTTACTTCATTGAATCATTCACCATCAATCCTTCCTTTGCTGATGTTTCAGTCCAGCCAATAAAATTGTGCTCTTTATAGAAAGCCTCTATCTCCATCTGATCTACAAGACGGTGCGGTAAATCACACTGTAAATTAAACATTTTGATTAGGGTAGTTTATTTTTATAAAATTGTTGCTAAGCATTTAGCTATAATTGAAGTTTCTGAAGTAACTAATTAATTATCAAATGTGTGACTTCGTCACTTATCCAATATATATATATATATATATTCATAAGGAAAGGAAAAAGAGAGAGAAAGTAGGTGACTTACCTGAGGTTCATAGATGGTAAACACCTTGTGAGGTTTGGAGTTCTTTAAATTTTCAGAAGCATTTTCATCAGAAAGTTAGGTAGACATTTCCAGTGATCGTCTAGCCGACGACTGAGAAGACAAAATTTTCTGCACTCCGATCAGAGTTCTTAAACAATGAACCCCACCGGCCACCAACTTTCTCTCTCAATGAGGGTCTGTGAAGAAGCAAGGACTTGATGGGGGCTGGGAAATGCATACAAACACCTGCATATTGACAAACATATACTCATTCAAACACATCCAATAGAGGTGTCAATATTTAAATACTAACACTCACACTCACTCACACATACATACATACAACCACCCATCACAGCATAAACCACATACACATACATACCAAGTATACACACATCAAGGTTTTATCACATATACATCCAATGGGATTAAATGTGTTCGTGCTGTTACGGGTGTTTGGGGGGAGGGTAAAGGTAACTATCTACAGGATATTGAGTCCAGGACTTTGTCTGTTATGTAGGACATGCTGAAATGAAAGTTCCCATAGGTGGAGTTCAGCTTCTGAAGAATCAGGAGGTAGGGCTTTGTGGGGGGTCAGTGTGAAGCACTGGTTGAAGTTGTTGGTGTTGTGGCTTTGGGCATTGGCAGCTATGGAGAATTGTGTTTAGTGGAGTTTCACTGTACTGTGGTGGTTGGCAATCCGTTGTGGAGGGATCTCTTTGTCTGGCCAATGTAGAAGGTTGGGCAGAGTGTACAGTTTATTTTGTAGATGGTGTGGGAGGACAGACAGCTTGTTTTCTCTAATTCTGTACATTATGTTATTGGTGGGATTCTGGAAGGTTGTGGTGGGTGGGAGTATCTGGCAGACATGGCATCTGTTCCTACCACAAGGTCTGCAGCCACTTGTGGAAAGGGCAGGCTATTTGTTTCTGGACGAGGTCTATGGGGTAATTTCCGTTACGGAAAGCATCGAATATGTGGTTGGTATACGAATGAAGTCATAATAATAAATTGATTTTATATAGGAAAGAAATACATAAACTTACCTTCAATTGATAGCAGGCAGGGATACATGAAAACTTCCTTGCCAGTCGACGGCTACTATTAATTTATACATTTGTATGTATTATTGAGAGTAAATACATGTTATGTATTACCTTGTTGGCCAGCAACATACAGGGTATGGGACTACCATCAGGAAGTGCACACTTTGAATCAACATCTCGTTTCCATTTTAATGTGTTCACAAATGAATTCTTATTGGTGAGATCAAACATTATGACACAGCCATGAGCATCCTTATAGTAAACTCTTGTCATCCAAGTGAAACGTTCTTGACCTTTAAAGTACATACCAAAAAGGGTACTAGTTAATTTTCAACATTTAAATGCTAAATAAACACTTAATTTGATTAATAAATATGAAGTAACAAGTTTCATCAAACAAAAAAGGTATATTCTTAAATAATTATTTTTCAGAAACTCAATTGTTAATTTGACAGCCCAAAGAAATATTTCAATCAATTTGGTAATGCCAAATATTGAATAATGCCATCATTTCCATTATGTTGATATGATACACATTAACCAAAATCTCATATAGTCAGAAAAATAATATTTCCAGAATTACCTAGGAAATGACATCATAAAAATATTTTCATTCTAAAACTTGGGGTTTTAAAGTGTGTAACTAAACTTAAATTTTGTTATACAACTGAAAAAGATCTCACCTGCAATATCCCATAGCTGTAATTTTACCGTCTGTGCTTCAGACCATTTTAAAATCTTTAAAGCAAAATCTACTCCAACTGTTCCCTTATAATCCTTTTTGTAAGTATTTTGCACATAACGCTGAACGAATGAAGTTTTTCCCACAGTGGGATCACCTATTATAATCACTTTGAAGAGCTTTTCTGGCATTTCTTGCATCCCTGCAACAGAAATGATATATTTTAATGAGTGACAGTGTAGCAGCTGTTGTAATGAATGAAATAATCCTACAAGTGTCCAGATGGAAAAATTACTTTCACACCTGCAGTCACCAGCAGGTGTAGACTGCAGAACATAACAGCACATATTTATTTGTGTCTAAAAATAACTTTTGAATGGTTTAAAATTTTTTGACATGGAGCATTTAATATTTTCCTAAATCTACTGCATAAGAAATACTAGCATAAATGCTTTACAGCTCAAGTCAAATATTGTGGTTGTAAAAATTATTGTATACTGGAAATTAAATTTGAAGTGCTTTGACTCAAATAAGTATGTCATGTAGATCAATTGTTGAATTGTACGGCATACAAAATATTAAAACATGGCTAGTCTATAAAGTAAACCTATGCACATTTGTTAAAGAATCCTAAGTCTAATAATTGTGTTTCTATTAATCAAGATTCTATTACTTACATGTATACTTTTACTGTACAAGACATGTGTAGAGTTACTGGAAGAATGAACATACAACGAACAATATGGCATAGTATTAAACTTACTGGTTTACATTTAGATGACTTATTGAACAAATCTTACAATAATACCGCAGTGAAGTTAGCTGTACTTCTTAAATACTAGCAAGAGTAAGGCATTTACTTGAGACATTTGGTAATTTTAGGTATTATTTAGTAAAATATTTCAAATTCCTGTATTTTGTCAATATTAATGTGTGATAAATTATGTTCAGTTTAACTTTTATTATACACACTAAGGTTTACAGGGCTTAATATTAGTGTCCCGAATGTTCAATCAATATATATACATAATTTTAAGTAGTTGTAAGAATTGTCACACTTCAAAACGCTCTATATTTCCCGCCCTTTATTAAGGGTCATAAGACAGTCAGAGTTAATTTTAACGATCAGCTGATTACGTCACTCAACAAAAATGTAGAAATTTATAGTAGTATCCCGAGCTGACACGAGAAAACACATGAACTACATGCACATATATGCCAGTATTATTAAAGGAAGTAAAGGTTAAGATATTATGAAACGGTGTAATTGATAACAACGTAAAAAGATTACCCAGCATGTCAGGCGACTTAGATGCAAAAAGAGGAAATACTGCAATAAACAAAAACAAACAAAACCAAGCTAAATAAACCTCCTCTAAGATACAATTATTTTATGCCAAGAGTTCACTCGCAAGTCATCGTCTGGACTTAAAGTTGCTATTCAAAGAGTGTCAGGTGGGGAGGTTATAATTAAGGAATGAAGAGGGAGCTTTTAAACAGGATTACTGCGACAAGCCAAGTTACTCGGTTATTAATTAAATTTATTTAATAAAAGTTATTTGAACTATAAAAACATTTTACAAATGCAATCAAAATATGTAATTAATGTGGATTTTACATTTAATGAGAATGATGGTTTTATGTCAGAGATACTGTTGTCAGGTTGATTCATAGTATGATTTGAGATGGATTCTTGATGGGAATTAATAAGTCTTGACTGAAGCATCTCATTTACTTCATCAAACGGTATAAAAATGGAATTTTATTTGAATTGTAAATTAATATTTTACTTTTGTAATTTACATAATTACATGTCTGTTGACAGTCAAATTCCGGGCGAGAACGAATATTTTCTCACTGGAAGTATTACAAAGTGAGGTAAAAGTAAACAGCGGTGTATGTTCTATAAATTCATTACTCACAATTTTCTGTTGAGTATCTTAATACTGCTACATTTATACCACATTTTACGTATTAGATAATAGTAACGCAATACATACACAAATATACATAGCATGATTTTACATGACTCCATTCTGTGATTGATAGACTCTGAAATGTATCACAGCATATATTAGATGCATTTTGTGCTTTGTCTACAGAAGCTATAGCTAACAGGACTGTATGTCCATTTACACAACCAATAGGGAAGATAATTATGATAAGATATAAATAGCAAAGGACCAGGAACCGAACCCTTTGGTACACCATATATTTTTAAAAGTACTCCTTGCTGATCGATGAACTTCAACTCAAATGGCATTACTAACTTAATTCCTTTTACATGTGACCTATTTTCAATATACGTGTTTATCAATCAAACGCTAATCCTCTGATGCCACCATTTTCAAGTTTAAAGAATAATATTTTATGGTTTATCATTTCAAAAGCTTTGATTAGGTATAGAAATGCTTCTGGAACAATTTCTATTTGGGGAAATTCGTTCTGGGATTCATAAAAAAATTATACGTTGTTTGGATTGCGGATACTTTGTATTCAGAACCAAACCGTTCTGATCCGTCCACAGTTTGACGTATCGTCGCTAGAAATCACACATAGAAAACTTCACATTTTTCCGGTACTTAGGACATAAAACATATAGCAAATTTCGGGAAAGTATACATTTTATGGACTATTAAGTTCGTTTTGCACCTTTAAATTTCCATGAACTACGTATTTAAATTACAGTTAACTTTAAATAATTTATTATATTTTCTAAGACAAACTTTCATACTGGAAAATTTATGGAAATTAAGAACATATTTGATGAGTAATGTGAAATTGATGCTGGCTTTTTATATAGTTGGTTTACTTTTGACAGTTTAGTTGAAGTTGACAAATTGATCAATTCTGGATCGTTCATCCATGAAAAGTAATGTCACTACGGCTTCTCTCGCTCCAATAAACCTTTCCTTTCTCCCTACACTTTTTAAAGAATCGTACAAAATGTTGGAGCGTTGCTTCATCAAAGAATCTTATATTTTATAAGAAAAGCTTTGTCCCACTCTCCCGCAATGCGTTGTCTAAGAGTTGGTCAGGTCCCCTAATTAATTAATATAAAAAAGTAATTAAAACTTTGAGGATATGTTTCTGTTTAATTTTCAGACCATTTGAAACAATGGTTTGAAATTTATGAGTTGTCAAAGTCGAGCTATATGAATAAAAGACATAAAAACCTGACTTATTTCAGTTTTTTCGCCAAAACGCATGTATAAATTGATTTTTAAAATTTTTCTTGCGCATATCATAAAATGGAATTAAATTCCAAATGGACACAGTGATGCTTCAAACTCGGAGCTCTACTATTTTGACGACGACAGTAGCACCCTATCAGTTCATTAACCTTACCGTAGCAAACTTATTTAATTATATTATATATTATTAATATATATTACTTATATATATTTTAGTTTTTTTCTTACAACAGTTTACCCGTCCTTTTCACGTGGATAGAAAAGCTAGGGCTACATTCTGACTCAAAGTGTAGGCTGGTGGATTGTCACTGGGTGTCAAACAAACTTCCGCATACTATTTTTAACGGATGAAACAATTTGAACTAAATTTTGCACACGTGTTCTTGGCGTCCCGGAAATCAACACTGTCCGGGTAAGACACGGCTACCACCACTTTGGCGGGGGTGGAAGGGGTGGAAATTTATAAATTTCCAATAGCGGCAAATCTTTTCGTCAAATAAATACATTTCTGCGTCAATTATATTGTGCCCTCCGATAGTGCTAGCGTATAATATCAACCCCATCCATAATGGAAGGCAGTATGCTTAGGGGTGGGAGTGAAGGGGCATCACATAAAAATAGCCAGAAAAAATCGAGATTAGGCCTAAAACTTGGCAATGATAGCCACCGAGGTTATTTCTGTCATAAATAATGCAATTTAAGTTACCCCTAAGAGGGGTTGGAAATGGTTAAAATAGACTTCCGCATACTATCGACCAAATTTTGAACAGGTGTTCTTGGCGAAACCAATTCAACACTATTGGGATAATATATGGCTACCACCACTTGGGGCGGTGGTGGAGGGGCGGTTAATTTTAAAAAAATCCATAAACTGCCGTTATTTCCTTCTAATACACACACACACACACACACACATATATATATATATATATATTTGGGTCAATTATTGGATAGCGTTTTCACTGATTTTCTTTGCGAATAAATTTAACCCCATTCATCATCTAAGGGGAGTATTCATAGGGGCGGGGGTGAGGGGGTGTCATATGAACAGTAAAGTTTGGTATCGAAGTCGGTGCTATGGGAGTCTTTGAGTTTGATTCTGACGTATATAATGGGAATTAAATTGCAGTTCATTCCTTAACAGGGGGATAAGAAGGGCTAAGACACACTTCTGCGTAATACATTTAAAGGACAACACAATTTTGATAAAACCTTGTTTCTATATTCCTGGCGATCCAAAATTCAAAAACTTTGGAGGTAAGACACGGTACTACCCCTAGGGGGAAGGCGTGGAATTAGCTGAATTTTTATGTTTAATAAAGGCTCGTATTGGGGTCAATTACTTTTGTAGTGTTTCACTGACAATATTTGTGTACAATTTTAACCCCTTTCAGAGGGATGGGATGGAAATGAGTCTTATAAAAATAACAAGGCAACTTTCGAGTTTGGTGACGAAACCGGTGTAATGGGAGTCAGTTTGTTATATTATGACATTTAATATGCGATTTAATTAAAAATTCATCCCTTAAGTGGGGGAGAATTTTTATTGTGTTAGAGTACTAATATATTTTTAGTCCCGCTATTGTACCAGGTATATTTTTGAGTCTCTCGAGATACTGGGAGTATTTTTGAGGTTCAACTTGTGATGCCGGTTCAATCATATGTTGACCAAGAATGAAATAATGTACCGGGATATTATAAATAAATACCCGGGCAACTTAGTGACAGCCTAGTATGTAGTGTTGTTTATGAACAACATCCCTGCCTCTTCCAGTTGGTTTTATTGGCTGCGATTTCTCCTTTCCAACTTTTGTCCAGTGACAAGCTCTCCTTAGATATTCTCTAGATCAATTGACCATTTCGTTTAAGCATTCCGGTAGTTTTTATTTCCAGCACAGGGTTCAGGAATGTGTTGGTGTCGTCAATCTCAGTGCCAGTTGATTCGAGTGTTACTGAACTCTCGCCTCGCGAGCAATTACACAATTATCATTTATTTTATCGAACAAATAAAGCAGCAACATATTAACATATACAGTTATGTAACTGAGGAAATTAATTACACTCTGCATCAAATTCTGGTGTTGAGTCTCAGCCACAAATGGAAAAAATAGTGCAGACACTGAGGCTTACGCAATGTTTGTAATGATAATATAATTTTTTGTTGAAGGCAAGAGTGAGGACTGTTAGGTAGGGTGCAAGGGCCAAAGCAGGAAACCATTTACATAACAGACTATCTGATTACGTGACTAACCGGTTTGTTCTTTCGAGGTCTGGAGGCCATTCCACGTAGGGCCCACTACAAAGAGTTAATTGGCCTGTATTAACGACCGAGATATTACTTGTTTACATCACTCATTTTTAAATGGTGCCATTAGTAAAATTATGGAAATCCTATAAAACAGGATAATGGGAAACAAAAAATTACAAAAACTCGACCACTTGGATTACCTTGGAATGTTTTTGGCTTCCAGAAAAACGTCACGTGTTACTGCAATGATGAAGAAAAGAGCTACACTGATAATCAAATGGAATCTAGAACCCGGGAAACGGCTTCTTCGAAACATGAAAATTAGAGGGAGCAGAAATAACTGGAAGGGAAAAAAAATACGGTGTTGGAAAATCGTTGTTATAATAATAAAGGGGACAGATATGTCCTAAGAAGATTAAATAAGAAGGATTCCATATAGACTTAAAGAAAGCCAAACTCAATGGAACACATCCCAAGGAGAAATTGTTTCCTGTATCACATCATGATGCGTAACGAAGAAAGAAGCTTAAGAGAGGGTGAAGAGGAGAAGGAAAATTACAGACCAAGTCACGCAAGTCACTGCCAATCGCCGCACACTAGTTCCATGCTCCTTCATACATATACTCAACCAAACGTCTTCAATCGCTACAGACCTCACAAGGTATGCTTTTCCGGACCCGTGATTATTGGATTTTTTTATGGTTACAACCACCTCTCAAAATATTCGGCATTTTCTTTTAATATATCAATGTTTTCATTTGTGTACTGTGTTTTCAAATCAGACGTATTTCAGAACACTTTTGAGGAGAAGTTTAAATTTTACTATTTACACCGAATTCAAAAACAAGCTGAAATTCGCCTAACAAAGCTCAGACAAAGATGCTATGAAATTTAATTTAACTATCAGGATGGGCAAATCTCTACCATTCTGTTCTTGAATTGAAATAATTTAAAAAACCTTTGATCAATTAATATGCCGTCCTTATTAAGTACTAAATTTAGGCCGTGTAAGAAGGTGATTCTGTAAACTGTAGATGAGTCTATTTCCAATCATATACAACAGATGGTGAAGTCACTAGATTGACGTGAAGACGACTCGCATAGCTGGGTTGGCAACAACAACCCGTACCCATTCCCGGTTCGGTCGAGATATTTCTATCCTGATGCTTTATTTCACCCAATTAAATTTCTAAATTTAAATACACCATAGGATCAGGTCATGATTCCTAGTAATACTCTGACTTCTGATAATCTTCTTTCAAACTTAGGACAGTAAGGAATCGTAACGTGAGTAGTTGACTGTTAGATCTTGGCAGGGGATAGTAACAGGTTACATGAGGGTGATCCTGAAACAGGCAACTACCCTTTAATAGCATAGGAAAGGAATTAAAAATAGGGTTGTGGAAGGTAGGACAAGTTAGCCAAGGGTTGACTAGAGCCCCCGGGCTGTGGTTTCACCTAAAGAGATGCAGGGAAACCCCTAGAAAACCTGCATCAGGTAAGTCGGGCTTTTGGGTACTATTCTCACGCTCTTCTGATTGACGGGAGAGGAATTTGACGTGGGATCTCAGCGTTCCCTTCTCCCTGTCTCCACCAGTTTTAGGAGGCAGTTGGGATCCAATGGGATCAGCGGACAACTGTTTGCCGTATGCTCAAGGTCTTCCAACTCCTGCACATACACCTCCTAAAAGAGATGAAGGTGCCTCGGCATGTGAGAACCTTGAAATTAGAGAGAGAGAACGAGGCATCCTCCCTCTGTGGAGAAATACTTGCGAGAGAAAGCTCCCTCAGGTAGGCCTTTGAATTATCACAGATTCCCATTACAATGGTTACTTAAATTGTGGTGCCAATAATACTTGCGTGAGAAAGAAAAAACTTATTGTCCTTGACCGATGATGAACCTTATCAATGTTTTGCTGGTAAAAGAAAGATAAACGATGTTAGTGCTTTGCGGAAATAAAAGTCTAAAAATAGTTCTCAAGACACAGCTTGGAATATTCTTCTTCGAAATAATCTTTAATCAGATGCCGTTCATTTAACCTCATTACACACTTCAATAAACATTTTTTATAGTGTGTAGGACTCGTTGACAGAACTTAACCGTCTTTAGTCGTTTCCCTTGAAATGGAATATACAATAATGAATAACACGAGAATAGGTAGGAAGGGAATAAAATAACGCAGTTTCGCGAAACTTGCTTCTAATTCTATACTCCAATGGAGAAAAAAATCACTAACTTTCACTTTGATGAATCTATAATATGACATTAATTTTAAGTCTATACTCGAGGGTTTTCCTTATAAAAGGAAAAGACTGTAAGATACTTGGGAACAAGCTCTTCCTCCAATTACTGTATACTTCTTCAAATCTATTAGCTATTGCTTCGTTTCGATTTTACTAATGTGTACATTTTTGGTGAAAATTGCGCAGTAGTTATTTTTCCTTCTCTACGCGACCCCTTGCTATGCCTTATTTTGCACTTCAGCCAAGAAATGTGCTCTATTAATTCCGGAAACAATTGAGCAAGCGAGTGTTAAAAGCTCAAATTTTTCTTCGGTATTCCATTTATTCAAAACAGTGCTACCTTTTTACTACAGAATCCATGTGATGAGCCTGTAGCGGAACTGGGGAAAGGTTACCCCCCCCCCCTTTAATACACACGCTGTAGTGAATACATCCTTATTAAATTATTATAAAGAGTTTTTTCCATTTTAAATAAAATAAAATTTTATTAGACTAAATTTTACGAGCGGCGGAACTCGAGGCTTCGTTGACCATTCAGGAAAACGACCTGAAGGCCTGGCCTCAGAACATCAAAACATCTATTGAAGGAGTGATCATTTGAAGGACTAAGCAGCCACTGCCCAGCAAAAGTCGTAAATGTGTCTTATGGTATAATCTTAGATCCCAACATTTTGTCAGGTTTCAGACGTTCCCACAGAAGGTTCATAACATCTGGTGCGCGAGTTTTCGGGCAGACGTGTGAACCACGGATTGGCGAACTAAAAAATGTAAGAATGTTTCCTAATGGCAAAAATTTGAATCGGGAAGGGGAAATCACAGGCTTCGTGGTTAGTGACAGTTTTAGGAGAGACTAGTGACTGAGTTGTAGTGGACGTGGAGGGATGAGGAGCTAGTTGTGGAGGAGAAAGACAGCAGTTGTTGAGAAGTTCGGAGGAGGTGTTCAGCCAGAGGGAGCAGACCACCAAATACCAGATACTGCCACGTCAATGGTTCCAAAGGGTCCAGCCAGATGTACCTAAGAGTTCTAGTGTCGGTAACGTACTATAAATCCCTCAAGGTCATCTACTGAGAGTCACAATATGTATATAAAGAGCAGGGAAATAAGTAAATATAACTTAAAAAATTTCAAAAATGTCTTATTATTTATTCTAACTGCTCCTAAACCCATTTAAAACATTACACAATGAAAGAAATATCATTTTTAAAAATTTAATACTTTCTGTGGGACCATTGATAATTCTAAAAGATTTCAATATTAGTCATATTTGAAAAATGGGGCATTGAGGTATTTTAATTAATTTATATATAGCGTAGAAACAAACATGTACAGGACAAAACCATAATACGTCGGTTGCAATTTTATTGGTATAACCCCCGTATTATAGCTACATGGACAAACTTACCAATCCGTTCAATTTATAAATCATTCAGATATGAAATCTCTAACACAGCCAAAGAATTTCCCTTCGCTGTTATCAATTCTTTTATTACTTGTAATTGTATACGCGATGTTTATTCTAATTACAGAATACTAATTATTGTTAAATAAAACTTTATTCAGAAACCATTATTATCTATTAAATATGTAATACGAAGTAACATTTATAAAATAGACGGAAATGATTTAGAGTTGGGTTAATTAATTATTATACTAATAAATTAAAACAAAACTGTTCCCCCCTCAGGTTAGCCTATCAAGGGGTTAATGGTCAAAAACAAGTGTCGCAATTGACCAAGAGATTAGTATGGAATTAATTCCTTATCCAGCCTAATATAAATTAATATTTGGGCAACGCTGAGTACCCAGTTAGTATTATAACATTTAAGGAAAATCTATACAACATTTTTATTTTTACAAATTTATCTAATAGAAAAAAGAACAATATCTTTCTATCTTAAATGTAAAAACACCCAATGTGATATTTAAACTAATTACAAATTTTCAATTTTTTGCAACAATAAATGTTACAATTTGTAATGTAATTATCAACCACGTTTTAAAATTAGAATTATACCAAATAATTAAAATCATTTAAACATTGTCAAACCTTAAAAAACGATGTATTATAAATATTATATTACTTTTAATACATAATAAGAATTTTGTTTGTTTAAAGTTGGTTAAAAAAATAACATTTCTGATGAATTATGTTTTCATTAAACTTTTTGAGTATCTAAAATTTCAGTATTATCCCAATAAAATTCATAATTTTCCCCTACTTTATGTATAGTGATAATTACTGGTTTACATTTTGTTGATGTTTACAACAGTTAATGTCAAAAAATATTGGTTTTTTTATCATATTAGACGAACATATGAAAAAGGTATACAACTTTTTTCTGAAATATTATGATCGGAATGTGTTTTTATTCTGGATATAATTTATTTTAATTGTACAATATATGAAAGAACTCACTCCAATGAGTTTAATGAAAAATAATTTTGTAACTGCCTAAATTCTGGTAGAAAGATATCATAAACGACCTGATGAAGGTACGAAAATTTACTGAAGCGTTATCGGGTTGAATAAAATATTATTTAAACATAGTGAAATTGACATTTAATTTAGCTTTGAATAATTAAATTTAGTTTTTAATTCGTTCATCTAAAGTCTGTTTGAAGGAAGAGATATACTTAGTTTATCGCCGCCGTATAATCTAAGACTTATTTACAATTTTCCAAACAGTGATACATATCATTAATGAACAGATAAAAAAGTTTCTGACCCAAAACGCTTCCCTGCGGAACTCCAATCTCGGTGATTAAGCCTCTGGACTCCACCCTATTCTCCGTCTTTTTAATTAATTCATTAAAAGTATAGAAATGGGGAATTATCTCACGCCGAGTGGGCGAAATAATTTCTGCGGGATCGTGTAAGTTCCAAATTAAAATAAAGAAGCCCCAGTATTGTAAAACGACGAGGATCCAATTCAATGAGCGGTTGAGGAGTCGTCACAGATGCTTTTTGTATGACGTAACTATGATCCTGAGATAATATTATAGTATTACACTATCACTTCGTGAGGTTCCCTAATAATTCATTAAACAAATTCGTTTCCTGGATTCTCTCCTTCGTTGGTCACCCTGGTCGACTATCACGGCTACCTTTTAAAACGGGCAACGAATCAACTTCTGAAGCTAACGAAAACGTTTACAAGGGGAGACAACTTTTGATGAAGCTATTGTCACAGGGAATAAAAGTTGAGTCGAAAATCAACGAAAATGAGTTAAGTATACTCTGATCATCTCCCAGGCTATAAAAAAAGTTTCTTCAAGAATTTGAAAGTTAATTTATTTAAAAAATATATTATTATTATTACCCAATTTAATGAATTTTAAAATATTATAATTTACTTTTGTAAACGGCTGTTTTTATATATATTCAAAATAAAATGTTCATTAAACCTCCATAAACGGTGACTATATATTTTTTATTTTAATGTTGCACATTAAAATTTTTCAGTGAAAATATGGGAGCTTTCTGGGTCATATTCGTCTCTAATGAAATTATGAATTTGCAGTTTTCAATTTCAAACTGTTATGTTAATCACTAACAATTTTTAAAAATGTCATATAACTATAAGTATTAACATGAAAAGATTAACTTTTTATTACGTGTTAACATAATAGTTTAAAATGAAAACTGTAAATTTATTATTTCATTACAGATGAAAACTCGTTTTTTGTAATTGACAAATTTTAATGCGCAACGTTCATCTAAAATATGTATAGTGACTGTTTAATAAGTTTTTAATATAAAAATTATAATTACCAAAACAATAATAGAAATATAATATTATAATACACAGTTAATTTTATTTGAAAATATTATAAATGTGTGGGGGCCGACCTCCTATCGCTGCTTCACAACACAAGAGATCCCGGCTTCGATCCCCGGCAAGGGCATAGATGTTATGTATGGTATCATCCATCATCGTCCTCTGGGACTCTCTATTCCGGTTGTAAGCAAGGGATTAAACCCCGTCGAGGGCATAGATGTTCATAATCGTCCTCTGAGACTCACAATCTGTTCCAGTACGGTAGCGCTCTAATTTCGTCTTGTATAGCAAGTCACACGTGATCCTTAAGGGGTTGGAACGATGGAAATACAATAATTAAGCGCTTGTCAATTTTTTTTTAAAAAAATCATTGAGTAGAATTATTATTCAAATTGAGACTGGTAAAAAAATATTAGGGGCAAAATTCTGTGAAGAAGTTGGTAACTCAGGACTCAGAACTCTTTCCGAGTTACAAAGATATCATGTAAAATAAAACATTTTCTCAGTTTAATCAAGTACAAAAGATCTGGTCTGAAAAGCTGTGATATTATACTGTGTGACTTGGGCATTTAACTCAACATTTTAATTATGCAATTAAGAAGTTCAATATGATGACAGCAACAATCAAAATTGTTTACGTTGCGTAATTTCACTCTCTTTCGTGTTATGGCATCGCAAATTGGGGCCATTGCTCCAGGAGCGCGGCCGTAGGTTTTTTTCAAAAGTTGGCAAATACTAAATCTACCCAGTGTCTATATTCACGAAATTTTAAAGTCCGTGTAGCCGAATTTAACTCTGTTTTAAACTGCTGACGTAATTTCACGAATAAGCGACTAGAAAACCCTCAGCTCTAAGATCTTTGCTCCCTACTGTTTCATATAACATCTTCCCTGCATAGGTAAAGGGTATTTATAACCACAAGAAAATCTTAATGAAAGGCACTGCTGTGAGTTTTTTGGTCGTTCCCCTTAGAAATAAAATTTTCAGTATTATTTATTTCATAACTTGCTTTCTTCCTGTTTTCTGCCCCTTTCGTCGTGTGTTTCACGCACGAGGGTTTCGAGTTACAGATTCCTCGTCGTTCGGTTCCGTGAAGTAACTTGTCCGTCTGTGTTTGTGTTCGTGCTTCCCCCTAGTGTCCGTGTGTTAGCTTTGGAATTTAATAGTCACTGATTTCTGATATTTAATTATTTTCCCTGGTGCGTTTTTAATTTGTATACATACTGTAAATGTTACATAATAGATTTAGGATGGTTACAGAAATTTTATTAATATAATATTGTATTTGTAGCTATGTTGGACAGACAAATTTGTCTCTCTCGATTTTTAGGTTATGTACACAAGGTCATAATTGGTATTACGTAAATTATGTGAGAATTATTTTGTAATAAGCAATAATGAACTAATGGACTAAATAAATCGAAAATTGAAACATTTTAGTCACAAATAGAGGAATGATAGGAGGATTGGAATTTAATTCAGATTTTGGAATTAGTTTAGTAAGCCAGCGCGTTACAGGGCCTCCCTACACTTAATTTTTATAAAATTATAGTAGACAGTTCAAACCGGTTATAAAGAGCGACGGGACCGCCTTATTTTGCTCGTAATAATCGGGGTACCTTTTAAAATATTGCGAAAACAATACCCCTTTCTTCGTCATTCGTAGGCCTTTAAGTCTGTAAAGAACCTATTTGTCGCTGCAGGATTATGGAGAAGTCTGATGGGATCCGCAAAGAAAAAGAATACACATACAAGGAACTGCAGCGAAATTTCTACAATTAGGCTGTGGGTAACTGAAGTGACCTAGCGTTATAGGACACGTATATTTTTTTGGCAAAAATTGGAAATAATAATTTTACTGCATAACTTAAACTTTATATGCATGTGTTATAGTTATTTTCTTTGGAAGTGAGAGGAAAAAGTAGGTGGACTACTGTGGATCTGGTCATTTAAGGGATCACGTTAGACATAAAAATACAGTATTCCATTATAAGGCTTAGGAATTTATAAAAATATTGAGGGCAGATGTTTGGTTGCGGACACAAAATATTGGCAAAGACACGTACCGAGTGGACGCTGGTCAATTATGAAACCACATTTTCAATAAATTAAGTCTGATAATAATTTTCCCTACGTTAATCAGACACATTAATAACCAAGACTATAATTTAAATTTGATTTCAATATTTATTTAGCAGGAGCTTTTGGCATTGATATAGTCATCTACAAAATTTAAATACAATTTTTTTGAAACATTATAATTTTTAATAGAATTTATTTAAAATTATAACAATATAAAACAATTTTTTTTCAATGATTTAATGTTAAAAATATTGTACATACCGTTATGTAATTTCTTCATGGATTGTACGTGATTCCGGACTGTGCTGGCCTACACAGAGGATTTATCGAACTTCAAAATTCCAGAAGTTCAATAATTATTTTGCTCATGTGCTAACCAAACACGAATTGTCGCAAATTTACATTGAAAATCTTTTTCCTGATCTCGTAAATTTAGCCACGATGAAAAATTATAACGTCAAAAGTGTCGATATTATTCATAATATTCAAATCGGCTTATCGAATCTTGTAGAACGATATTTGATAAGTGTAGGTCCAAATCAACAAATTTTTAAATTATAAATCTAAAATTTTGATTAACTCTAAAACTTTGGCGTTGTTTCAATATATCTTCAATTTCCTTTCTGGAATTCATATCATTATTGTTTTTAAAAATGTATATGGATTCTAAAATCTATTAAAATCTATATTATTTTTTAGGTTTAAATGCTGTAGTGACAAGGCTGTATACGTTTTCAGGTTAGTTCCTGTGTGTCTGATACAATTTTTGTTACAGTCATTACAGTTTATATATTACATTATTTTGTTCTTTTACAGGAATTTTTTCCTTTAGTTTAGTTAAATAATTTTTATCTTGTTTTATGGTTATAATTTTATTCCATTAATATAATTATTTAGTTAAATAATTTTTATCTTATTTTTAATCCAAATTTTACTTCATTATTTTAAAAAACTTTTACTACTCTAACAAATATTTTAATAAATATCCTGAAGAAATAAAGTAAGTCTAACAATTTCCAGTAAGGAAAAGTGGGTTCTTTAAAACCTCTATCCATTTAAGAACCCCTAATCTGTTGCTTAAGAGTCAGTTTTCAATACGAAAAGTAAATTTTTTGAACTTACGGTATGTTGTTAATATATCGACCACAACCTACAAAGGGTTCTGTGGAAATGGGAGGGATTGGCGGCAAGAGGAATTGGGGGGTGGAGGTGGGGGGGGGGCGTAGCAGGAAATAGGATCTAGGTTTCAAGAGGAAACTCAGTACGGAAGAAAGAAACATACTTTTAAAATTTGGTTTAAATTGGTGAGTACTCTTTCGTTCATTTAAAAAATTGTAACTGCTTGGGGTATTTCGAAAAAGTTATGAGACTGAAAAGAGAACGTGAGTAGATTGCTGAGTGTTATATTTTATTTTCAAGGGAAAGAAAAGTCAGATTCATTTGTTTATGAGGGACACTGGCGTTATGTAATGAAAAATGAAGTCCAGTGAAGTAAAGATGTGCGTGTAGGTAAGTGTAAGTGTAAGTGGGTTGCATTACATCTGAACTCACGCGGCTCCGGGGCGTAGAGATGCGCCTCGCTCTCGGGCTCGCTGCCCTCGTCGGCCAGGTGAGACTGCGACTGCGACTGCGAGTAGGTGTGCGTGGGCGTGGGCGTCCCCATGGCGTCCTCCTCCACGCGCGGCCAGAACGCGATCTGCTTCTTCGCTCGCTCCATGCCAGCAGCACCAGCCACGCAGCCAGGAAGCCGCACAACTGCGCGTTGCTGTGGCTCGCCAGCCTCAGACAACTGGTTTGTTTTATAACCACGGCCTTCACACACCCACTAGCCGCGAAGGATAACCGAGCTCGCGTTTCTCAAACAGAAATAGCCCGTCCGGTCCGTTACCTCTCTTACATACTCTCAATACGAGCAGAAAGGGTCACGGGTGAGCCGAGACTATCGAAACTGACGAGCGGACGTAAGCCTCAATCCGTCGACCTATTTACTTGAGCCAACTCCTTATTTTATCATCGTCAGTCATCAAACGTCACTCATCTGTCTCGGCCCCGCTATAGGAAAACGTGATTCACTTCTTATCAATTTTTTCCTGACCCTGGACATCGCACTTCCTGAAATACGATAATGACCATTCCATATTTTTATATTTCCTGAGTGAATTACGAGCTTTAGCTTTTTCTCGTACTGTGCTATTGCGAAATAAAGATGGCTGCCGCAATGTCCTTTTGCATCACATAACAACAGCGTTTAACGTTAAATTTCCCGACGGGTATATGTTGTTTTTTGTTGATAATAAGAAGAGATTCTGTTTAATCCTTGGCAGAGCAGAGAGACGCCGGCTTCCTGTGGGCTAGTGGTTAACGTCCCCGCCCCTTTCAGTAAAACAGACTTATATAACAGTGTTGTAGTTGTAATTAATTTGAAGTTTTTATTAGTACATCATTGTTTTCCAAATATGGTAGATTAAATTTCACAAGGTTATATTTCTACTACAACTACTCCATGGCGTTACAGCCCTTGTAGGGCTAGAGCCTGCCTCACTATAGAAGCCCATTCTCTTCTATCTTTCACCCTCTTATTCCCAATTCCTTCATATCCTCTTCTATATTCTTTCTAGGTCTGCCCACACATTTTCTTCCTCCTGATTTCCCTTTCCATATTCTTTCCTGCCCATGTACGTCTTGCGCTCTTAATAGAGCTTACAATTTGGGGGCCACCATAAAGCACATAAAGTTCCTTGTTATTTCTAATTCTCCATTCGTCGTTTTCATACTTAGGTCCATAAATTCTTCGTAGATTTTTCGTTTCCCATGCTGCTATTTTGAGTTCATCGCTCCTTAACATACACCAGGTTTCTGCTGCATAGCTCATTGCTGGTTTAATTACAGTTTTATATATCTTTTCGTTTCCCTTTTTTTGAAAGGAAGATGAAGTAGGGCCCAGTAACAACTGTTTCCCATTTGTAAGCGTTCTCTAATTTCTTCCCCTATTGAACTTCTTTCTGATATAAATGAACCCAGGCATTTAAAACTCCGATCTCTTCCGACGCTGGAATTCTCTACGGAGATGTTGCTAATATTTGCCCACTTGAGTTCATTCCTTCATCATGTACTTTCTTTCCTCATGTTCACTCTCAGCCCTTATTTAGCTCCTTCCTGTTCCAATTGTGTGAACCTCAGTTGTAGTTCTTGGGCTGATCTGCTGATTAATACAATACCATCTGCGTATGCCAGTATTTGTGTCATTCTGTTGTATATTTCTGGTAATTCTAATTTTCTTTAATTTAATTACATAATATAATCCTCGAACAAGTGACGGCAATCCCGGGTGTCTCGTGTTCATTTAGTCCTGAACCCGAGTGTGCTCCAATTATAAAAAATTATCAAAAGGTGGCGCCCATTGTTAAATCTAGAAATTTAACACATCGAAAATAAAACTGTCAGAATATCCATTGTGTAACGAAACCCGACGGGAAAATTTATGGAATGGATTCCTCATACTTAGAAATATTTAGACAAGATGGGTTCGAAAATGCACAGTCACAGAACTATTTGAACGTTTATGAATCCTAGTGCATGTCTTCTTACCTGGACTAAGATGCGAGACTCTGGTTACTTATTACATGAGTAAAATTGCTGTGAATAAAACTGATGTTGATCTGAATAGCACCTGCCAATGATTACCCGTCATATACTAAATCTACGTACATTCATTGTGGCAGCCTGACACACAGGCATTTTTGATTATGTTCGAAACTCAATGAGAAGAAGAGCGGCAGCGCGTTTTCAGTCAAAAGTTGTTCATTTGGAACATTTAATCTGATATATGAACAGAGTGAGTTGAACTTCACGCAAACCGATCAGATAAGGCTAAGTTAGACATGATAGGTACTGCCTAGTCTATTCAAACACATCAGTCACGTCACCGTCAAAGTGTCGCCGTCCAGTGCCAGTTAAAATTAAGGTTTTATTCACATCCATTCGTCAGACACTTATTCACTTCACTATCAAGTGCGATACAGATACTTTTGTGATGGACTTTACGGAGTAGGAATTTTCTGTCATTTAATTAATTTTTGACGAATTAGGGGAATGACTGCAGTGGAGGAAAGCAAAATGGGTTCATGAGGTTGGTAAAAGAATAGTATAATAACGAGTGTTGATCAAGTTATTTAAATAATTGATCGATGTCGAAATATAGTTCTTTCAGCATTTCTGAATGACAGAAAACTATTTTAATATACAGGGAGTACATAAATAAATATTCTAAATTTGCAGAACTATTAAAAGAAAACAAACCAGTGCATCCTTGTTGTTCATTTTGATAATGAAAAGCGAGTTGAAGGTTTCAGAAGTGTACTTCCCGATTGGCAGTGAACACATCACTCCATGATATAATTTTTGTGTGGATACATGGAACATCAGGTGTTTGTTACATCGCTACCAACCGGCGTTGACGAACTTGAGACACGATTGTGTGCAAGTATTCAAAATGTCACAGCAGACATGCTGAAAAATATGGGGGCATGGGGGTTAGTTACAGCTTTGAAGAGCACAAACACAACAGACAATCAGACCCCTGGACTGCCATACCAACGAAGAAGAAACATTCTTGAATCGTAACTGCATGAAACATGGATCCGTCACTTCGAACAAGCGAGCAAACGTCAGACCATGGAACGTGAACATAATGAATCTCCATTGAAGAAGAAATTCAAGCGGCATCTCTGCAGGAAAAGTGACGGGAGTTCGTCAAGGGGCAATTCTTGGACCTTCACATTTCATTTTGAGCATTTATTATGTTCTAGAACGCGGATGACACAAATATAGTTATTTCAGATAAAAATTTGGATAATCCTGTCAAGAAAATTGGCACAACCCAATAAATTATCAGTAAAAGTAGAAAAAAACAAGTTAGTTGAGTTCTGAGTAGATGCTAGTAGCAGTTCTGTGGAGAAATTCTCAGCTTTCCAGGGTCTTCGGTAAGATGACAAATTAAAGTACAATACCATTGCTGGGAAACTCAGATCAGCCTGTTATTCTCTCAGAACGTTACTGCAGACATATTCACAATGAAAATGGTTTACTGCTGTATATTCACGGACTCATGGGCCATGGCATCGCAAATTGGGGTCGATCACTCAAACATTCAAGTTGCGAAAACGTGACATTAGTAGATCCAGTTGTAAACCATTACATGCCCCACATATAATATACATTCATAAAATTGTAATGTTTGTAAAATGAAACCTAAATATTTTTCAAACGAATCGCAAATTCCACGAATATGCAACTAGAAATCGCAAGAAGCATCCCCTTGCTCTATACGAGAGAAGTATTCAACATGGAGGGATAACCAAAGAACAATAATAACTGCAAGACGCTTAGGAATCGCCTTTTCTTTATATAAGGGCTGTAGTTAGAGAAGTGACTTTTCCGACATTCATGTACGCCAACCGACGGTCATTTAAATCAATAAAATTTTTCTACCTATCGCTTTCTTCTCAGATTATCGGAAATTTTTTTCAATTTTTTTTCCCATCAACCCAAGGGTTATTGGCGAACCAATAATACATTATTAACATCGTAATTTACATCATTTCTTAAAAATCTTTGACATTTGCCAGAGTGCAACTGTTATGGGAAGGTTTGTGTAACGAAGAACCAAGAGCTTGAAAAGTTGGGTGACTAGTTTAATACATGATCTCATTGGAAGTTTTGGTGTGAAGAAAAATAAAAAAAACACTTAATTTAGGTTTTAACTCACCCTCGTAATTCAAATGTTCAAATCTTGGCGACATTCCAATTCGCAGTCTATATTTGATGCATGTTCATTAGCATAATGTCCTTCCCATCGTCCATCTCTCGAGTCGCACGCAGGTTGTTACATCACTACAAGGACAAGGAGGCGTAGTTGAGATGGCAGCAACGTCGCTTCGTTTCCGAGTGCTTTTCACTGCCGTTGCAGGGTCAAAGGCCCTCTTCAACGTCGGATTTCGGACGGAGGTTCTTGTATTATTATTTTAATGGAGACATTATATATAGATTTTTTAGGCTTTTCAGTTTAGGCTTGGATTTTCAACTGATCTGGGACGAGTATATGGGAATTTGCGGAGTGACAACAAAAGGCAGGAATAAAACTCAACCAATACACGAAGTATACCTCTGTGATGACAGCTGAAATACGCGAATTACATATGGCCACAAAGTACTGCATACTAACGGAATCACAAATACTATTTCCTTTTGCGAGTCAATCAATGCAATAAGTCACCCAAAACCCAGATATCACCCTGGAAAGCAATCACATGATTACAATATGGGTCATTGCATGCCAAGGGGTCTAATTTGAAAATCGATTCCCGCGCGGTCATTTCCGATTTAGATTAAATATTTTCAGTAGGTACTATGAAGCCTTAGACGGGCACATTAGTTCGAAATATGCAATTTTGGTTGAGATACGGGCTTTTTCGTGGAAGTCAGTCTTTCTTTCGACCGAGTCGACGTTGCACCAAAAAAATGCCAAAATTGAGCTATAATATTGTGGCAGAATCGACCCTGAAAATTCGTCTTTAAGGTAAACCTCATACGTAGATTGCACGAAAATAATAAAGGAAAGGTATACATATAAGAATAACTGGACAGCCTTGGGCCCCCCAAATTTCCGAAAAAAAAATTCGATGAATTTTTCTTCGGACTTACGTTTTGTACTTCACATGTTTCTTTGTCTACGAGTCGCAGGATTTACATCATGGCGCGGAAAAGTTGACGCTAGGTGAAAAACGTCAAAAGTGAACTTTTTCGGAGAAATAAATCGTTTATAGGGACAACAGATATCGTTTTCTAGTTGACACCATTAGAAAGAGCAGAATTTTATGTAATAGGAAACATATGTTTCGTTCTGGTGTCTCGACGCATAAGTTAAAAATTAACACTGGAATAAAACTATTCTATCCACTCCTCAACAGAAACGCACCAATTTCCATCTCCACCAAAAGACTCCTTTACCTCTCCCTAATCCGCCGCATATGGAGATCAACTGCCAACTCCAATTCAAATAAAATTTAAACCAAGCAAACCAGAATCCTTAGAGTCACTTTCAACTCCCCCTGGTACCCTTGAAACTCAGTAATTCATAATGACATCCAAATTTCACTCATCTCCACCACAATAAAATCATGCATATCCTCCTTAATCAAAAGCTCCATCAGTCACAGCAATGACACTGGTCATATTCTCTGCACCTCCTCCACACAACCGCAGACTCAATGGACTATACAATTTATTCAAGTTATTATGTAAATTATTTATTCAGCGAATAAATATGTATATACTTTTCGTTTATTGCGAAAAATTTTATCCGAAGATAGTACAGTTTCTATTACATGTTATATATGACATGATTTCTTGAAGAAATTGTAAAGTCCATTGACAATCAATTTAAAAGCGAGAGAATCGACAGAGCTGTGAACATAATTATGTTATTGTAGTTGATAATATTTGATTGACTTAGTGTTTGTGGTGAATTTTAATAGAGTTTAGGGTAGGAGGGGGAATCAGATGGAGAGAAATAAAGGAATGGTTGTTTGAAGAACGGAGAAAGAGATGCCAGCTAACTGAGGGAGAAATTATTGTTAGGTTATGCCGGAGTGAGAAAGTGGAAGGATGTAGTCTATTGGTAGTTTTCTTTTGATTCTGCGGTTGTGTGGAGGAGGAGGATTGCTGTGGCTATGACCAGTGTCATTGGAGTGATTGATGAAGCTTCTGATTAAGGAGGATATGCATGTTTGTATTGTGGTGGAGATCAGTGGAATTTGGATGTCATTGTGAATTACTGAGTTTCGAAGGTACCAGGGGGAGTTGGTAATGATTCTAAGGATTCTGTTTTGATTGGTTTGGATATTATTTGAATTGGAGTTGGCAGTTGATCCCCAAATGGAGCATGCATATGACCATATGGGGTGGATTAGGGAGAGGTAAAGGAGTCTTTTGGTGGAAATGGAGATTGGTGCGTTTCTGTTGAGGAGTGGATAGAGCAGTTTTATTTTGGTGTTAATTTTGGATGCAAGGTGGGTAAGATGGGGTTTCCAGGAAAATTTGGAGTCTAGAACAAGTCGAAGGTAAGTGATGGAGTTTTTTATTGGGTTTTGGGAACCAAAAAGCTAGAATGAATGAGTAAGGGGATGTTTGGTATTGAGGGTGAATGGAACTATTGCAGATTTGGAAGGGTTTATGCTGACTCTCCAGTTATCTATATTCCTCCTCCTTGGGTCTACAGCCCATTGAGGGCCTGGGCCTACCGAGTCGACTGCGGACTGTCATCTTGCATGACACATTCCGAATTTGGAGTGACAAGCGGTCAGCGTATCGATCCTCCAACAGTCTTAATCCCGGTCTTCGCGATCATGACAACACAAACATCCAAGCCCATGCCAGGATTTGAACCCGAAGTTATCTATATACCTTGTAATAATAACTGGACTATCTTCGGATAAAAATTTTCACAATAAAAAAAACGTGTAAGGTCTAAAATTTCTGGTCAAGTTCTGCTGTAGTGTGCTTTCGACAAATATCGTTTCATAGTGCAAAAATAACTGGAAAAAAGTGTTCTTAAAAGCTATTTCACTTTCTTAGGTGCGTGATTTATATTTAACCTGAAAGTAAACATGTTGTAAACTAAATGATTGTTGGCGGGATGGCCATAGCGGCGCTGTTTATAATGCTATAAAATATCTTAAAATGGATTCTTTCTATACAAGTAAATACATGTCTTGATTAATTGATCGCCTTATACAAAGTAATTTCCTGATTGTAAGAAGTACATTTTATAATCAACAATCGATTTATATTGAATTAGTATAAAGGGCAAATAACATGAAGTGGATGCCCTGAATAATTCAGAAATAAGTGAAATGTTATGGGAGAATTGTAAAAATATTTACAATTCCACGATCTGATCACGATACGATGTCCCTCAAATTCAATATAATGAATATTTAGTATGGATTCCTAAGCAGAACGAGGAAATACGTCATGTTCTTCTGTGTAGCCAGGGTTGCAAAGTTCCCACTTTAAATTTTGAAAAAGGAAGTTGTTCGCTTCATGAACTTTTAGAACTGACTTGAAGAACGATGGTCTGAATGAGAGATATTATTTGAGCCATTATTAAATGAAAGAATTATCAATGTTGAGGTAATACAAGTTTTTTCTTAGGTTAGCAGCACTCGACGTAATATTTTTAAACAGCTATATGAATGGTTATGAATATTTGTTTAAATTCTATTTATTAAAAGTTGTGTGTTTGATCAAATAGAATGCATGTACTTTATATAAGTACTATATATAGTTTTCTATGATTCATTTTATTTTATGAGACCGCGTCTATATAATTGAGTAACGTCTCATTCTTGTAAACCTCGATAACTGTTAGGTTAACAATACTGATGTTATCATTTCAACAATATTGTTTTGTTACAGGTCCGATCGGTCGCAAAATTGAAATCACAGTGAAAATCAAACATACATTTTAGCTACATCTTCAATCTATTTTCTGCAATGTCGCAGACTCGACTTAGACATGTGTGGTACCGTGGTACCAAATTACCAATACTCTCGTCATAAAAGCAGCCGCTCGTTCTTTCAGTCAAACAGTCTGTAGCTCGTTATCAGTGCCACAATGCTGTGTTCCTAGGCAGCGTTTCATGTGAGCAAAGAGATGAAAAGTCAGTGCTGCATCATGAATTATCATACACCATCTAAAACATTGAAGGAGCGTCTTGCAGTGTGCGGTCGAGAATTGCCATGAAGGGAGAAAATAAAACATTTTGATTTTCACTGTGGTTTTAATTTTGCGACCGATCTGACTTTGTAGAAAAAACAGCCCTTGATAGGATTCAAGACTTGCATATAATAAACTATTTCAACAAACTTCTTCCCTCCCTCAACACGTACCAAGAGGAGAGTCAGCCCCAGGCCTAAGAAAATATCCCTCGTAATATTCTCACACCGAAACTGTCTTCTTTCCGACATCCAGAAAGCCCCCAGCTGTTTAGTTTTCTAAAACCAAAACGTTCTCTCCCTCGACCACCTATCTCGGGATTCACATCAGAATAATCCTACAAGTTCTACTACTCAGAAAACACGTCGCTCAAGAATTTAAAACTCGTCAAATTCTTACGGTCAGAACCGGCTCCTGCCACCCTAAATACCTCCTCCATACGTACAAAACATTAATCAGCCAAATAATAGACTACAACCATATCGTTTCCACTATTTTACCACGATGTGACCTTCAATTCGTCTGCCACTGCCTTTCACTTCACATCCTGTACCCAACCATCAATCTATTCCAGCACTATCGCTTTCTAATTTTCCTCCCTGTCCACCAACGCCTTGCTCATCTTTGTGCATCCTACAGCCACAGGTCCATAAAAAGCAACATCCCTTAAGACCATCTCCCAACATCCTATAAACTTTGGAATGAAACTTCAATTCAATTACATCCGTCCTCCGGAAATCAGTCTCCATAACATTAAACAAAAATACCGAGACACACGACTCCCCCAATTTTTTCTCATTTATTAATATTCACGTCATTGGTGACTTCTGTAGGCTACAATCAGATAAAGATTACATTATTAAATTCCGTTGATTTTAATATAGAAGTCACGATAACATTTTGTCAAAAATATTGATGTCCGTAAGGAATTTGAAGAGCGTGGTTATTACTTCATCTGTGGATATGAGGTCCACAGGTTTGATAAGTCCAAAATATAAACATTTTGGACACTTGAGGATAACAACTTGGCAAGTGTTACAACGTCGTGGTCCCTGGAAGAAATAATTGTGATTTATATGGTTACCCTTATCATAGATAAAATTATTTGGTTTCTTCTCGTGAGGTTCTTGGGAAATGAGGTATTTATGTAACGCCCGTTGTTTTTTTGGCTGGAATCCATCACACAGGTCCAGTGGACCATTTCTGATTTTTATTAATTTTTTACAACTTTTACTATGAATCTTCAGATGGACATCTGCAAATATTCAATTTGGAATATACATTTTTGGCTGAGATACGGGCTTTTTCGTAGTCAGTCGTTCGCCCGAGACGACGTTCCACAAAAAATGCCAAATTTGAGCTTTGAGGCAGTTATTAGAGAGTGGATCCTGAAAATTCGTCTTTAAGGTAAACCTCACACGAAGAGTGGAAAATAATACAGAGAAGCTATACAAATATCATCCCTGGCCAGCTTGGGCCCCCAAAATTTACGAAAAAAATATTTGCCGAATTTTTCTTCGGATTTTCAAGGAATCCTGTAGGGATAAATAAAGACGTTACGACATTCACATTTTGTACTTCTCATGAGTGCCTACAAGTCACAGAATTTACATCTTTGTGGACAATATACATTGTTGGATGAGACTTGAGGCCAACGTGAAAGTCGACAAACGCGAGCATTTCCAGAGGGATAAATCGTTGATAGAGACCTCAGGTATCGTTTTATAGTTGAGCAGAATTATAAAGAATGGAAAACTTATGTTCCGTTTTGGTTTCTCGACGCATAAGATCTAAAATTTCGGGTCAAAGTCCACTGTAGTGTGCTCTCGACAAGTATCGATTCATCGCATTTCATTGAGGAAAAGTGGATCGAAAAATATACCGATCAAAGATTGGCAATCTCATGGCCGAGAGCCAGGCAAGGCCAGCCATGGGCGGGTTTCTGGACCTGTAGTTTCCCCAAGTCTAGTTTTAAATAAACATATTTTATGTAAATTTATTTATGTAAATTTATTATAAACGAGTGTTTTCACCAAGAATCTCACGCTGGTTGTGGGACTGTTTATGGTTCCCAAACCGTACCGAAGCAAGCTGAGAAAATATCACAATAATTCACTCTTTCATCGCCTCGAATTGGTGTTACGAAACTGATAGCAGGTTATTGAATGTTACATGACTGAAAAAAATCGCCCCTCTAAGAGGAAATGCTTTGACTTTTAGAGACGTCATGGTAGTAATAATTCATATAGCTGTTTAAAAATATTACGTCGAGTGCTGCTAACCTAAGAAAAAACTTGTATTACCCTCAACATTGATAATTCTTTCATTTAATAATGGCTCAAATAATATCTCTCATTCAGACCACTCGTTCTTCAAGTCAGTTCTAAAAGTTCATGAAGCGAACAACTTCCTTTTTCAAAATTTTAAAGTGGGAACTTTGCAACCCTGGCTACACAGGAGAACATGACGTATTTCCTCGTTCTGCTTAGGAAATCCATACGAAATATTCATTATATTGAATTTGAGGGACATCGTATCGTGATCAGATCGTGGAATTGTAAATATTTTTACAATTCTCCCATAACATTTCACTTATTTCTGAATTATTCAGGGCATCCACTTCATGTTATTTGCCCTTTATACTAATTCAATATAAATCGATTGTTGATTATAAAATGTACTTCTTACAAATCAGGAAATTACTTTGTATAAGGCGATCAATTAATCAAGACATGTATTTACTTGTATAGAAAGAATCCATTTTAAGATATTTTTATAGCATTATAAACAGCGCCGCTATGGCC